>CM060308.1:14432829-14455329 GCA_030674185.1 Monoplex corrugatus | reverse complement strand
ACAAGTAATTTCTTTTTAAATAAATAAAAAGACCAGGAGAGGCTGTACCACAATTTTAATCTGTGTAATGACCTTCACTAAAGTTTGTGTCAATATAGATACATCCATCTACATATAGAAATTACATGAACCCAAGGTCTCTTACGTAATAAATGCAGGCTCTTGTAAAATTCAGAATCATTTCAGATATTGCAATCCATTCACAATGACACAAACACCCTAAAGAGCAAACTTTAAGTTGTCACTGATGTCAGAATTCAACTTAAAATGAATGAAGTACTTATTATTCTATTGCTGCCTTTGAATAATCATGTTATAACAGAAATAAGAATTTAATTCCATCTATCAAAATCCTAGTGGTTTTCAGTTGTCATTATTTTTCTTTTTTCCAGAAACAATGCTGATATCAATCAGCTGACGGTATTTCTATACAAGTAAATTAAAAAATGAATAAACAAAAAGACTAGGAGAGAGTGTACCACAAGTTTAATCTATGTAATGACCTTAACTCAACTTTGTGTCAATAGAGATACATCCATCTACATATAAAAATTAATGAACCCAAGGCCGCTGTATCTCTTTCCACGCAGCACCTGTGCAAGAACATGTGCCTTCAGAATCCATCACGAATCCCACATGAACAAACTGCTATGTGTAAAGGACTAGTTATGCTTACTCATCAGTTGGATCACCGCCAGAGTCCATTCACATAAAAATTATTATTACTGAGTTCTGTATGTTTGAATACTACTGTTCATATCCCTTAGGACCTATGGGGTTATGACTTCTTTGAATAAACATCTGGTGTCCATTGTCTCTTTCATACATTTTTCATAGTGATGTACTCACAGGGACAGACAGACTAGTGGAGAATCAGCCATCTCTAAACAATGCAGTGAAAAGAGAAAGAGAGATATATATATAAATGATTACACACACACACACACAGCAACTTCCACTTTGCTCTTTGTTCCACGCATATCTCCCTTTAAGACTGATGATAAGGTTAGTAAGATATGTTGAAAGACTTCATGCAGAGCTGATAAAAATGGGCCTATCCAATATAATATAAGACCATTCTAAAAACAAAAGTCTTTAACACTGTTTCTACAAACATTCTGCCCTCATCAAACATAGTGTTAAACCTCCATGCACTTTATAAGCAACATCGTTTAATAAAGTAAAGGATACTGATTAATAACAAAAATGATAAGACCAGATATACTAGTGTGTACGCACACACATATCTCTCTCTCCCCATAGATATATATATATTAATGCCATTTTATATCAGATAGACAGATAGAGATAGATAGACATCTCTCACACACACACGCACAGACACAGACATGCATGCACATACACACATACAGAGACACACACACACAGTCTTTCTCTGTCCCATATCTCCCCCCCCCCCCCCCCAAACACACTCATCTCATCAATCAAACTACTGTCAAAACTGTAGATGGTCAAATTACCTGTGACATGTTCACATGACCGATGGCCAGGGTTTTAAACCCCAGGATGGTTCGGTTCTTATATTTCTTGCGACGCTGCAGCATCACAAGCATCTTGTTTCCATCACGCTTTAGGAAATGAGGATACTGAAAAAACGAATAATCAAACAATTCAACAGTAATATGATATGCACTGAAAAGAATGTCATCAACAAACAATTCTTAAAGTAAAGAAGAAAGAAAAAAAAAGGAAAAGAGAAGAAAAAGGTGAGCATAAACAAAAGTCGCCAAAGTATGATGACCCATGAACAAAAACAACAACAACAACAACAACCTCACACACACACACACACACAAACACACACACACACACACACACACACACACACACACACACACACACACACACACACAATTAAGTTTACAGTGAAGTGATGTATGCTGTTCTATTTTTTTCACTTTAAGACTCAAGTCTCATAGTACATGAAAAATCATATTTTAATATAAATAAAAATATTATTTTTAATATGTGCAATTACATTTACAGTTACAAGAATAAGTGAGATTTTAAACTAGATTTAATGGTGTAGTTTTAATGGTTGTGTTTGTGTGTGTGTGTTGTGTGTGTGTGTGTGTGTGTGTGTGTGTGTGTGTGTGTGGTGTTGTGTGTTGTGTTGTGTGTGTGTGTGTGTGTTGTGTGTGTGTGTGTGTTGGGGGGCATCCCTGTCTGCTAAAGCTCACATACTGTTGCATGGTGCAGATAGGTATATTTACTAGGTTTCATGCAGTACGATAAAGTGTCAAGTACACAGCTTGCAAAACTTATAACTTCCACGAACTCCCAAATCACTACTTTATAACCCATTATTTGCCTGACAAATTCAAAATAGGCAAAATTCCCTCTTCTGCTGTCACATTTCAAGCAAAAAAACAAAACAAACAAAAACAAAAACAAACAAACAAAGAAACAAAACCAAGAGACAAAATTCTGTTATTCTGCGACATGTCCCTACTTACAAGCAAAACAAAAAACAAACAAAACCAAGAGACAAGATATCTGCTTGTCACCTACAACAACAAACAAGAAATTCTGCGCCCCACCTCAAGCAAAAAAACAAACAAACAAAAACAAAACCAACAGACAAAATTCTGCTGACCTGTCCCCACCTCAAGCGAAAAATAGACAAACAAAAACCAAGAGAAATGTATGCCAGTTTTCTAAAGGCATTACTCCCACTCTCTCTCTCTCTCTCCCTCCCTCTCTCTCTCTCTCTCTCCTGCCTCCCCTTCACCTTTCACCCCTTCCTCTTTCTTTGACATTTTCTACGTGTTTATTCTGCCTTCCCTTCTCTCTGTTTATATCTTGTTGACTTCATTCATAAGAAAGAATCTTCTTATCTATAAGATTCACTCAACAGTTCTGATGATAAGAAATCTGAATGAAGCCTACAATACTCAAGCGGGCAGTATTTACGTGATGAAGTGGGTGAATGAAGGGTCAAGCGGGCAGTATTTACGTGATGAAGTGGGATGAATGAAGGGACATACATGACTCCTTGTGTGTGTGTGTGTGTGTGTGTGTGTGTGTGTGTGTGTGTGTGTGTGTGTGTGTGTGTGTGTGTGTGTGTGTGTGTGTGTGTGTGTGTGTGTTGTGTGTGTGTGTGTGTGTGTGTTGTGTGTGTGTGTGTGTGTGTGTGTGTGAAAGGCAACAAGCTTAAGAGCATGGATATACATGTATCTTGTTCTATAAATACACGATTATAGATACAAAGAATGTTAAGTGTTCCACACCATGACTGCACACAAAAGCAGATACATGCAGTCTAATGATAGTAGAAGTATTCTATATGCCCCTAAATTAGCTCTGTAATATGATTGTAAATAGAGTACATCAAATGCTTGGTGCTTCTTGGTTAAGTTTACCATCAGGTGAAACAGTGAAGTACCACTTACACAATTTAAAGACCTCTCTCTCGTTTACGTTCATCAAGACAATAAGGAGATGAGAGAGAGAGAGAGAGGAGAGTGTGTGTGTGAGAGTGAGTGTGTGTTGTGTGTGTGTGTTTTGTGTGTGTGTGGAGGAGGGGGGGTGAGGTAGATGTTTGTGAACAAATGATGATCTGCTTTTATTTTCTTACAAAGAAGATTGGAATCATTCATAATTTAACTGTGTATACCTACTAAATAGTATGTTTGGCTATTTCTTCATGAGGTTGTGTGATCTGTTTTTCTTCTCAATCTCTTGCCTGATGATGGGTACGATGCAAAGGGCATCTCCTGGGTTAACCAGCTTTAGGAAAGTAGTTTCTTGTTAATTCTTATGTCTCTATGATGTGAGGAGAGTCAGTTTTTGAGTTTAATTGAAGTATGAATATGTGCTTTTGCAGACGTTGTACTTGACTGTGACATGTGAGGCTGATTTGTGCTTTCGTAAAGTTCCACCTGTGTTTGATAGCCTGAAATGGCCCTTGTGGTTGGCTTGGATATTAAGATGAACTGACTGATACGGTAATATCATGTTAAGTATTTCATCACACAAACTGAGCAATATCATGTTTACCATTTTAAGCATTTCATCGCAGAGATAGAGGACACCATGTTTGTTATATTTCATCAAAGACATAAACATCGTTAATGTTTCATCAAAGACATAAACAGACTGACACCATGTTATGTGTTTCATCAAACATAAATTCACTGATGAGTAATACCATTTTAAGTGTTTTCATCACACATAAACTCATTGAGAGAGTAATATCATTTCAAGTGTGATTGATAGAGTACTATCATTTTTAAGTTTTCATCATAGGTATAAACTGACTGATAATATAAGTAATGTAAATATTTCAGCAAAAACCTTACCTGTCTGATAAGCAATACGATATTGACTAGCGATACCATATAAGTGTTTCATCAAAGATATAATCTGACTGATAGAGTGGTATCTTGTCAAACCTTCCATCACGTGTTAAACTGTTTCATCAATGTTGCGACTTAAATTGACTGATAAGCAGGACTGGACGAAATCCACTCACCCGGTGCCCGAGGCGAGTAAAAAGCCTGTCGCGCGAGTCAAAAGCAAAAACTATTAGTCCGTTGGTGTGAGTGACAATTCTGACTTCTGCAGTTACAAGTTATTTCAATTTTTCAAACTTTCCTACCCGCTGATTCATTTCGAGCCTGCCAACGTTTGCGCCAAAACTAGGCTATCTACGGAAAGGTAACACTTGCTTCCTGTAGGTCTGTTAGTGAAGGGAGTTGGTGCGATACAATCATGTTAGTGAAGGGAGTTGGTGCGATACAATCATGTGTTTACAAATCAAAGACCTTTCGCACACCTGTCAGTTTTGGTCAAACGGTTAGAAACTTCTAATTACACAGAGAATCCACGTATACTTTGAGATCAATCATCTTCCTTTTACATATTCGTGATAACATTAGATCTCCCACTGTTCACCTCCACCCGCCCTGATGAAAGTCTACGGAAGAAAGTTTGACCACCTTTGTTTGTTGTAACAATGGCTTGTTTTGCTGAATATTTTTGGTCAGCATCATAAAGAAAACTTTACTATTAATTTTTTTCCAGATTAACATGTCAGACTAGTGAAAATATCTGCGGGCTAATAGATCTTAAAATCCACTAGCCCGGCTGGCTAGCAGATAATTTCAATCTTCTCCAGGCCTGGATAAGAATAAACCTGTGTTAAGTGTTTCATCAAACGATTCAGAGTAATGCCATGTTAAGTGTTTCATCAAAGAGTAACACCATGTTAAGTGTCTCATCAAAGAGTAATGCCGTGTTAAATGTTTCATCAAAGAGTAATGCCATGTTAAGTGTTTCATCAAAGAGTAACACCATGTTAAGTGTCTCATCAAAGAGTAATGCCGTGTTAAATGTTTCATCAAAGAGTAATGCCATGTTAAGTGTTTCATCAAAGAGTAACACCATGTTAGTTGTCTCATCAAAGAGTAATGTCGTGTTAAATGTTTCATCAAAGAGTAATGCCATGTTAAGTGTTTCATCAAACAGTAATGCCATGTTAAGTGTATCATCAAACAGTAATGCCATGTTAAGTGTTTCATCAAACAGTAATGCCATGTTAAGTGTATCATCAAAGAGTAATGCCATGTTAAGTGTTTCATCAAAGAGCAATGCCATATTACATGTTTCATCAAAGAGCAATGCCATGTTAAGTGTTTCATCAAAGAGAAATGCCATGTTCAGTGTTTCATCAGAGCAACACCATGTTAAGTGTTTCATCAAAGAGTAATGCCATGTTCAGTGTTTCACCAAAGAGTAACACCATGTTAAGTGTTTCATCAAAGAGTAATGTCATGTTCAGTGTTTCATCAAAGAGTAACACTGTGTTAAGTGTTTCATCAAAGAGTAATGCCATGTTCAGTGTTTCATCAAAGAATAACACCATGTTAAGTGTTTCATCAAAGAGTAATGCCATGTTGTGCATTTCATCAAAGAGTAATGCCAAGTGTCTCATCAATGAGTAATGCCATGTTGCGTGTTTCATCAAAAAGTAATGCCTTGTTAAGTGTTTCATCAAAAAGTAATGCCACGTTAAGTGTTTCATCAAAGAGTAATGCCATGCTAAGTGTTTCATTAAGGAGTTCTGCCATGTCAGGCGTTTCATCAAATAGTAATGCCATGTCAATTGTTTCACCAAAGATTAATGCCATGTTAAGTGTTTCATCAAAGAGTAATGCCATGTCAAATGTTTCATCAAAGACAAGTGTTTCACAAAGACAAGTGTTTCATCAAAAGATATAAACTAACTGACAGGGTGATACCAATTAAGTGTTTCATCAAAGAGTAATGCCGTGGTGTTTCATCAAAGACAAGTGTTTTATCAAAAGATAAAAACTGACTGACAGGGTGATACCACATTAAGTGTTTCATCAATGAGTAATGCCATGCTAAGTGTTTCACCAAAGAATAATGTCATGTTAAGTTTCATCAAAGAGTACTGCCATGCTAAGTGTTTCACCAAAGAATAATGTCATGTTAAGTTTCATCAAAGAGTAATGCCATGTTAAGTGTTTCATCAAACACACAAGAGTTTCATCAAAGATATAAACTGACTGATAGGGTGATACCAATTCCAGTGTTTCATCAAAGACTTCACTGACCGATAGGGTGATGCCATATTTAAGTGTTTCATCAAAGATATAAATTGACTGACAAGGTGACTTTGATCTATGACTCCCATACCCTATTCACCAACTGCAAAAATTTAACTCTGACTCCCTCACCCTTTCCACTAGCTTTGTGCAGGAAGCTGGGGGAAAGGGTGAGGGAGTCAAAAAGGTTATTTTTTTGCTTTGCTAGCATGATTGGCAATGCAGAATGCTGGTAGACTGAGTACGGGTGTCAAAGTGTTAAGTGTTTTATCAATGACATAACCTGATTGATAGGATGATATCATGTTAAGTGTTTTATCAATGACATAACCTGATTGATAGGGTGATATCGTGTTAAGTGTTTTATCAATAACATAACCTGACTGATAGGGTGATATCATGTTAAGTGTTTTATCAATGACATAACCTGATTGATAGGGTGATATCGTGTTAAGTGTTTTCATCAATGACATAACCTGATTGATAGGGTGATATCGTGTTAAGTGTTTTATCAATGACATAACCTGATTGATAGGGTGATATCGTGTTAAGTGTTTTATCAATGACATAACCTGATTGATAGGTGATATCATGTTAAGTGTTTTATCAATGACATAACCTGACTGATAGGGTGATATCGTGTTAAGTGTTTTATCAATGACATAACCTGATTGATAGGGTGATATCGTGTTAAGTGTTTTATCAATGACATAACCTGATTGATAGGGTGATATCGTGTTAAGTGTTTTATCAATGACATAACCTGATTGATAGGGTGATATCGTGTTAAGTGTTTTATCAATGACATAACCTGATTGATAGGATGATATCGTGTTAAGTGTTTTATCAATGACATAACCTGACTGATAGGATGATATCGTGTTAAGTGTTTTATCAATGACATAACCTGATTGATAGGGTGATATCGTGTTAAGTGTTTTATCAATGACATAACCTGATTGATAGGGTGATATCGTGTTAAGTGTTTTATCAATGACATAACCTGATTGATAGGATGATATCATGTTAAGTGTTTTATCAATGACATAACCTGACTGATAGGGTGATATCGTGTTAAGTGTTTCATCAATGACATAACTGGACTGATAGAGAGTGATACCATATTATGACTAACATGTTTCATCAAAAACATAAAGTGACTAACAGAACCATATCATGTTAAGCATTTCATCAGAATAAATTGTTGGAGTGATATAATGTTAATATATTTCATCAAGACATAAACTGACTGACAGTGATAGTACGCTAAAGGTTTCATCAAAGAAGTACAAGCTACATGTTGTCACAAGCAGTAAATCAATTTTCTCTTCTTCTTTTAAAGAAAGAATCAACCATAGTCGTTAATAATGGATGGAGGCAGGCTGACAATGATGAATGAGCATTATTCATTCAAACTGTCATAAAACAAATTTTCTGTCTGAAGCCATGAAGGGAGATGACTCTTCTAATGTTGCTGTCATTAAACAGATTTTGTAACATCTTATTCAGTAAACTTGTATGAAAAGTATGTTTTAACCCAGAATTCAACTTATTTAAATTTAACCTTGTTTCTCTCTCTCCTCTCTCTCTCTCTCTCTCTCTCTCTCTCTTCTCTGTATGTGCGTGTGTGCGTGGCTCAAGTGCACACCCAGACCCTCTCCATACACATATACGCAGAGTGTGAGAGAGAGAGAGACAAACAGAGAAAGAGAGATACAGAGAGAGAGACAGACAGACAGACAGACAGAGAGTGAGAGAAAGACAGACACAGAGAGAGACAGACACACACACACAGAGAGACAGACACAGAGAGAGAGAGAGAGAGAGAGAGAGAGAGAGAAGAGAGAGAGAGAGAGAGAGAATAAAACAGAAAGACAAACAGACTGAAACAAACAATCTTCAAACACTGATAGTGATACTGATAATATTACACGATTAAAGAACACACACAACATCAGACAAAATGACTGCTCATTTTCCCAGTTTTTCAACCAAGAACAGTGGGAGGGATGATAATAAACAGATCACCCAATAACATGCATAAGAACAGCAAAAAAGTATACAAAATATTTTCTGTGGGTAATGCAGACGTCTAACAAATCTGCCACGTTATCTCTTCACAACGCCTGTGCTTTGCTGAAAACCTGGGAAAATGAGCAATTGATTTGCTGAATGTACCTCTTCACACACAAGAATTACATTCAATTTTTTTTAAAAGAAGAATACCTGTAATGAAAACGACAAGTCAAGCCCTGTATCGAAGACACCTGCAGGTGGAACATTTATTTCATTGGAACGAAGAATCCGTTTTGAGTTCTGAAACAGATTTGGAGTCACTCAGCAACAGAACTGTTAAATTTAAAGGGCAAACACCAAAATAACTCGTGTGAATTGATTAAAGACGATTTTCCCTTTGACCTTTGTTTCTCTCAAGACTTCAAAATAAGACAAATAAAGAAGAGCTGTGTGGCTCAGTTGACAGAGCTTTGATATTCAAGATCTGATACCTCAAGCTCAATCCCAGCTGCAACAACCCCCATTCCTAGCCCCTCCTCCCCCTCCCGCCATTCCATTTCAAGATTTTGTCAGTGGACATGAATCTGTGTGGGTTCAGTCTGCCAGATTATCACTAACTGATTTGGATGGAGCATACATAAAACTGTCAGAGTATGATGGATCCCTCTTGGACAAACTCCAAACCCTGAATACCAAAACCAACAAAGATATGCATCTACAAAATCTTAACACTTTAATCTTGACCCTCTCATTCCAGCCCCGTATCCACCAGCATCCTGCATTGTCAACCAGGCTGATAGATAGGATGAGGGAGTCGAAAGGTCAAGTTTTTGCAGCTGGTGGATAGGGTGTGGGAGTCAATGGGTTTATCCTATTTTAAGAAACCAGTAAAGGTCACAGATAACACCAGACTGTATACATTATTCAGAATTCAGTGTGTAAAACTATATAGAGCTCGGCCACATAATTCAAAGCTTGATTTGAGGCTTTAACTTGCCCATAAATCATTGCCAAGAAAACTTCAATTTTAACTTAAACATGGATAAAAATACAATCTCAAATGTTACTATTGTAAGGCTTTGCCTAAGCAATTTATTGTACATGTCATGACATTTGGAAACAAGAATGCAAGCCCTATTTGTGAGCAAAATCATATATTTATTAAACTGAAAAGAAAGAAACATAGTTTATCAAACACGATGACATACACATTTCTTCTGAAAATGTAATCAAGCATTGTTTATCATCACTTGTGACATTCAATTTCAAGATAAAAACATTTATTTTGAAAACATGAACATGCATTGTTGATCACCAATCATGACATTCAATTTCAAGAAAATATGCATGAAACTAGCTCCTTACCCACCTAAAAAGATGACAACATAAAAAATAAAAAATCTGTACAAAATAATGTAAGGTAAAATGACAGTAATGTTCCATATATCTTAAGCACTTTCAGCAGTGAGGTGGCGCATATCTCGTTACTCTCACTCTCAGTCTCAGGTCAACTTTCCAAAACAAACTTCCATTCAATTTCCTTTGCTGTTTTACATTCCTAAATGTTGGACTGGATTGGGTCACATACCCAAAAAAGCTGGGTGAACTGGCTGCTTCACTTGTACAATTCTAAAAGCCAGAAATTATTTTCAATAAGTTGAACAAACAGTGTGTGTGTGTGTGTGTGTGTGTGTGTGTGTGTGTGTGTGTGTGTGTGTGTGTGTGTGTGTGTGTGTGTGTGTGTGTGTGTGTGTGTGTGTGTGTGTGTGGTTGTGTGTGTGTGTTGTGTGTGTGTTGTGTGTGTGTGTGTGTTGTGTGTGTGTGTGTGTGTGTGTGTGTGTGTCTGTGTGTGTGTGTCTGTGTGTGTGTGTCTGTGTGTCTGTCACTCTGTGTCTGTGTCTGTGTGTGTGTGTGTGTCTGTGTGTGAGTGAGAGAGAGAAAGACAGAAGGTGGGAGGGTGGGGACATGAAACATGGAAGGACGATGATCCAATTAATAGAAAACTGTGGTATACCAAGTAATCTACATGCTGATTTAATATGATAGCTGGTCATTATCTCTGTTGCCAATGGTATTATAAAAACAATTCAGTAATGACAGGCCACAAGTATACCAGTGATTTTAAGTGTAAACACAACACTGCCCTTTTATCTGCAGCACACATGCACACTTTCCTAATTATACACATGAACAGAAAAA
The DNA here is from genome assembly GCA_030674185.1 of Monoplex corrugatus. NCBI lineage: Eukaryota > Metazoa > Mollusca > Gastropoda > Littorinimorpha > Ranellidae > Monoplex > Monoplex corrugatus. Next base: position 14,444,521 of record CM060308.1, on the reverse strand, counting down.
GGAGACTAGAAATGGGCGGAAAGAAAATGGTCGGGGCCAAAAGGTAGGGAAAGAGATCACTACAGCAGAGCTGTTCCTTGTTTACTTGATCAAATGCACATATCCACATTCAACAGCTAACAGGCTTAGATAGTGACAGGAACTCCACCCAGACCTGGCAATAATGGGCTATTGCCTGTTTCATTCAATCGCCATCACTGTCATGTACAAAGTAAAGGAAGAAAAAAGGCCAATGAAAGAATGGGGCTGCTACCAAAATGAACAGCTTGGCACCCCTATTCACCACACTCCCAAAACAACAGCAACAGTACCCCCCTTTTCTGCTACTGGCATAACGAACACTTCTAATTCTAACTGGGAAAGGAAACATTCCTTGCTTCACCGATGCTGATTTTGAAAACAATGAGATAAATCTGGACTACAACATTGATCTTGAAAACACTGAGATAAATCTGGACTACAACACTGATCTTGAAAACACTGAGCTAAATCTGGACTACAACACTGATCTTGAAAACACTGAGATAAATCTGGACTACAACACTGTTCTTGAAAACACTGAGATAAATCTGGACTACAACACTGATCTTGAAAACACTGAGCTAAATCTGGACTACAACACTGTTCTTGAAAACACTGAGATAAATCTGGACTACAACACTGTTCTTGAAAACACTGAGATAAATCTGGACTACAACACTGATCTTGAAAACACTGAGCTAAATCTGGACTACAACATTTTAATTTGGTCAAAAGCATTGCACAGTGTGTGCATGATTCTATGCACTAGACTACAAACGCCATACCTGATGGGACTAAAATTTGCACCTTACACATACATAACAGTTTCACATTTCTCTGTTCATGTTTAAAATGTTTCTGACTCACACACATACACATGCATGCACGCATGCATGCACGCACGCATGCACACACACACACACACACCACACACACACACACACACACACACACTGAACAGAAACACAACAGTACATTTGCTGATCTTTAAAGAAAAGGGAAGGATGGAAGGAAGACAATTGGACATATACTTCTCACTACCTAGTTACGAGGGTCATCCAATATATAGTGAGAATCACCCGTCATCCATTTGCATCATCGAGTTCGATGACAGTTGCCACAGCACACGTCACAGCAACTCTCCTCCAACTACACCGGTCTTGACTTTTCTGTGCTACTTCACAGACTTTCAAACCACTGATGCTGGTGATGTTCATATGCTATAGCAGCAGGGTGGTCTGTCTGATCTGTTTTGACCCCCAACTTTACCCTGTGAAGCTGTTGCTATTACTAGTATTAGGGTTGTTTTGGTGTTTGCATGTTGCATGTCCAATGGATTTCATTTTTCTCTTGTTCATTTCTGGCAGCAATTGGCATTGTACCATGAGTTCATTCAAAATGCATTCATTTGTTTTCTTATCGGCCGATGTGACTCTAAGAAGCCACCTGTAGAACCACATCTCTATTGCTTTGACCTTATTTTCATCTGCTTTCCTGCACGTCTAAGCTTCACAGCATACCGCATTACTGGCCTGATCAGACATTTTAGAATTTTGATTTTAAGGGCAGTTGGTATGCTTCTGTCTATCCAAATGTTATTGAGTTGGATCATTTTCTTTTTGCCATTCCTACTTTTCTTTGATGTCTTAAGAACGGGTGTCATCATGAGCCTTAACATTTCAAATCACTCACATATTCTAATACAGTTTTGTTGATTTGAATATCTTGATATGCTTGACTTTCTTCTTCTAGGTGCATTTCATCCGTCTTCTTGGCATTTAGATTTAGGCCTGCCTTTTTGCCCGCTACACCTACTCTGTGCAGAATTCTTTTTATTCTTGTGATATTGTCCAATGTAAGTATAGTGTCATCAGCATATTGTAGATCCGTGATGTTTTGAATGTCAACAGCAATAAAACTCTGGGGAGAACTGGACAGCAGAAGGTCCTCCTCTCTGGGCAGAACTTGACAGCACAAGGTCCTCTAGGGAGAAACCCCAGTGAAGCAAGTGTAACTCCTGACACTCTAAGGGGGTGGGGCCACATCCAGGTCATGACTCCTGGATGCCCCTCTGCTGTCACCATTTTTTTTTAAGACAGAAATCTGTCCTCCGCCTGTAATTGAACACACACATCATAGATGTCAGATTTCTCTTCCTTTGTGACTGATGTCTTAACTACTTGGCTGTCACCAGTGTCATGAGCAATCTCTTCACAGTTTAATCGCCCATAATGGCTATATAAAGTATATTCATTCAAAATTTCTCCAATGTTTTGAACATTTTTCTAATCAATGCCTTCAACTAGCCTTCTGAGACTATGCTTGCTTAATATCAGTCTGTCCATCTCTAAAGAAAGACACCCACCTATACGCTGCAGCCTGTGAAAGAACTTGCGTCCCAACAGACTCTGTAAGTGTTTTTACTATATTTGCACCAGAACATCCTTTAAAAATTCAATTTTAATGAGAACAGCTGTTCCTCAATGCTAAATGTAGCCATGACACTCAGAAAGACTGTAGCCAATGGCCAATGTGATGTCACAACAAATGACTTCACAATATTTGCATGTAGTTTCGTAATTACGTAACAGAATAATTGGGCCAGGTGTGTGTAAAGTTCAAAGTGCTGTGACAATTACTTTTTTAAGTTATAAGGACATTGCCACGATTCACTGGATGACCTTGCCCTTTAATAGGATTCTAACTTTGTTATTCTAGAAATTAAAGTAACTGTATTACAAAGAAAACAAACGAGACAGTCTTGATGGAGGCAGACACAAGCAGATCACTCATACATAAGGAAGATTAGGAAAAGAAAGGCAACATTTATAGGCCATTTTATGAGGAAGGGGGATTTGGAGCACCTGGTCATAACAGGAAAGCTGGAGGCAAAGACAGCACCGGGTAGACCCAGGGAGAAAATGCTGGACGGACTTGCAGAGTGACTGGGGACGAGGGGGGTGGGAGAGATGCTAGGGGCAACGAGAGATAGAGACAGATGGAAGTCCATGATCGCCAACGCCATGCGGCAGGGCACCTGATGATGATGATGATTACAAATTACCTGCATTTTAACGGCCACCACCATTGAGGTCAACTCATTGTCCAGTGGCTTCAGCACATGTAAACGTGTCAGCGTCATGGTACACAATCTGAAACACAGCAACATTCAGGTATCAGCATCACCTGTCTTCTCCTCTTAATAATATTACATTTCCCCCTTCTTTGCTGTTCCTATTTTTGGCACTACTTCAGTGGCATCGTCCCAACACACCACAACACTCATTTTAGCTTTTCAACTCGCTACCAAACTCAAGTTCGTTCCAAAGTCCCAGCATCAGGAAATCCATCGGTACTAAGTGATATCAAAATGCAGAGGGTCAATCACTGTACTGCTACTAAGTTGCTTTGGTGGAGTTCAGTAGTGCCTGTTCTAATCCTTTAAAAAAAATCTATCCAAATATATAGGTGCTTAGTCACACAGCAAGACTGAATGCACATCTGCCTTGTTAAGAGACCACTACTATCATTCTTACTATGCCCTTTGAATGACAGCCCCATGAATAAATATCAAAGCCCCCCGAAAATGAATTTACCACAGATACAAAACTCAAAAGGCAAAAGAAACTGAAACCGGGATCACCGTGAGACCAGAGCATGAAAGACCATACAATGAGACAGCTTTCAAAATACTTTGAAGATTTATAAGAACTGGCATGAGAGCAAGGATGCTGTGGAGTTCCAAAGTGGGTCAGGACTGAGTGATGGGGCTGTGTTCTACACATCCTTTCATAATATATCCTGGTCTTACTAGGCACCTGCAGTGTTGGTCAACGAATTTGAGCAACACTGTCAATGACGTAACTGTGAAGTGAATGAGCCTTCACTAAGACTAGTAAGAGGTATCAGTCTTTCTACTGAATCCATAGCTACTCTGGGTGGGAGTCCATTGGGACTCAACAACAACAACAACAACAACGACAACAACAAATCCTACAATCTGGACTGATAAGAATCAGATCCCCCACTTTCCAGTCCTTAATTCACTGCTCTAACCACTATGCCATGGCAAGTGGTTTTTTCCTCAAAGTATCAATAACAGGTATTTTTCTTCTTCTTATCGGGGCCAGGCTCTTGTAAGCACTCTCTACCTAACCATATAAGTTAATTCAAACCTACTTAGCACAGGGAGTGGATCTTTGCGCATATGACCATTCTTTATCCTACCTGAAAGGCAGTCACACTCTGGGAGCTTAAGAGAGAATTCGGAAGAAATTTTTATACATGTAAATGATCTGGAAGGCAGAAACAAGAAAGAATCTTGTGAGGAAAAGACTGCAAGACAGGAAAGAGAAACCCTTAACTACTGAAAAGCAAAGCAAACTAAACAGCTCTTGTTGTTTCACAACAGGAGGAAACCTTCACTTCTGCACCCACAGTACCCCACTGCTGTAATAATTGTTTTACATACAACTTTCACACATCACAGCATGCCGGAAGTATAAGCTCAGAACACTTTACAACAAAACAGCTATGTTCTTAATTATTGTTTTTCAATAAATTTGTTGGCCATGATATTACTGAAATTAAACAGGTTTTGTATACAAATGTTATTCAGCACCCCATCCCACACAAATAAGCAGAGCACTTTACTATAAACAGCCAGATTCTTTACTCTTTTTTTTCAACCATGACATTTATATCAACTAATAACTGCATAAACATGAATGCCTTGTACTTGTAGAAATAGCCAAGCACTTTATATCAATTAATGATAATAATACCAACAGGAATGCTTTATAAAGTACCCAAGGTTGCATCATTTGTAACACTTCCATTTCCATGATTATCAGAATTAATCAGTAATCAGCATTCCACCACAACATAGGCTATTTGCCACATTGCACAAGAATGCAATCTGCTGATTGCTATAGCAGTACACAATGGCAGAGGGGAGTGAAAGTGTGTGCATACAAATAAATAAGCAGAGCAATGAGACCCAATCAATAAACCCTATCAAGAGTGATTTTTACAGCATGGCTACACACAGTCTTGACTCCAGTGAAACAGCAGCAATGATTTTGCTTGAAACGACCTGCTGGCTTGTTTTCTGTGAAGATAGGGAGGGTGAAATGACATTTTAAAACAAATCGTGTAACACAGCAGACCAAAATAAACCCTAAAACACTTCTCCATAATGAGTCTGTGTTTCTTACTATGATCCAAATCTCTCTTAATTAGACAGTTGGCATTTGAAAATGCCATTTCAGAGGAGGATCTCCAAATGTTTGAAGTTTGCAAGCAAACAACTGCATTGTTTCCACCAAATAAATCAAGTGAATGTGAGATGAAATAAGCCAAGTCAGTCAGATATCTCCGATTCTAATATAATTTTACTTTATTCAGCCATCCTTGCATCAGACAGGAAACAGTACTGAGGCTGGATCCCAGTTCACTACGGTCAAAATGAGGGGAAAATGCAATAAGAGAGAGGCTGCATACATATTTATCTACTGATGAGAGAGACAGACTAATGATACACACGCACCATATGCACAATATTACACACACACACACACACACACACACACACACACACACACACACACACACACACACACAACGAAAATCAACAGTACTTTGCAGTATGTTTAATCTGACAATATCAGATTTATCTCTCTTGCCTTTAATTGTTGTTTCTATAAATATGACCACCATAATGAATTTCTCAATTTTTTTACTTGTTTGCTTAGAATTGCCCAAGGGAGATGGTAGTACTGCAAAGCATTTGATTCTCTGATCTCTACATCACATGGCGTCTGTAACGTATGTGCATATGGAATTTATTCCAAGTGTGGAGACACTATGTTGTGAAACTGAAACTTGCTTGAAAAATTCTGAAGACTGACTCAGAGATGAGGTCCCAGTCCTGCAAGTGAAAGACTGATCATTACATGCTGTATGCGGTGACTCACATTAAAATGAGTCACTAAACAAGCACAGGGTGAGGTGGGGGATTGTCACAATGCATTTGGTAAAGCTGGTAGTCGGCCACATAGCATTATACCCGTTTCTAAACTGACGCTGCAAACACATTTCACTAGGAGTGCATTACTATAAAATACACAGTAGGAAAGATTTGTTATTCTCAAACTGAAAACCGGTGGCTGAAACATAACCCCAGTTCGTGACCAGTTATGATTATAATCACTGCTATAAACCATTACCTCTGAATACATAAATGCTACAGCAGCGTGCCTGTAAATGCTGATACCCTGCAGTCCTATTTTTTATTGTCAAATGAATGTACAGTTCTATCTTTAATGTACAGTTCTATCTTTTTATTGTCAAGTGAACCATATTTGTTGTATTGAATTGTTTATTTTTTGGTTACTAGAACTTTAACAAAATAGTCAGGTCTTACTGACACTCTCCTCTTTTGATATTATTAAGTATCTGCATCTGTAAATAGTGTAATGAATAACATTTTCCCTTTTTGCTATTATTAACTTCTCCCTTTTTGATATCATTAAGTAAGTGTACTTGTTACGACTTACATTAATCAAACCTGAATTACCGAAAAGATACTCAAATTCAGGAAGCTCTAAGTCCTTGTTGGGCTATTGTACTTGTTACGACTTACATTAATCAAACCTGAATTACCGAAAAGATACTCAAATTCAGGAAGCTCTAAGTCCTTGTTGGGCTAACAATTAACAGCCGATGGATCTAGCTTTGTATTCTGATCAATTGTGACTTGAAAAAAAAAATCACTTAGTAAATCTGTTATTACACAACATATTAAATGGAAGAAAAAATCACCTAATAACTCTGTTATTACACAACATAACATACAATACATATGTACACACATACTCACACAGAGACTGTGAGAGAGTGCGAGTGAAAGGAAAAATATTATCACACAAATACAAACACATACATACATGCATACATACATGTATACATACAGACACAGACACAACACACACAACACACACACACACACACACACACACACACACACACACACACACACACACACCTCTCTCTCTCCTCTCTCAAGTTGTCTGAATATATGCTCCCAGCATTTTTTCTACAGACTGAATAACAATAGAGGGCGAGGGGCCTTCACCTGCCACAAAAATCACACCTGGCAGTTCTCACTGGCAAGGGTACAATGCATGGGGTACTTCAAATACTTCAATGGTTCAGTCAGAGCATTAAGACCTCCTTTTTATGTATAAAAAAGATCTTGTCATACACACATTAGTAACTTAGCCCCAGGCCCCCAAAGGCAATGACAAGTAGATGGACTGGGCAAAACGAAATACGATCAGAAAGGTCATTCACTATGCAGTTTTGGCCTAAAAATAGATAAGCTGGGCATCTAAAAACTGAAATTGGATCGGAAAGGTCATTCACTGTTTACATTTGTCCTACAATGTGGTTTGGATGATGACTACTTTGTACTGCTCTATAGTACATACAATGTTAAGTACAAGAGTGTGACTAAATGCATTCTTTCCCCCCTCTCCCTCTTGCTCAGTCTCTCTGTCTCTTTCCCTCGCTGGGCCTTAAAAAATGAATATTCCTATGTATTTGATTAATCACTATGGGTTTGCTTTTGTCTGGGATAATCAAGGAGCAGAAGATATGAAAGACATTATGAGCCACTTTAAGCAGAAAATTATAGACTAGATGGCAAAACTGGAACTATCATATAATGATACAACACACACACACACACACACACACACACACACACCACACACACACAAACACACACCACACAAACATAGTGATAGATTTACCTTTCACTAAGTTTTATAAGTTCTATAGGATGTGTAACAAAACAAACTGTATTGAACCATACATTTTAATGCATATGAACCTTAAGTATTAGCAACATTCAGATGTGGTGTGTCAGAAACTGTTTTGTATACTAGGCGATATACAGCAACTGTTATTTATAAATGATATGGACTGTAAATTGTATAACAATGATACCGCGGACAAAGTCCATTTTGTTTCCACAAAAGAATTAAATTAACTCTACTTCTCTCAACCAATAACAAATGAATCCTCAGAAGCTTTGCATCATTTCTATGCAAATCTTTCAGAAGGATTGAAGATGTTATAAGCATCTATACAATGTTTCTTTTGTCACTCACTTAAAAATAAATGTTTGTGGTGTGACTGCTAAAATTCTCCTGATTATTGATATAAACAAAATTTTGTAATACCTATGATATGAATTCTGCTTTTTATCATTCACACCCATAAGGAGCTAGGTCTAAATGAATACATCATCTGAACCTGAATGTCTCACTCTCTCACATACACATATGGAGTATACAGGCAGAGCTCTACAAACATGCATGCATACCCTGTTTCCCCCTCCCCCCACCTCCACACACATATACAAACACACAGGCTTACAAGGTGTGCTCAATTGACCACTCCCTCCACAATCAGGCTCATCTACAAGAATATATGCCCAACTGCAGTGCTCTCACTGATCCCTCCCTTCATTACCCATACAAAAATAGAAGTGACAGCTGTTGCAGTATTACAATGCTTTATATATCATATATGACAATAGGCACAATACATGAAAAGGAGGGATGGGGCACATATGCAATATAACAGACACACTGATAACTGCAGCATACTGACATACATGATTTGCATTGGAATTTGCATAGATGACTTTTTAATAAAATATCATTACTGACTGATTTTGGAAGAACATGGAATGAAGGAACCACCAGGTCAGGATTCCTTCCTGCCATTCATAGCCTGGTCATATTCTTTAATCTTATATCTGTCTTCTCCCTCCTTGTATATGTACCATCATGGGTCTCACATCTTACATGCCATCAATCCAGGTCTGCCTTGGTCTATCTGATGTTTTAAATCCGTATATATATTTATCAGTTTATATTATATGCTTGTCGAGTCAGCTGGTGGGGTAACCTTCTAGTCAGATGACCAAACCTCATAAAAACTCTGTTGATGAATATGATGGTGGACTGATGTTGTTTCCACCTTTCTCTGGCCTTGTGTTTCTGATCATGTGGGGTCTGGTCTTGTATACAGTAATGCATTTCACATGTGGTAATTTGTGCTCTAGGGACTTGGTCATGGTCCAGGTCTGGCACTGGTATATCATGCTGGGCATGAAAATGGAACGAAGGAAGAGCTTGGCTTTGTTTCAGTGGGAATGCTAAAGTGTTTCAGAAGTGGGGCAAACTGACAGCTAAAACACAGTAGCTTTCTGGACTGTGGTTTCGATCTGTTTGTGGAGTTTCCATGATCTGTAAAAATGTTACCAACGCAACTGAATTTACTCCCTTGTTCCAGTTTAGCGTCACTAATATTGTTGCCACGTTGCCAAATGTTCTGCTGACACTCATAATCTAAACACATCTTATAACCTAATCAAATGGTGAAACACTGAGGCTACACCAGGGTTAAAAGCACAAACTGATATACAATTTATAAACACTAATATGAAAAGTATGTTTTTGCTTAAACTTTATCATCATATTTGACTAGTGAGTTATAGGCTCTATCATTCGTTTTTGTTTTCCTTTGCTAATCATCTGTTGAATTACAATTTACACAACACACACCACACCAGACACAGACACAGACACAGAACACACACACACACCACACATGTAATATATATATAATACAGAGAGAGAGCGAGAGCCAGAGAGAGACACAGAGAGAGAGAGACAAGAGAGAAGAGAGAGAGAGAGAGAGAGAGAGAGAGAGAGAGAGAGAGAGAGAGAGAGAGAGAGAGAGAATGAGATGCACAGACCAATAGAAAAAACCTGTAATGCAAAATCTAAATTAAATAATATGATTTATTTACTTATTTCAAAAATGAGAGAAATGATTCAAGAGCAACTTAATGACTGGATGAAACAGATCAAATGCAAGATACTGAAATTATCCCAATTCTAACTGACATACAGTCCAACAATTCACACTTTCTATTCAAAATACTTGATTAACAAGGTCCCATAATATCATTCATACCCAGAATTTAGGTCTGAGGTGGCAGAGACTTCCCTGCCACCGGCCAGCTTTAGTTTATGCATGAAATGCCCACTCCTCAAGCTCTCTCTGCATAACCTTCCCTAATCCAGACCCAAGGTCAGGTAACACTTGCAGCTAGGTTGACTGAGGTCAAACGCCTCTATTTCCCTCTTGGCTCTTGCTTAATATTTTCTTCTTCTTCTTCTTCTCCTCCCACTTTTTTTTTCTTTTCCTTTCTTTTTTACCTCTTCCAAACAGCGTGACCCAGACTTTACGTGGATAAAAATCATTTGGACTGAAAGGGAAATGTTCTACTTTTAGTTTCACATTATCTACGCATCCCGCAATAAATATACTACCCGGACATAAAATCAATCACGTTTGAGGAAAAAACCCCAGCTGAATGCACGTAATAAGGTCAGGTTTAATCATGCTGTCTGAAACCTTACTGGCAGTCCATTACTGGGGAAAAACTCTCTATTAGTATTACAGCATCAGTATTAATGATCATTTGGTTCTGTCTTGATTTATTTCTACAAGAAAAACTATAATCATGTATAATATGAACACCATGTGAACACATAAACCATTCTGAAGCATTCATACTAAGCTAAACAACAACAAAACAATGGGGAGAGGTGGGGAGTAAGAAATCCAGAGAGTGAAAGATAGAGCAAGAACAGGTTCCATATTATTTATTATGCAGGAATTATGCACAATCATGCAATAAATTCTCAAAATCACCCTTTAGATTCACAATACACCCAGCAAAATCCTCTTTCTGGGGTAAAGAATATCCTTGAATATCCTTAATCTGTGCAGTCCACAAAGGCCAATAGCTGATTTTTGAAGAGATAGGAATATCACCAACTGACACACTCAGGGTCAGTCAACAACGACTGTATCTTGAACTATTCCAGCAAGAAAACATGGCTTTCACTAGTGCCTGTGGCTAATTTTCTTCTGACAACCCAATCAAACTTTTTAAGTTATACTTTTTAAATCTATATCAACTGGCTGCTTCAAGGAGGCTCTGAGAATGTGACATGAATGGAGCACTTTGAAAACTCAGTCACGAACAATTCACCAACTCTTGCAGATTTCAGTACTATTCTTCATTATCTGTCCACTTCTAGCTGGAACGTTTACACTGCCTTGTTTACATCTTGGTTCAAGCGAAATTCATAAGTACTGTATTCCCATCCCTCTCACTGGCAAAGATGGTAAAAGCCCCATGCTGATAAGGCAGGTACACGTATGGATTCAACACTCAGGTGGGCCAGAGTTTTCTTAAATTGGTTCTGTTATCAACAGAACTGCAGACTGAAGATCTGGTATCTCAAGTTCAGTCCCAGTCTACAATACAAAACCTGGCCTGTTTATTGCCAATTTAATGGTCCAATCATTCTGCATTTTAATGGTTCAATCATTCTAAATTTTAATGATCCAATCATTCTGGTGGTGTTAGGTTAGCATTTCACAGGTCCTGCATGCCCCTTTCCACTTCATACCGTTTATTACAAGACCTTACCAGCACGTAGGGTCTTGTGCAAGCTCAACTTCTGACATATATCTGGGTAGAGCACATATGGAACTATCAAAGTGCTATAAATCTCTC
>CM060308.1:14387829-14430329 GCA_030674185.1 Monoplex corrugatus | reverse complement strand
TGTTTAATTTGATTAAGAATTTTCTACAAACAACCGATACACTGTGTTTACCACACACAAAACACACACACACACACACACACACACTTCCTTAAAACTGAAGATCTTAATCTATCCATCATTATCATTCATTCCTCTCATCTTCATCCACACCATAATCATTCATTTCTCTCATCTTCATCCACACCATAATCATTCATTCCTCTCATCTTCATCCACACCATAGTCATTCATTTCTCTCATCTTCATCCACACCACATTCATTCATTCCTCTCACCTTCACCCACACCATCCCCTCACCTTCACCCACACCATCCTCTCACCTTCACCCACACCATAATCATTCATTCCTCTCACCTTCACCCACACCATAATAATTCATTCCCCTTACCTTCACCCAGCTATTTAGGGGATCTGAGATAACACTAGTGGCACAATTACACCATGAGAGAATTAGCACAATGAGGCATGACAATTCTATTGAAAGGCTCTGAACTGTGCTGTTTACCACGATCCCGATCCTGTTAAGCACCGGTTATGTGTTTCATTTATGACAGGCAGGAAACAACATTCCCTAAATTTAAAAAAATCATGACATTTTTATGCAAATTGTAAGAATCAATGATTTTGTGTGAATTTATTATGTGACTTCCTAGAAACAGTAGTTCTTATACATGTGCAGAATTAATAATTTTCAAATAATGGGCAATCCAATTTTCTTATTAAATTTTGGAGGGTGGGAGTAGGGGATCAGAACAGACTCCCTTCCCTTCCTATTGCTTTTCCATTTTTGCATGAAAAATAAGAGTAATTAAATTCTCCATAACTTGTATAATAGTTATGAATATAATCCATCAAAGGTGTTCAGACTGCAATATTACTATATCCTTGACGACATAAATTCTTTTGCACAAACTGCAGGCATGTATTCTGAGTCATATCAGAATATCATGTGGATAGTACAACAGATTCAACAGATGTAGATGAGACCCCTTTCAATTCCCCTCTCTCTCTCTCTCTCTCTCTGTGTGTGTGTGTGTGTGTGTGTGTGTGTGTGTGTGTGTGTGTGTGTGTGTGTGTGTGTGTGTGTGTGTGTGGTGTGTGTGTGTGTGTGTCTGTGTGTGTGTCCTGTGTTTGTGTGTGTGTGTGTGTGTGTGTGTGTGTGTGTGTGTGTGTGTGTGTGTGTGTGTATGTGTATGTGTGTGTGCATGTATGTAGGTGAGTTTATTGATGTGTGTGTCTGTTTGCTTTTATGTATGTCTGAAACTACTCTAGAGCATAGCATATACAAAATATTATAACCATGTGATTCCCCTCCGAGCGGAGACAGGCTGCAGAGGGGGGGGGGGGGGGGAGGGGGTTGAGTGAGGTTAGGATTTTATGCCGAGGAGAAAAGGTGAGTTTTGAGAGCGGACTTGAAGGAGACAAAAGTAGGTTGCTGACGGACTGAGAGAGGAAGTTTGTTCCAGGAGAGTGGACCAGAAACAGAGAAGGCTCATGGACCATAGGTATTGAGCTTAGTGCGTGGAAAGTTTTATTTGGTAATGAATGCAAATCAATGACAAAGCTTTGTTTTGATATATATACATCATCATAATATTTCTCTTCGAGAGATAATAAAGTTGACTTGATGTGACTTGAATTTATCATACTGACTACAGAGAAAGGAAAAAATAGGCTGCTCAGGGGCATTTTTCTCATTCCATAACTAATCATTAATATAAATGCTTGGCACTCTGTTTCTGAGTGAGGCATGCTACTAACTCCTTCTTTTCTGTCTGCTATCTTCTTGTTTCAAGTTCTTTGATTTTTTTTTGTTACTGCTTTTTTCTGCTGAACTAATCACTGGTTCCTCCCTCCCGCAAAGTCATCCTAAACAAACGCTGTGAATCTTGACTACTCTACTCCCACTGATGCCCAAATTGTAAACACTGGGAAGTATACGATCTGTCTATTCTTTTGTTTGTCCAACCCATCCACCCACTCCTCACCATCCTCCTAGTTCACTTTTTAAAATCTTTTTAATTTTATGTAACAGATGTATTTTCTATCACATTTATTATTATTGTATTACAAAAAACTGGAAGTATATTAAAGCAGTACACTGGCACCTTTATCAGGGTCTATAATAATATTATCATATATGTTTTTCACACTTCAGTGATGTAGCTGAATATCTCCTTCATGATTAATGTGTGTTTAATGTTATTTGCACAGCACACTGAGTAGGATTTGATGAGAGATGAGCTGGTCTGCTCAATTGTGGAGTGTTTTTACAGCACCAAATGGCTCTACTGGCTGAAAGGCTATGATTAATAAATGTAAACCAATGTTAAGTACAGGGGAAGAACAACCAACAACAACAATGACAAAAAACAAACAAAACAAAAAATTGAAGAGAGAGAGAGAGAGAGAGAGAGAGAGAGAGAGAGAGAGAGAGAGAGAGAGAGAGAGAGAGAGAGAGAGAGAGAGAGGAGAGAGAGAGAGAGAAGAATGAAGGAAAATCTTGAACAAACAAACTGTACACAACCATCAACAAGTAAAGTTTGTTTCCATGAATGAAATATAATCAAGATCTTAAAAAATGTTCCTTTTGTTTCAATTTTCAATTACTGCATTTTTTGCATTTGTACCATTAAACCAGTCTACAAATACAATGTATAGTATTTGTTTTCTTGTACTTTTGTTGACTTGCAGGTGAAATATTTTGCACTATCACATGAACACTTTGATGGTGTGATGTCTGTACCTGCTTAATAATGTAATTTAGAAAAAGGTCCGCTATAAAGTAAACAATAATATCATATTCTGTTAGTGTTACACTTACAGACTATTCAGAATACTTGATCACATATCTGATTCAGTATATATCCTTTTATCCAATGGCCACAAAATATTTTCTACTGGTTTAGTTTGAGTCAAATTATATTACTCTGACTTTTTTTTCGTGTATAGTCTTACACTTACAGAGAAAAACTTCTTTTTTTAGTTGTCCCTTTTTTAATTACCTAACTGTTTTGCTTTTCCCTATCACACATGGATCAGTATCAATTAAAATGCATTTGACTGTTTTGTAATGTCTCATAAAATCTATATTTAACACACTCATGTCATTTTTTTTAATGTGTACTTTAAGACTGTAACATAACTTCATCAAACCTAATTTTCATATTCTAGTTTCTACTTTCATACTAGAAAGAAAAAAAAATGACAGTATTAAATATGGGTATACACACTCGTGTCATTCTTTTTAATGTGCAGTTTAAGACCGTAACATAACTTCATCAAACCTGATTTTTATATTCTACTTTCATACTAGAAAGAAAAAAAATGACTGTCTTAAATATGGGTATGATCTTTATCATGAGGCACTAGGCCTACTGACCAGACAGAAGTGGACAGCTGTTTGGGTGTGTTTCCTATTAAAAGACTGTTGACATTTGAAAATGACATTTATTCTTTCAACATCACTAATATATAATATCGTACACAACAGCATGTCTCATTTTCATTTTAAAATGACATTTATTCTTTCAACATCACTAATATATAATATTGTACACAAAAGCATGTCTCACTCAGTGTCCATCTTACTTGTTACCATTTCTTTTGTTTCCCTGCTTGTGTGCGTGCGTGTGTGTGAGTGTGCATGCCTTTCATGTCTCAAAAAGAAATCCTGTTTTTGACCCACAATCTGGAACTCCCTCCCAGTGTCTCTTAAGACAAAGCAGCTGTCTGCTTACTTTGAAAAACATCTCAAAATATGTGTTTCAGAAATATCTACTAAATAGCACTGATTGATGTTTGTGGCTTTTTTTAAGTCCAGTTGCATTGTCACGATTGTGGCTTTTGTGTGTGTGTGTGTGTGTGTTGGGGTGGTGTGTGTGTGTGTGTGTGTGTGTGTGTGTGTGTGTGTGTGTGTGTGTGTGTGTGTGTGTGTGTGTGTGTGTGTGTGTGGTGTGTGTGTGTGTGTGTGTGTGTGTGTGTGTGTGTGTGTGGTGGTGTGTGTGTGTGTGTGTGTGTGCCTGTGTGTGTGAGTGTGTGTGTGTCGTGTGTGTGTGTGTGTGTGTGTGTGTATGCTGTGTGTGTGCTGTGTGTGCGTGGTGTGTGTGTGCGTGTGTGCTGTGTTGCATGGTGTGTGTGTGGTGTGTGTGTGTGTGTGTGTGGTGAGTGAGTGAGAGAGGGTGTGGTGTGTGTGTGTGTGTGTGTGTGTGCCTGTGTGTGTGAGTGTGTGTGTGTGCTGTGTGTTGGGTGTGTGTGTTGCTGTGTGTGTGTGTGTGTGTGTGTGTGTGGTGTGTGTGTGGTGTGTGTGTGGGGTGTGTGTGTGTTGGTGTGTTGTGTGTCTGTGTGTGTTATACTATATATACATGCGCAAATGTATAGAATGTGTGTATGTGTATGAATAACAATTAACAGTGTGTGTATAATGTCATATACATGTTTGTATTTAAAAAAACAAACTGTAATACTATTCAGTTCTATACACTTTTCTTCTGCCTTGTACCAGTGGCAATATTACTATCTATTGTGGCAATATTATGCAATATTACTATCTATTGTGGCAATATTATTATGCAATATTACTATCTATTGTGGAATATTATTATCTATTCTTGCTGCATCACCACATTGATTACACAGATCCAGTGACACCCCTTTCAATTTCCCCTCTGTGTGTGTGTGTGTGTGTGTGTGGTGTGTGTGTGTGTGTGTGTGTGTGTGTGTGTGTGTGTGTGTGTGTGTGTGGTGTGTGTGTGTGTGTGCCACTGTGTGTGTGTGCCACTGTGTGTGTGTCACTGTGTGTGTGTGTCTCTGTGTTTGTGTGTGTGTGTGTGTGTGTGTGTGTGTGTGTGTGTGTGTGTGTGTGTGTGTGTGTGTGTGTGTGTGTGTGTGTGTGTGTGTGTGTGTGTGCATGTATGTAGGTGAGTTTATTGATGTGTGTGTCTGTTTGCTTTTATGTATGTCGGACTGAAACTACTCTATTCTTCCTTATGTGCATTACATATTTTTTGGACTAGTGTCACTACCACTTATTTCTAATTTCATGCTATATATAACTGTTATTTTTGTCGAACTATGTTTATGCTGCACCGGTGTACTGGCATGTGCACTGGATTATGTTCACAATGTATTGACATCATGATTCATATCTTAAACTATAATGAGCATTCTTTAACATGGACTGTTTGCGTTATACTTATAGAAATAAAATCAGTATCATTGTCATTATAAATTATCAATATCACCATCGCTATTATTATTGTTATTAGTATCACTGTTGTTGTTATTATTTGCACACATGCCTGCAACTCTCTCTTCTACAACATACAGCTGACTCAATGAATATAAATGCTCTCTTTTACATCAGAATTTTCATGTTATACTCTAAATAAGTAAATTACTCTAACAGTCTAAATATCTTAGTAATGATTTACTATCCAGCATCTGGAGATATGAGTGCTCTTGCTTTTGTTTGCTACTATTCATCATTCAGATTCATACTTCAAACAACAGTCTAATGCATGTGAGTGAGTAGTGGTTCTGAATGGAGACACACATTGGTGACATTATCACTTTGACACTGACAGGGAAAAAAGATACACAGAATGATTTAATTTCTAGATCTATGGTAACTTTACTGTATCAATGTGAATATTGTCATCAGATTGCACTCTGGCGTATAGACAAGCAGATAGTCAAGACAAACCAGAAACAGACAAATCTATTTGAGAGCTAGATTTAGATATCAAATAGAATGATAGGTAGCACAGTTATTATACAGATTGACAGGTACTATTAGGCTGACATAATTAACTACTGTCCATAATTTTTTTTAATAAACAGATAAACCACATAATATTAAAAAATATATACAATGCAGACAGACATAACCAATAATAAACAATATAAATTTATACAGACAGATCATTAGAAGAAGGAAAAAAGTGCTGAAATAGATATGCACAAAGGAGGCAAATGAGCAGGCTGGCATAAGTGGCAGGCAGATAGACAGGCAGACCCACTGACAGAGACCATGAGAAAGAAATAGAAAGATAAATAGATAGGCTGGCAGATACAGACGAGAGAGAGAGAGAGAGAGAGAGAGAGAGGAGAGAGAGAGAGAGAGAGAGAGACAGACAGACAGACAGACAGACAGACAGAGAGAGAAGACAGAGAGTCAGACAGACAGAATTACAGACAGACCTCGCAGAGACAAGCAGACAGATTTCATAAAACTAAAATGTTCAAACATAGTACACAGTCACATACAATTTGTCCTTGTAGTTGTAGGATCACAAGAATTAAGGAAAATTCATGTCAGGTCAGTGACTCAGTTACTGTGTCAACAGCTGACTACAGCACCCAGTAGACCATATTGACTCTGTGTAAACAACTGACTACTGCACCTAACAGACTTCCTCCAATTTTGATAAGATATTACTTCAAAGTAGACTAAAATTATAAGTTATATGACACAGAAATAATTCCTTGCACTACCAACTAACTGCATGAAAATAACTTCTTTCTGCATGATCAAATTTCACTTCCTTGGCCATGTCCTTCCCTGTCAACACTCAGAACGGACTGTCTTTACCACAATAAAACCAGGATACACTTCAGGTATCAGCCAAGAATGCAGAGTATCCTCCTGCAGAGTGCTGAATTGGAAACATTCAAAAATTACTATATTTTAATTATTTCACCACACTGACCTATAGTTCCACATTTTCAGAAATTGTGACTTCCCCCTGCCCAACTGATGACCTTTTTTTCCCTACCAAACATGCTAGAAATATATAGGCAAAATTAACAAAAAAGACAGAAATACAGAATGAGAGACAGATACTGAGACAGAGACAGAGGCAGACAGACAAACTGACATGCTGAGAGAGACACTAAAAAATGAGATTAAGACTGACATAGGCAGAGACATACACTCAAAAAAGAGACTAAGACTGACAAATTTAAATTTAAATTCTACAGGTTAGAAAACAGATCTAGATAGTGAGATACTAAGCAGACTGTAACATACATATTCTCCAAGTAAATTTGACTTTTTTAATAAGTTCTTGTATCAAACAGCCAGAGAGTGGATGAAAAAGAGAGTTCTGTGACAGTAGAGAGAGAGAAGTGGGTGAGAAGGACAGAGTTCTGTGACAATTCAAACTGATAATAAATTCATTGATCTGAAAAAAGTACAGACAGAATAAAAGAAGAAACCGAAAGAAAAGAAACAAGGCACGCACAGACGCACGTGCGCGCGCACACACACAAACGACAGTGGTACAGTACCCCAGACATCGTCTGCTGTAGACAGGTAAACATACTCGCACATGATATCGGGTCTATCGGCTCTAGCAGACGCCACTCCCCTGTACTGTAGGCCTCACACAGGCTACTCAAACCACACACAGTCTCAGTGTTCTACACACGATTCCCCTCACTGTACAAAGACCCGAGGGATCAACCTCGCTATATGGATCTGTTATCTCTTGTCTACTCAAAACTGTTCGGCTGTATGGCACATACGTCGGAGAAAGCAGAAAACATCGAGATGAACGTCATTTTGAGACGTTCGGGTATCACCACCACTGTTAGTGTTACTAGTTAGGCCTAGTGATCGAACGAAGGTAGCTAATGCGCATCCGAATTAACGACAAACGCATGCACTTAACAATTATAGTAATATATAGAAAAAAGACACATACCTCGGTATGCAGCTTGGTGATGATTTTTCTACTTCCCATGTTGCGAATAACTTCATAGGGACAGGCAAATCGCCCGAGCCCACACTGCGGGCTGCCTTATCCGCCATCTTTATGAAAATGCCACCACACATGCGCAGACGTTACCAATTCATTCATAAATACCGGAAGCTGTCTGCATCTTTGGTTGCAGACGACATCTCTCATTAGCCTAGCCTCGAAACGATGGGATGTGGCGGTTGGGGTTTGTGGAGAGGCTGCATTTTGGGCAAGATTTTAAAATCATGAAGTAGGTCGTGCTCTTCAATGTCACTCTTGTTCGGCTGCGTGAGTATGGAAAATATATGTACAAATACACCTTTTACATGATGACCTTCTTACTGCATGAAAATGCAAGGGGCCTGGGCTGGGGAGATGGGAGTGGGGGGTGGGGAGTTGAATGGAAGGGTTAAAGGTTGTTTCATTATGCTGACATGCTGAATGAGATGACCTCGCTACTCTCAGATCAGCTTTTTGTGGGCGGGTCCCGCTTCTCTCAATCGCTGCTTTATTAGGCTTATTTCCCGAACTGGGTCAATTACGCAAGCTTGACTGTGCACAAATAGTTGGCGTTGTGGTAAAGCATCCGCTACTTACCTGACCACGGAGGTTCAAGTCTGTGCGAGAGGCCTCAAATCCACCCACTGTAAACGGGTACCTGACCTAGCTCAGGGTTGGGAAAGATAAAGCAGTCGGTGAGGGAGAGGAGATGGGCGCCACCTTTATGCGGGCCCCAAGTGAAGTCAGAGATGTCTTATCACCTTACTTCCCTACACCCCACCTCAGTTTACCTTACTGCCCAATATGCCATACCACCGGCATATCATCTGTCAATTGTAGGCGTCATCACCCGTGATGATAGCCGCGCAATCGATCTCTTGACTGTTTTTCTCTACCTCGTCCAGTCCTCGCAGGTTCCTATTGCTGTGCCAGCAGACAGGTTATCTAGACAGGTTATCTTCACAATGCTGTCAGTGTATGACGTTGTTGGTCTTCCTGTCCATCTTCAGCCCTAGGGTTTTCCTTGGAGTACTGCTTTCATCATGTGACATTTATTGTTTCCAATTGTACTAGTGTCCCAGGTAGGCAAGTTTTCTCTTGTGGATTTCAGATAACAGTTGTATAGCTTTATTTAACTCGTCTTAAATACTTTGATTAGTTCGCTTTTCCGTCCAGCTGATTCACAGGACGTGTCTGTAGAACCACATTTCAGATGAGTTGATTTTCGTTTCATCAGCTTTCTTCCGCGTCAGAGCTTCACATCCAGATACCATTACTGGCCAAATAAGTCTTAAGAGGAATCTTTATTTTAAGGGCTTTAGGTTTAGCAAGATTTTCCGTATGTAAAGCAGAATCTTTTTTTTCCACGCCAATTCTTGTTGTAATGTCTTTTTGTACAATTGCTGTTTTGTTTGAGACCAATATTTGAAGTCATTTACGTTTTCCAAGGATGTTTTACTGATAAGAATCTTTATTATTTGCTAGCTCCAGTGTGCATCACTTTGGTTTTTTTTGCATAATTTTAAACAAAATAATCGTGCTTTCTTGTCCGCATTGTCAGCTCTGTAAAGGACTCATCTCATGCTGGTGATGTCACTTGATATTAGAGCATCATCATCTGCATGCCTTAAATTTGTGATGTCTCAGCCACCAATTTTGACACCTAGACCATCCATGTCTTTTCTTTCATCACCTGTTCGGTATAAAGTTGAAAAGATGTGGTGATGATATGTAAACCTGGCGAACACCATTTTGATGTCAAAGAATTCACAGTTTTGATTGTTCCAGCGGATTGTTGCCTGTTGATCTTTATACAACCTTTGGAAAGCCCAGTTTTTGCACTGTGTTAAAAAGGCTAAGTGTTCGCTGTCAAAAGCCTTGCTATAGTCAACGAAAGTGATGAATGCCTCTTGTTCAATGCTGTTGAATTTTTCTATGATAATTTGTACGACAAATAACATATCAGTGGTACCTCTATTTGCTCTAATACCTAGCCTGACTATTCTGACAACTCGTCTGTAACTTTTTGCTTCACTCTGTTTGGGGTGATGATTAGAAGAATCTTAATGGTGTGACTGATGAGGGCGATTGTTCTGTAGTTGTTACAGTATTGAGTATTACCGCCTTTGTCCAACATCACAAATTCTTTGGATCTGCCAATCTTTTTACAAGTTTTCCAGATTTTGCATCAGAGTTGGTGTAAAGCTTGTGCGCCTGATTACTCTGTGTGATTGAGGAGTTCTGAAATGTTGTCTAGTCCTGGGCCTTTGGGCGTGTAGTGCAGCAGTAAAGATTTTCCACTCCTGTGTGTTCTGAGCCAGCCTCTGTATGCATCCCCAGGTGTGTTTCAGGACCTTGAGGTCTCCTGTTGTTCGTTGTCAGGTGTTCTTCGATCTTCCATTCTAATCTTGTCTTCCCTCTGGTGTCCAGTGAAGGACGATCTGGTTGATATTGTCATGTTGTCATCAGATAATGTGCCCAATTCACTTCCATCGTCTTTTTATGACGATAGTGTCTAACAGAGTCTTTGCATGATGGTATGACTATGGCAAAGCCTTATTCAACCGTCAAGACTGCCTAACCTAACACAAAGTTTGTAGCGATAGAACCAGAACCCCCACAGCAAGAAATTGTTGAAGCTATCAAAGAGCTGAAAAATGGAAAAGTCCCTGGACTAGACAACATTTCAAGAGAGCTCTTCAAACACACAGGCGAATCAGACGTACAAGCTCTATACCAACTCTGTTGCAAAATCTGGAGAACTTGTAAATGGCCAACGGACTGGAAGCGCAAAGAATGTGTAGTGCTACTTAAAGGCATAATTATACATTCTAGAGGAGACACATTTGAAACAGAGATATGTATCATAATGGGCAAGACCAAGTCAAGTCTATCAAAAGACACTGGGTCATATCAGACCACGTTTTTACTAGTTAGATTGGAGGGCAAGCCATTTGATGCCAACATCGCCTAAGTATATGCACGAATATCCGCAAGAACTGAAGAAGAAATTGACAGCTTCTGCGTAGAGTTAGAGACAGCCAAAGTTCAGTGGAAATCACAGGACGTTGCAAACATTATGGAAAATATTAATATTAAAATGAGTGAGAAAAATTAGATGACATAGTTAGACCTCATGGCCATGGCACGCGAAATGAAAGAGTTGAGAGACTTGTTGAGTCTCCTTTCGCCTTTCTCCTTCGTCGGGATCGACGGTAGAAGCCGCGCTCGACGTCACAAGTCTTCCCCAGGTCACACGATTGAGACGTCTGTGGGCGACTTCTGGATCCACAGACCACAGACATGAGCGATTTTGTTGAAGTTGGAGGTGTGCGGTCGTCCCTTTCTTCTCCTCACCTCAAGAAATTTTAGACTTGATGGATGAACGTAGGAAGGTAAAGAAAAAAAAAAAAAAAAAAAAAAAAAAAAAAAAGAAGAAGAAAAAAGAAGAAGAAGAAGAAGAAAAAAACCCCAAACCAAACCAAAACAAAACAGGATAGAAAAGAAGATCAAGAATAAATCCAATGAAGCTAAAGAAGCCTAGCTAGAAACAAAGTACAAAGAAATAGAAGACCGACACGAAACAGATCCTAAGTTTATGTACAGAAATACAAAACAAACCGCCCACATCAACAGGTTGCTTAAAAAAAAAAGGTGCGATTATTATGGTAAAAAGGACAAAATATTCCGTAGATGGGAAGGTACATTGAAGACCCTTTTTTTTTTTAACGATAACAGAAGGGAGGAACACGTGATTAGAAAAGAAGAAGAAAAAAAACAACAACAACCTTTGAAGGACCATCAACAGTGAAAGATGTTCTTCTTCTTCCTGTCATCTTTTGATTTCCTCTTAGAAGCTTACCTTATATCGACACAGATGAATGTATATGAGAGAGTATTTCTCAGGATTATATTACGTTTGAATTCTAAATTGCAATTGTCGTTAAGGTTAAAAAGAATTCTGTGATTTCTGATTTGATTTTTGCATTTTAACAAACTAACCTTTAAATCACCAGTCGCCGTGGTGTAGTGGTTAGCGCAACGGACTACCGATTGGAAGGTTGTGGTTCGAATCCGCGTCAGTCCCTTCAAAAATCATTGTGGGATTTTTCGGTTCTGATCGGCTCCAACCCAGAGTCTTTGGTTCGGTGGCTGGGCCACATAATAATAATAATAATAATATATTTTATTTATATAGCGCAAAATCTTGATAAAATCAAATCTAAGCGCTGAGCGTATACATGCATACATACCTTCATACATATGAGCGTATACATGCAAAGATACATGCATACATACTTACATACATAAATCTAAGCTGAGCGTATACATGCATACATACATACATACATAAATCTAAGCGTATACATACATACATACATACATACATACATACATACATACATATGTACGCACATGCATACATATGGAGTGCATTGTGTGGCTTTGTCTCAAGAGTTTGCCATCTCCCCATCTTGCCATTCGGCTTGCAAACAAAGTAACTGATGATTGGATCCGAATGTGTCATGTAGAGCATGGGCACCTGCCTCTTCCCACTTCCCTTGCTTGGCGAAATGGTTGGCGTATGGCGGTGGATTCGAGAGATAATTATCTGGCGAGTGGTGAGGTATTGTTGTTCTTGGTCCCACCCAGCACCCTGGGTCTTTCTTGATGACGTTCACATTTAAGACACCCTAGCAGTTTATCGAAAGATTTTGTGTTTTTCACATTCACGCCTTTTAACCAGCGTGGCGCACATAACGCGTTAAAAGAGGCTGGCTCCTTCCCCCCATCTCTTAAAAACTTATGATAGCATACACGAGGACAGGCCATGGCGTAAACCCGAGACTACGGCATTCTGCACCAGACTGTCCTCATCAAGAGCATTTTTTGCCAGCGTCATTTGTGAAGTATGAAACAGCGAACACAGTTTCAAAGTGAATACAAGTTTTATCATGTCAGCGTTACTCTTCAACGTGGCTATAGACTGAGCGATCAGACGAGCGAATAAGGACCTACAAAGAGGTATTGGATAGAATCTCTTCAACATTGCAAGATATTGACTCCGCAGTCTCCAACACCCACTAGCATATGCAGAAGGAAACAATTCATGTCAACATCATTACACAACTAGTAGGCCTAAAGCAAACCAGAATAAAACATGGCCCTCCATACGAATCTGTTGGCGCTGCAAGTACATCTCCTACTCTTTCTAACCTGATCCACTGCACAAAACTGTCTAATATTTTCTCCCTGGTCTACCTGATGCTCTTTTTTCCCCTCTAGCTTTCCCGTTGTGACTAGATGCTCAAATTTGTTACCTAATTTTATAAAATGTCCTATTAATGTTGCTTGTCTTTTCTTTATCTTCTTGATGCTCCTTTTGTGTTTGCTTCTGCGCAGTCCATGGAAGTCTTAACACTCCTTTTAGAAACTACAGCTCAACTGCCTCAATCTTGTTCTGACTTTGCTTGTTGATTGTCCAGGCTTCGCAACCTTACAGTGGTGGTACTAAACATCGCAAACTCATTACCACTGGGGGGAAAACCAAAACCAAACCAAACCAACCAACCCACCAAACAACCAACCAACCAACTAACCAGACAACCTACTACCAACCAACCAACCAACCAACCGACCATCCAACCAACACAACCAACCAACCAACCAACCAACCAACCAACCAACCAACCAACCCAACCAACCAACCAACCAACCAACCGTACCCACAGCTAAGGATTTTCATATCTAGGCAGCACTGTTAGACACTGTGGAGGAGAAGACAGCAACATCAAAAGCCGCCGTCTCAGCAAAGGCGAGAAACACCTTCAGAAAGCTGAGCAAAGTGCGGAAGTCCCCCCCCCCCCCACCCCCCTCCCGGTACGGCATCAACACCAAACGAGACTGTACCAGATCTGTGTCCTTTTCACCCACTTTACCGATCAGAATGCTGGAGGATAACAAAAAGAGATCTTACAAAGTTATTAGCCTTCCCACCAAGAACCTGCGAAGAATCATACGAATCATCTGGCCAAATGACCATCTCCAACCAACAATCATTCGCGCAACGCATTCAAGAGAATATGAACACCATCACTATGAAAAGACGATGGAAATTGAGCGAGACATCGTCTGAAGAAAGCAGAACATCTCTTGGATTACCTTTCACTGGTTACAATAGGGAAGATATAAGAAAGAAGAGTCCAGGAACACACACAGCAGAAGTAATTGCTGCAAGAAACTCTGGGGAGAGCTGGACAACAGAAGGAGAAGCCTCCCTCAAGCAAATGTTTTGACCCCAAATTCTGAAGTCTAAGGGCAGCGAGCCATATCCAGGTCATGACTTCTTGATACCTTTCTGCTGTCGCAATTGTTTCCCCTCCACTTTGGGGTTTGGTTTGAACTCGTATCTTCCAGGTGATCTGGCACCTCCAGGCCAAGTCACCTTTGCTCACCTTTGTCACGGATGTCTTAACCATTTAACTATCGGAAAATGCTCTGGGCAGGGAAATTTAAAACCCTATGAAATTCTTTTTTGTGCCTCATCGGGCTGGACGTCTTTTCAACTGCTTCTGCCTTTTCCTTCAGGGCTGTCGTCCTCTCCTTCCCAGAAATCGTGAGCTGTTTCGTGACACACATGCAGATGTGTCTATCAACGCATTTGGTCCAACCTCTATGGCGAGGATTTTGGCTTGGAAGCCGGATCCCCTCTGGCTAGACTGCCATTTTTTTTTTCCAGATGTAGGCTTCCTCGTTTTTCCTTTCATAGGCACAGTGAGTTTGATCAGAATCATTTGTTTTGATGAATGGAAGTGGAGTATACCATAGCCAGTCTCATGCCACTCTTCCTGATGATTTCAAAGTGTTTTTTCTAAGCACTCCCGGTCTCCACGCCATCCAGTAGAACCCTCTTCCATGTTCCAGATGTCACAGCTTTTCAGGCCCCAGTTTGTTGCTTCCTGTTGTGTAAAACATTGCCGTAGCTTCTGGTGGCAATTTTTTCTCTGGCAGTACTGATTGCTTGTGCAGTCTCTTAAGCAGTTGATTGTTCCTCCATGTGTACCTCCCTGGGGTTAGCGCTACTTTGCGTAAATTCAGGACATATTCCAGTCTGTTGCTCTGGTAGAGTGGACGTGCGGGGTCTCTTCCCCCCATTTCAACACATTTACATTCGATAACAGGAGGTCATATACAGAGCTGAGGATGAAACTGATCCAAGAAATGCCATAAGCCACATACCATTCCAGCCTAGACTTCTTTGGAGCGAACTATCTCATGTTGTCCATTGCCCCCGTCGGCTTTGCTGCACTGCTGTCTGGATTTTTTGTGTGGAAAACTCTTCTCTCTTGATCTCCTGTATTACCATGTCTCTCTTTGTTTTACCCAGTATTACCATGTCTCTCTTTGTTTTACTCAGTATTACCATGTCTCTCTTTGTTTTACCCAGTATTACCATGTCTCTCTTTGTTTTATCCTTTCATTACAATTCCGTTTTTGTTGATACCAGTCTCTTCTTATCGGTTTGTGTGTGTCTGACCTTGAGGCTTTCCTCTGTCATGTCCACTGCGTCCTGGATTTTATATTTTCTGCCTGTCTTCAGTTTAGGAAGGACTGATCTCACAAGATGTAACCGTTTCTTCTAAATCCTGACCTGTCTGACCTTGAAATCTACAGTGAATTTTGAAGAGAGCAGGAGACGATCACCCGGACTGCCCTTCACTGGCTACCACGAGAAAGACACAAGGTACCTCAGGACCCTGAAACGTACCTGAGACTGGCATGGGACACAAAAATGAAGGATCTTCGCTGATGCTGTACAAGCCTGTGGCATGATGGAAAGCAAGTCAGCGAGTAAGTCAGCCTGTCCATAAGCTGCAAAAATTTAACCCTCCCTCACCCTGTCCACCAGCTCACCTTCACGTTTATCAGCAGACAATTAAGTTGTTTGGTTAACTTACTAAAATACAACCTCAACAGCTGGCTTTACAAGCAAATAACAAAGAGATGTCTTGATTTAAAGCGAGAGATAGACTAAGGAAAGAGCTTGACATCACACAGCATTTCTCACCATCAGTTCTTGCTCTGCACAACACCCAAGGTGGCAAAGCGGACAGAGAAAAGAAGAGATACCTAAATCCTGTTATTATCATTCATTCCCGTGAACATAGTCAACCCATGGGTGTCGTAGATTTGTTGTTTTCTACATCACATGTCTAGATCAGTGTTCTCTCTCTCTTCAGTTTGTTTCCTCTATTTGTAGTTTGTCTGTATTAGCTTGTCCTGTATATCTTCAGGTTGTTCGATCTGCGACTAAAAAGGCTTGAGAATGATTTTCCTTGATAATTCATTTAGATTTAGCATATTCAAGCAATTAAATATTGAAAGCACATATTTTTCCGGATTTTTTTTCCCACTTTGATTTTGAATCTTGTTTTTCTGTATTTAGTAAAATTATCAAAGAAGTGATGTTCATCACACAAATCATTGCCCCAGCTTCTAATGAAGTGTTCTTTCTTTCTTTTTTAATGGATGTACAAGTAATGACTATTTTTGAGCACTTTGGTTAATTTTTTGCTCAGTTTTGATGCAAAAGTATCAACTGCTTCTGAGTACCTGAGTACATCAGTTGAGGTCACTGTTTGATTTGTGTCCTGCAATAAAACAGGGTTGTCTCAGTGGTCAGAACATAAAATGCCAAATTACTGCTGTCCTACATTTCCTAAACAATTTGATACAAATGAAATATACAAATCTAAAGCAGAAGTTCCTACTGCAAAAACATGACTTTCAAGTTTTGTTGTGTTAAGTATATGTAATGCAAAAATAGTAACATTTTTGCAGTGTAAAAAAACCCACAAAACCCCCCCACAGCACATATGTATTTGTGCGCGTTTATGCATGGATGCATGAACCTGCCTGTCTGTGAAAGTATGTGCATACAGCTTGTGTGGTGTGTGTGTGTGTGGTGTGTGTGTTGCGTGTGGTGTGTGTTATGTGTGTGTGTAATGTTAATGCACATATATACAGGCAATTGTAATGTTTGAATGAGAAAATTTTAAATATTCTAACTTTTGAAACAAAAGAAAAGAAACATTATGAAGGAAGGAAAAATAGGGAGTAAGAGAGAAAGAAATCCAAACTCTCTCTCTTCCCTCTCTCTCCCTTACACATGCACACACACACACACAAGTGCGCACACACACACACACGCGCGCACACACACACACATGCATGCACGCACACACACAAATCAAAATAAAGCAACTCAAATATCCTTGTTTGATTTTTAATTTTCTTCCCCATCTGTTTGTGCTTTGTGATGCTGCAGGCTTATTTATCACGCTTATACCATGTGTCATATAAGTTCAAACCATACAACTTATTGAATGTTGTGATAATCTAAAAATCTATTGAAATAAAAAAAGCACAGGGAACAAGCACACAAAAGAAAAAAAGATAAAAAGCAAACAAACAAACAGAAACACAAAACCCCCCAACATAAACCAAGTTTATGGGATAAATCAAACCACAGTAATACAACAGCAATCATACTAAAAAAATGTTACAAAATGTCAAAACATACCTCAATTGCAAAACGTTTGTGGGAAGCAAAAAGCAGCAATACAATGATAAGCAATGAAAAGTCTTCAAAACATCAATTAAATCTAAATCAGTTCAAAAATCTTATTAAGAATCATCAAATTTACTTTGATGATTTAAAGAACTTCTTAATGAGAAATCAGATCACAGTTAAAGAGAATGGACTCAAATGAAAAATTATATCAAGAATCAACGAATTTACTTTGACGATTTAAAGGATTCTTAATCAGAAATCAGATCACAGTTAAAGAGAATGGACTCAATTAAAAAAATCTTATCAAGAATCATCAAATTTATTTGACGATTTAAAGGACTCTTAACGAGAAATCAGATCACAGTTAATTTAAAGAGAATGGACAACAGTAAATACCTGGTACAAAAGTGAAGTCATTTTCAAACTGTGAGAGATACAATACAGTCAAATTATACAAACATGAAGCAAATGATAAAATGCAGAGCAAGCCTTTAATCCACAATGGTCCCCCTTTTTTCGATAACATAAGTTTGATGGAACACAAGTTAAAAAAAAAAAGATAAAATAAAACCCCTAATATTTTAGGGGCCTACAACATTACAGCAATTACAGATACGAAGGTTTTTGAATTCTTTCAAGCAAACTAAAAGAATTTGGTATGTTAAAAAAAACCTGTAAGGTAAGGACAACTTAGTAAGGCCAAATCAACACAAAAGCAGAACAGGACAAAAGGTTGGTGTAATACTATGCAAAATAACTCCCAGTCCTGATATCTACATGTGAAATAAAATCTGTTTTCTCACAAAATCTGTGTATAGTTCTGATAACAGAGCCTGCTTCATGAGACCAACACAAATATGTCACAGTGCACAATTGACCTAATTGCGGTGTCATAGTGCACAACAATTCACCTAATGGTGGCGTCCTTCTGGTGTATGTCACTCACAACTCAGTCATCTGTCCAATTTCATCTGCCCTCTTTTGGTTATAATTGTTTTGTTTGTCGTTAAGAGTTTCTCAATCTCACACCAGCTACAAAGATGATCTTTAAGATGAGGGAAGTGACTATAAATCGTTTTCATACAGAGCTATTTTCCAAACTCCTTTGGATTCATTGCGCATTACAGACTTTTGAATGAAGCATAAAGAACTCGAGTTGTTAGGTGAGCCAATCACATTCCACTATGTTTTTGCACAGTCTGCATTTTTGGTGGGTGTGCATGGTGGATATTTTCATGTTTCCCAAACCCAGTCAAGGACATGACTTACATGATACTTAACGTGCATGGGAGACCACCAAAATCTCCCTTTACCCGCTAGGAGACGTCTCAGCATATCAAAATCAGGACCTTCCATTTGGAAATCCACTTGATTAATGTACCTGTCAGATTTTTGGAAAAGAGGCAGAAGAACTGTTATTGTTGTTTAAAGCCCAACCGACTGTGCAGAGCCATCTCTCTCTGAAGAAAAAAAAAAGAATACCTGGAAAAGAAAATTAAGTACACATATCAGTGCATTTGTGCATATAATCTTGGGATATGCCCTTGGCGTTGTCCACGCCACCCGATTTATTACCAGGAGATTTAAAAAATTCAAATCTGAATACAAATATAAACATAACTAAGGGCACTAAGACACATAAAAATGGGCCTAAAATACTTAAAACTGCTCAGGCACATCACATTTCCTTAGAGCCAAAAACGAACTTAATACATGTACCCAATCATCAATCCTAAGAGAAATTATGTAAGGCTTTATAAAATGCATACCGGTGAATGGATCAGCAAGGCAGAAAATGATAGGAAGAACTGACAGAAAGCAAAGGAGCAAGGCAGAAACAAAAAGAGTGATAAAAAGAGGAAATTTCTAGCTCAGAATTTCCAGAAGGTGGGGATACTATTTATACTGAAAAAGCCTCCAGCATCCCTGTAAGGAAGCAGGCAAGAGAATGGACATCTTTTAAAAGACACATCACTGCTGCAAATACAAGTCAAGCGCAGACATTATAAGACAAACTTCTGCAAATTGTTGGCTAAACTCCTGCAAAGACAGCAACAGAATGGCTTGTGGACCTCAACAGCTCATTTTTTTAATATATTTTTTTTACTACTATTGTTTTAAGCTCAGCTGACTGCACAATGGCACATCAGGGCTACAGCCGTCTTAAAAATTACACAACACCTTGTTGAAAAAAAAAACACAGAAAAAGATAAGTACACATATCAGTACAAAACCTAGCTGGATGAGTGTCTGGCCAAAGGCTGAAAGTCTGACTCTGGAGCATTCTGAATTAAAATCACACTACATCACTGCCAATCTGAATGCTTGATATTATCAACCTAATGATATTAAGTCTCATCTTTCCAGTCACCTAATTCTTGTGGGATTGTTATCTAAGTTGTCTGTATTGCCTACAATGGGTGTCAGTGTAAAAACTCAATGAAATTTAGTCATGTGCACAGTGCATTTCTACAACTTACATTTTTGACAATCTATGAAATTATGGTGTACTAGAGGTGTCAAACAATCACATTCTGTTTCTCAAAACAAGGTTTAAAAAAAGAAGAAAAAAAACCAACACTGAAAAAAAATCTTCATAAAACCACAATGTGTACATTTCTACAAAATATGTCCAATTGGCACAAGGGGTGTATGACTACAGTATAAACACACACACACACACACACACACACACACACACACACACACACACACACACACACACACACACACACAGAGGCTCTCACTTATTTGGCTGATTCAAAAACAATCTCCACTTTTTCTGAAAGAGGGACTGAACATAATAAGAAAACAAAACCACAGAAGAAAGCATATAGAAAAAGAAAACAGAACGACAACTCTGACTTCATATGAATAATCTTTTGTAATGGCCTAGTTAAAAACATGAGCAAGTATACTGCTATCCACAAAGAAACTTTTGATAATGAATAAGAATGAAGACAGATTTTTTTTGAACTTTACAGTAAAAGATTGTTTGAGAGATAACAAATTCTGGTTTTAACAGATGCACTAACAGCAACACAGAGACACAGCTGGATGAACCGACATTGTGGTATAAGCATAGTATAAGCACCAAAGTGCTTAATAGGGCAGTGGACACAAATATGGATACTGGGATCGGTCTATGTGAAAAAAATGGGTTGCTAAAAATCTTAAGATTTGGGACATCATAAATTTGAGACTAAATATATCTTTGGACATAGACTCTGAAAATAAATCACACACACACTGACACACGTGCATGTTCATATGTACACACACACACACACACACACACACACACACACACACACACACACACACACACATATCTACACACAATTACGTCAGTCTCAGTTTCTCAAGATGATGTCTCCAGGCTTACAATAAATTCCATATGCACCAATGCCATGATGCCATGTGATGGGGAAGATTCAAAAGCATCATGGCATAAGCCATAAGCCCTCACAGAAGCCCTATGCACTGTGAGGGCACATGCTTGCACGCTTACAAATAGCACAAAAACCTCTTATACTGTACGAAATGATCACAAAACTGATATGGAATCATTCATTCATAATGCCAACTTAATATGTAATGATTTCTTTTTTTTTGTAATCATTTGTGATTTAATGCCCAAAACCAATGTGTAATGATAACTTCTTGAATAGAATGTGCAATGTTTTCATGAAAATCCTGAAACACCATATATAATCTTTTCATGGTTCATGGCACAGATTATCAACCCTTAGTATGTCATTATTCATGTATTGAAAAAGCAAGGGACAGTAATGGAACAAAGCTTAAGAAATGAACCACATGATTCTTCAGAAAATGGAGCATAGCTGCTAAGATGTGGGGTAATTCCATCACTTTACCCTACGAAATATGACCTGTAACTGTCGGTGTACGACTGCATAGCCACATACGACAGATGCCCCATAGTGTTCACCAGTCTTATGATAACCAACCAACGAACTATCAACAGGATGAAACAATAACCAAATAAAATGTAGAGTTTTCGCTACAAACGTTGAAATATGACTTTTCACTGCTTGCATTACAGACCATGAAAATATTATTTGTTAAGTTACACACAGATCAAAGACAGAAATATAACTAGGAGTAAGCACATTACATTCAGGATTACCAGTTCCTGGCAAACATCTATCATTAGTCTTAAAACGTTATCAGAAAACAGGAAATCTCCATAAACAAATATACAACAATAAAACGCATCAATAGCAGAAACAACAACAAGAAATAAAAAAACTAAAAAAACTCACACAACACAAACAGAATACATACTAGGCAACAACTCTACACAGATATTATACACAAAGTCTAATTACAAAAAACTATGGACTTCAATGACAGAAATTTTCTATGTCCATAATATACAAGGACAAAAAGGAAAACAACACTGCTGCTGCTCCAAAGGATGAGGGAGAAAAGATAATAATAAACCCTGTAATAGCATATCTGTTTATAATTCCATGCCAAATAATCTTTTCAATACCGGTAATGATTCTTATGCACAACATAAACTCTAAAAAATACATCCTGCATTTCAATATGTTATGGCAAATTTGTAAGTACTGATTTTTCTCTCAAATGTAATCTCATATTTCTAATTTACTGATTGGGAACAGCGATCTGAAGGGATCGTGGCTATGCTGATGACATGAACCAATATATGTCATGCAAACCTTAACCTAAAGTTGTCTTTGTTTTCACTTTTGCCCCTGATCAATCAGTTTGTGCTTTCGTTTCATTTCTTCACATGTGGGTGCATTCGTCAAGTGGGTAAATGCTGGACTGTTAATCGGAAGGTCCTGAAATTGATCTGCCTAGATACCTTTGTCTGGTGGATAGAACGTGGATATTTTTACGATCTCTTGCGTCAACATGCATGCATATCTGCCCGTGCCTGAACCCTCTTCATGCTTATGCACATGCAGGGCATCAAATATACATAATATACATATATAAAAAAGCTTTAGCACAAACTCTCTTCATGTGTACATGCATCAGAAATTAAATATGCTTGTGAAAAATCCTTGTTAGTAGCTGGCTTATGGAAAATGAAAGTACCCAGCATGCATGTCCACTAAGGACACAGACAGTGCAACAACAACAACAACAACACACACACACACACACACATATACACACACAATCTTTCAAGAAGAATACTCTTCTTGGAAGATGGCAAATGAAGAGAGAGGCAGCATACATGCCTACTAAGGACACAGACAGTGCAACAACAACACACACACACACACACACACACACACACACACACACACACACACACACACACACACACACACACACAATCTTTCTTGGAAGATGGCAAATGAAGAGTAGAGGCAAAGCATAAGCGACAATGGAACAGAAGCAAAAAATGAGAAAACAATTTGGCTAAAAATAAACTGCAGGAATAACGATGGATGGCAAACAAAGATGAAGTTAACATGTATGCATGTTTGACAGCCACCTATTGCAAAAAAAAAAAGAAATTAAATTAACGTTCTTGAGTTGTCAGCACAGCTGTTAATGTTACTGTTGTTTAAAGCCAAGCCGACTGCGTAGCGCCATATCAGGGCCATAACCGCTTCAAAACATACAAAACTTCAACAGGAAAAAAAAAAAGAGAATAAAATTTAGTACATATGTCAATGCATTTGCACACATAATCTAAGGAGATGCCCCTGGTGTTGACCACTCCGTCCAATTTATCGCACAGGGGATTTAAGAAACACACCTGAATACAAACATACCTAAGGACACCAAAACATATGTAAAAACAGGCATAAATCACCTAAAATTGCTTCCGCATATCTCACCTTTCTAGAGCCAAAAATGCACTCAATACATGTACCCAATTATCAATCCTAAGAAAAAGTACATAAGACTTTATCAAACAGGGCACTAAATACATGTACCCAATTATCAATCCTAAGAAAAAGTACATAAGACTTTATCAAACAGGGCACTAAATACATGTACCCAATTATCAATCCTAAGAAAAAGTACATAAGACTTTATCAAATAGGTGAATGGACCATAAAGGCAGAAAATGATAGGCAGAAGTGACAAAAAGCAAAGGAACAAGGCAGAAAGAAAGAGTGACAGAAAAGAGGAAATTTCTAGCACAGAATTTCCAGCTGGGGATACTATTCATACTGAAAGAGCCCCTGGCATCCCCAGCTGTAGAATATTAGCACTTGTAAGTCACAGACAGTTCACATCATAGAGCATTAGCACTCAGGAGTCAGCCATATACTTGGCGTTCAAATGTGTGTTTGTAGACTATTTGATTATTTTTTTCAAATGGAATCCCATCTTTCTGACTGACTGTTCTAGTATCACAGAAAAATCACTGAGAGTAACGCACCAATTGAGCAAGTTAAAATTTCTTTTACAATTTCATTGTTAAAGCAAGCCGAAGAGAGAGCAAAAATATACTTCACTCTCTCTCTTTGACACACACACAGAGACTCACAAACACATTAGGAAAAGGTAAAAAACTAAATCTTAACCATGACACATCATGTTCATTCTTTTTCCTTTTGTTCCTCTGCTTTTGTTTTTGATATTAAGACAAAAAAAAGGTGTACAAAATTCATGGGCGATACATGGTGCAAAAGTAAACAAGATGCACGCTCAAGAAAGACTGCCAATAAAGTCAAAATAGTCGTGCATGTTTGAATCGCTTATCTGTTAAGTCACAGACTGGATATTGAAGAAAAGGGTGCAAAATTCACAGGCTATTTTGTGTACACAAAAACAATCAACTCTTAAAAGAAAAGACTTACTGTCTAGCACAACCGACTACTGATAGGGGGGTCATGGGTTTTGAACCCATCAGTCAGAACAATTTACTTCGAGACTTTTAGCCCTGATATGCTCCTACCCAAACTGAGCTTGCTATGGGCTCTTTGAGAAGACTGGGTCCACATAGTTAAGAGCCCTATCCCTGCACTGATGCACCATCATAAAGATGTAGCTCAAATCTCCTGACCCCAACACCACAGTATCTGAATCTCTCTAAAAAATACATCCTGCATTTCAATATGCTATGCCAAATTTGTAAGTATTGATTTTCCTCTCAAATGTAATCCCATATTTCTAATTTACTGATTGGGAACAGCAATCTGAAGGGATCGTGGCTATGCTGATGACACGAACCAATATATGTCATGCAAACCTCAACCTAAAGTTGTCTTTGTTTTCACTTTTGCCCCTGATCAATCAGTTTGTGCTTTTGTTTCATTTCTTCACATGTAGGCGCATTCATCAAGTGGGTAAATGCTGGACTGCTAATCGGAAGGTCCTGAAGTTGATCTGCCTAGATATCTAACCTTTGTCTGGTAGATAGAACATGGATATTTTCACGATCTCTTGCGTCAACATGCATGCATATCTGCCAGTGCCTGAACCTTCTTCATGCTTATGCACATACAGGGCATCAAATATACATAATATACATATATAAAAAAGCTTTAGCATAAACTCTCTTCATGTGTACATGCATCAGAAATTAAATATGCTTGTGAAAAATCCTTGTTAGTAGCTGGCTTATGGAAAATGAAAGTACCCAGCATGCATGCCTACTAAGGACACAGACAGTGCAACAACAAAACAACAAACAACAACACACACACACACACACACATACACACACAATCTTTGGCAGGTTATATCATGGCAGGTTATATCATGAAAGGAAATGTACTGTATAGCCTTGTGATGCAGTCTCAATCCAAAATGGAACTCTATAGCATCATCATTATCAACCTCACTGTCATGATAATAACACTGTAAAAAATTGCCCTGTGATTCTGTAAAGCTGTTATTGCCCTGCCCTCAAACTCTTTTGGTGGGTCTGGAGGCACATTGGATCTTGAAATGGGTGGCATGGTGAGTGACACATGAAAATGCCGAAAAAGATGGGGCAAGAAAAACAGAAAGATTGATTGTCCCATAGGATAACAATGCACGCATAAATACATTTGTCACATCAAATAACAACGCATACATGTATCCATACTCTCACATGTTAAGCAACAGATTGGGTGCTGATCCATGTATATATACCGACATTACATGAGCACCCAAATCTCTGCAAAGAAAAAATACATTTATATGAAATACAACCATTCTCAGTTCTACCACAAAGAAAAATACATTAATACGGAAGACAAAAAGCCTTTAACCCTTTGACCACCGCACCTTTGACTCTTTCACCCTATCCACCAGCTTCCTGCAGGGAGTAACCCTTTGACTCCTTCATCCTATCCACCAGCTTCCTGCAGGATGCTGGTGGTTAGGGTGAGGGAGTCAAAGGGTTAAGTTTCTGCTTTGCTGCCATAGTTGACAATACAGGATGCTGGTAGACAGGGTGCAGGAGTCAAGGGGTTAAAGTATAATACATAAAGTGAAAAAAAAAAATTTCACTCATCTGGGGCATAAATATTTCACAAACATATCCACACATCAAATTCTTTTCTTACTAGAAAAATGCAGCAACCATATTTTAAGCAATAAAAATCAAACACTGAATTTAGCATTCACTCATGTTTAGACATTATCAACCCAAACCTAAAGCTTTTCAGAGGGGAGAGAGGGGAAAACCCCTAACACACACAAAGGAGGGGGGGGGGGGGGTGCAATCCAGATTACACATCAAGCTCAAATGCAATTCATGTTCGGACTGGCATGCTTCGCATGTTACACACCCATGTACAAAATAACGAGCAGCTGTAACTGATGGGGGAATAAGTGTAAATAAAGATGGCCAAGTTGACTGTACTTATCTGACAAGAGGAAACACAGAAACAAAATGATCTGCAGAACTTACGTTCACATTTTGTCAGAAATGGTTTGCCCTACAAAATTTGGGCTTTTCTCTAGGAGAGCGTGTCACCATGGTACAGTGCCACATATTGTTTGTTCTGCTTTCTGTGTGTGCATTTTTCTTATCCATCAATGCAGACTTATTCAGAGTTTTAACTCCTTTGTTACTACGGATTCTTTTACATGCTTCATACTGGATTTTATCTATCATCTTATTCAAACAACTAGTACCAATACTATAACTCGAGGTGTAGTGGAGAAAAGAGACATAGCTCTGCTCCAACCTGGAACTGAAAATGACACATTCTCAGCAAGGCAGCCCAGGCCACAAAATCTGCTTATTGGAACCTGATAATATAGAAGACTTACAAAGCCTCTAGATAAATGTCTTACATTATGTTTCTTAAAATACGAGCTCAATATATTCTAAATCCAAAACAAGTGTGACTGCCCACGTTCAAGCAAACAGGAACCAGAAAAAACATGAAAGAAGAATAAAAACGCGTATTTAATACAATAAGACAAGACAGGTGCAAATTTTCGGCCAAATGGCCTTTGTCAAGCGTAAGATCACAAACAAACACCAGATACAAAAATTAGGAGAAAAAATATTGAAAAGATTCCTTTTCTCACACTGGACGGAGCAGCAGGGAAGTTTCAGTCTTTTTCTCCTAATTTTTTGTATCTGGTGTTTGTTTGTTTGTGATCTTACGCTTGAAAATTTGCACCTGTCTTGTCTTGTATTAAATACACGTTCTTATTCTTCTTTCATGTTTTTTCTGGTTTCAAGATATTCTGTTTATCCCCATGTCGTCAGTTTGTTCATAGAACTAAGGCGTCTGTATCCATGTACTGAACAGCATTAGTTTTTCACAGGAATGGCCACGTTCATGTCTTGAAGGACCTCTTCTATACATTCCAGCAGTATTTCCATGTCTTCAGGAAACAAGTGTCCAATGGTGCCGATGCGAAAACAGTCGATGTCCAGTGTCTTTCCTGGGTAGATCACTTGACCTGTACGGAAAAAAAAGAGGGGAAGATGATTTACACCATAAAGATTGTTTCCTGACCTACTCATTTAACCCTTTCAAATCTGCATTGTCAAACGTAAAACATCTCCAAGTATTTGCATTTTTTGACAGTTTCAACACAAACACAGTTGTACCAACAAGCATAGTTGCATATACTTATTTGAAACCAAGAAAGACTGTTTTAACACATCAACACAAATACAGTTTAGCCAAAACAGTCACTGGGAAAAGGCCAGCAAGGAACTTCATACACAGGTGTCAAGCAGACAACACTGTTTTGTACGCATGCAGCACAGGTCACTTGGAAAGTGATGGCAATTAAGTCAAGACTCCATCCTATTACGACCTCAACTGGACTGTTTTTTCAGTGAAGGAGTCAAAGAGTTCAGATCCCTCCCTATTACACCTCAACTGGACTGTTTTTTTCTCAATCATACTTGGGATGTTCTACAGTCATCATCATCATCATCATCAGGTGCCTTGCCGCATGGCGTTGGTGATCATGTTCTTCCATCTGTCTCTATCTCTTGTTGCCCCAAGCATCTCCTCCACCCTCCTCATCCCCAGCCACTCTGCAAGTCCGTCTAGCATTTTCTCCCTGGGTCTACCTGGTGCTCTCTTTCCTTCCAGCTTTCCCGTTGTGACCAGGTGCTCCAAATCCCCCTTCCTCATAAAATGGTTTATAAATGTTGCCTTTCTTTTCCTAATCTTCCTTATGAGTGATCTACTTGTGTCTGCCTCCATCAAGACTGTCTCGTTTGTTTTCTTTGCTGTCCATGGAACTCTCAACATTCTTCTTAGAAACCACATCTCGGCTGCCTCAATCTTGCTCTGGCTTTGCTTGCTGACTGTCCACGCCTCACATCTGTACAACAGTATTGGTTCAATATAACATTCAAGGACTCTCTTCCTGATGTTAATTGATAGGCATTTGTTGATAAGAATGCTTGTCATCTTCTTGAATGCTGTTTTGGCTTGGCCGATTTTGCCGGCTATTTCCGATGTGCATCTGCCGTCTGATGAAATGACCGTTCCCAGGTATTTGAACTTATTAACCTGTGTCAAGTTCAAATACCTGGGAACGGTCATTTCATCAGACGACAAATAATTCCCTTTCATTATTTGCAAATGATTCGTTTTCATCAGATATACTGACCCTTTTCATTAAGGCGGTTGTAGAAGTCCATGAAGCTGAAGTTGGGATCTTTGGGGTAGTAGTAAGAGGTAATGATGTAACCCTGCACTGAGTCGTCTAACAGCTCCTTGAATCCCAGTCGTTTCATTCCTGCCTCCAGCACCCTGCGGTTCTCTTTGTACCTTTTGTATCACACAGTATTATTTGTTTTACTGAGTAGTTATTTTCAGAGTCACACGAAAATTATGAAATACAAGTAAGAGTAAGCAACAGCAAGCATCACTACCTACACGCGCAAACATACATACACATGCACGAACACACACACACACATACATTCACATATACATACACACGTACATGGACAGACAGGCAGGCAGGCAGGTAGACAGACACACAGACAGACAGATAGCAGTGCACAGACAGGCAGGCAGGCAGGAAGAAACACACACACACACACACACACACAACACACACACACACATACACACACACACAACACACACCACTCAACACACACACACACACACACACACACACACACACACACACACACACAGATAGACAAACAGATATACACACACATGCATACACACAAGCACACAAGATAGACAGACATACACACACATGCATACACACACGCATGTAAATTTACACACACACATACAAATACATGTGCAAATGTACACAAACACACACAAGCACACACATAACCATGCATGCGCCCACACACACACATACACAAACACACATGCACAAACATGCGTGTGCACGCACACACACACACACACATATGCACCCACCCACACACACACTACCACCTAGTATCCATACCTGCCAGCTCTACCCTCAAGACCATCCTCCTCGTCAAACTCAAAGATGGCTTGTCGGAAGGCCAGCATGGCATGCGTGGCTGGGGTGAAACGGAATTGTCCATTGTTGTTCAGGGCTCATTCTGGTCATACAGATCCAGGCTCAAGCTGCGCGAGTTACCTGTAATACGATGACATTTTATGTGTTCCGAATGTACATACTTTCCAAAGAATGCTAAATCAGAGATTCAAAATTGAACAATACAATGTCAAAATAAACTTTCACTTGCCCATTTTTAATGCTCAGTGGAACAACTATATGCCAATGTTCTCCCCACAGAAAAAGATTTTCTTCATGACATGTTCTTAAATCTTGATGAACACAATAAAATCTTCATTGACTAGAGTATTGTCATATATGTTTTGTGTGTTATAGGTTGTTTGTATGTGAACAATACTTGTTTTATATGTGGGTCATTCTCCTGAAGACAGGTCAGTTGGGACCACTGCTTTTAAGAAGCCAATATAAAACGTTTTTTGAAAAAAAAAACCTTACAATATTGTTATACTTCGTTGTAAAATGTTCCAGTGATTGAAGAAAATGAAAAAAAAAAATGTGTGTGTTTCGTATTTTTTAACTCTACAGCACTTTTTGTTGGAAAAATGAGCAATTTCTGTAGCTAGATTTGTGACATGAGTTCAGACTGGTAGATCGATCATTATCCCAAACGTTTCATACGGTGTCTTCACTGTAATGATAACTTAAGTAAGTCGTGCCTTTAATTAAAATAGAAAGCATTGGGAATTTCCGATGTGATTAGTTAAAAACACAAACATTTTTCATAATGATTCACATCAATAAGTAATATGATAGAGAAGTGGAGACTGAGAAATAATCACTTGATTACAAATTGTGGACATGGTGTCTTCAAAACCATGAAACACTTGAGACAAACAGAGGATCTATTTCTTCAACTTCCCTGAACTCTGACCGACCTTGGTGTATGAATCTCACTTTCCCTCCCTCGCGGCGGGATTTTGTACTACTTCACAAGGATATGTCATTATTCAGTATATTTTGAAAAATGTCACTTCATTGACCATTTTAACAAGCACATAGATGCCTTTTCGGTGTCTCATGTAACACATGAGACACTGCAGTATATGCAACATTTTATCATATTTCACCAAGTTCCAAATATTGTGTCAATTTATGCATTACAGTTCTGTATACTACAGATATCAAGCTTTCATTTTCAGTTAACATTAAAAAAAAAAAAATTCTGATTTTTTACTTGTCATGTCACAATATTGACCAGTCTTCTGGAGAATGACCCATGTATAAATTGTTATCATTTCTAT
Organism: Monoplex corrugatus; assembly: GCA_030674185.1. NCBI lineage: Eukaryota > Metazoa > Mollusca > Gastropoda > Littorinimorpha > Ranellidae > Monoplex > Monoplex corrugatus. The sequence goes on along the minus strand of CM060308.1, from coordinate 14,399,808 downwards.
TATCACATTCTTCGTTGATGCTTGATTATCATACAGCAAAATGAGTAATTTGGAAAACAAAGTTATGAAATGTTGACATGTGCTCAGATCTTGATGTTCAATTTTAAACTTCCAATGTATGAAAATATCATAATGTAATATATTCTGTATGCTATACGGAGTTCATCTGTGTATACGTTCTTGTCATTTTTCGTTGTCACATTGTGTGTTTGATGTCCATTTGTGGTGAAGCAGAAGATAAATAAAAAATATGACATTTAGTAATAGTAATCCATCATGAGTTTCGGGTACAGTGGTTAGCACAATGGGTCGAATCCCATCAGCACAATCAAGGATTTGCTCAGCCCCAACCATTTCCTACCTACAGTTGAGTCTGGTATCGACTCATTGGGAAGATGGAACCACACAGTCAAATTTCATTCTCTTCATGGACGTGTCATCAAGAGTGTTGCTCAAATTTTCTGACAAATACTGCGGGCGTCTGTATCTCTCAGGCCTGGTTTACATCAGGATATGCTATAGAAGGAAGTTTACAATACAGCTTGTCACAGTCTCAACCCAGAATGGAACTCCACAGTATTATGATTATCATCCCATGACCATGCATCGCATGCTTGATTATCATCTTGTGATCATGCAAGAATCACAGCGTTACGATTATCATCCCCATGATCACGCAATAATCATAGCGTTACGAGAAATTCTCTCAGACTCTGTGACCAGGGAAACAATGCAGAAATGGAACAGAAAAAAATCAATATAATATACATTCAAACACACTGTAAGCACATATGTGTAAGCACATATATGCGACATGAAAACACACACAGTGACACACACACACAAAACAAGAAAAAACAAACATGCATGCACTCAACCATGCATGTATACACACACACAACAACACAGACACACACACACACACACACACACACACACACACACACACACACACACACACACACACACCAGAACAGCAGATCTACAAACCTTTGCATTTTGCCAAAGCTGATTTTCGAGCAACAGTGTAAGAAAAGCCAGGGACTCCCTGCATACACTTGTTTGCAGAGCTCACCATGAAATCAATTCTGCCTGCTTCAAAGTCCAGAGGGACAGCACCAAAGCTGCTCATGGCATCCACAAAGTACACAGTATCTGAAACAAATAACCAAGTTTTAGAAGCAAGCAAAAATATATGTATAGAGCAAACATGGTTTTCTTCTGAAATTTCACCTCCTATGTAATACTAGAAAAAACATCACAGGAACTATTATTGGTATTTTTGTTTAAAGCACAGTCAACTGTGTAGAGCTATATCATTATCAGAGCTGTAACCCATTTCAAAATATACTACTTTCGAAAAGGTAAAAAAGAAAAGAAAATTGAGTACACATATCAATGCATTCGCGCACATAATGTAAGGAAAGGCCCCTGGTGTTGACCACTCTGTCCAATTTATCACAGAGAGGATTTAAAAAAAAACATACCTGAATAAAAATTTAAACACAACTAAGGACACTGAAACATAAAAACCGGCCTAATTACATGAAACAGCTTCTGCATATCTCATTTCCCTAGAGCCAAAAATGCACTTAAATACATGTGCCCAATTATCAATCCTAAGAGAAAGTATGGAAGACTTTATCAAATACATACAGGTGAACAGACCAGTAAGGCAGAAAAATAAATGACAGAAAGTGAAGAAACAAAACAGAAACAAAGAGAGTGACAGAGAAGAGGAAATTTCTAGCACAAAATTTCCAGCAGGTGGGGATACTATTTATACTTAAAGAGCCCCCAGAATCCCCACAGGGGACCAAAAGAGCTGACAGACAAAATGACACTAGATGATGGTTTCACAATTTACTTTATATGCTAAGGCTGTCATGGGTTGATTATGTTATGTATGGGAGTGAATGTACTAACATGTCAAGCCGTTTGCACATGCGTCTATTATCAATTTGATGGGCACGGTAATCAAGTGGGTAAACAATGAACATCCAATTGGAAGGTCCTGGGTTCAATCCGCCTAGGCATCTTCTGGTTGGTAAAGGTTTAAATTTTTTTCTGATCTCCCAGGTCAACATATGTGCAGACATGCCAGTGTGTAAGCCCCCTCTGTGTGATACCACCACCACCACCACCACCACCAAAAACAACAATAACAATAACAACAGCAACTACAACTATGACAATAGTTACTGTTATTTTCATTTTAAAGCCCAGCTGACTGTGTACAGCCATATCAGGGCTATAACCATTTCAAAACATAAACAATACCTCAAAAAGAGAAAAAAGGAAAAGAAAATTAAGTACATATATCAATGTATTCGCGCACATAATCTAAGGACAACAACAACAGCAGTAGTAATAACAATAGTAAATAACAAACAAATAAATAATAATAATAATAATAATAATAACAATAATAATAATAATAACATTATTACTACTACAACTAGTACTACTATTAGTACTATTACTACTGTACAACTATCACTCATTATTTTCCATGTGCAACACTTAATTCCTTAAAGCCCAGCCAATTGCGAAGAGCTAAGCTACGCACAAAAAGTTATGGATCACTATGAGAAAACAGGTGCGTAATAAATTCAGTTCGCTACTGTTATTTAGTTCTCAGTCCAGCCAAATTGTTATGAATTCTTGTTCAGCTGTAAGTGGGCGATGTTGTGTTAGTGCGAAAATTGCACGGGATTCTCTACTACTGAGCTTGGCCGCAAACGGAAAAGCGGAAACTTGCGAAAAAGGACCTTGTTTTGGATCGTTCTGCCTGAACACATTGCACAAGCCAGATGGAAAAACCATTATGCACGTGCAAGCACTGCTGTTTATGTGTGAGATGCTGTCTCTTGCTTGGCTTTATAAGAAGACATTCCACCAGTAGTAGGCCTGATCTGACAATGCCTCCACGACGAAAATTGAGCGAGTTTGAGAGGGGACGAGCTGTTGCATGGTTCCAAGATGGTGTTCCCAAGCGAGAAGTGGCCAGGCGACTTCAGGTGTCCATCTCAGTCATTGTCAGACTGATTCAACGCTTCACAGCCACTGGGAGGGTCCATGAAAGACACAGATCTGGTCGACCGAAGAAGACAAACCCACGTGAAGATCGTCTCATTGAACGACAAGCCCTGCAGACAAGAACAGCCTCTTCCAGCATCATTCGAAGGCAGCTGAGGGTGGCTACTAACATCAACATCAGCCAGCAGACCATATGGAACCGCCTTCATGGGTTTAACCTCAGTTCTCGTCGCCCAGCTGTACGGCCACGCTTAACTCCAGCCCATAGGGCAGCACGCCGCGCCTTCTGCAGACGTCACGTGAGGTGGACACGTCAGCAATGGTCCCAGGTCCTGTTCAGTGATGAATCACGCTTCACCATGAACCACAACGACGGCCGACTGAGGGTCTGGAGGCGCCCAGGGCAACGCTTTATTGACACCACTGTCCAAGAAAAGGTGGCCTTTGGTGGAGGTTCTGTAATGGTCTGGGGGGCCTTCAGCCTTCACCACAGAACACCCTTGTATCATGTACAGGGTAACCTGACTGGCCTCCGATACCGGGATGAGATCCTTCGACCGCTGGCTGTGCCTACACTGCAGCAGATGGGACCGACGGCTGTCTACCAGGATGACAACGCTCGCCCCCATAGGGCAAGGGTGGTCAACGACTTCCTGCAGCAGTCTGGAGTCAACAGAATGGAGTGGCCAGCATGCAGTCCCGATCTCAACCCGATTGAGAACCTCTGGGATGAGCTGGATCGCAAAGTGAGGAGCAACCACCCCCCTCCCAGGAATGCCCAACACCTCTACCAGATGCTGCAGGCTGAGTGGCAGGCGCTTCCACAGAGGATCTTCACCAGCCTGGTCAACTCGATGAGGACTCGCTGCGTCGAGTGCCAGAACAGCCATGGTGGTTACACGCATTACTGAACTTTTGGGAGCATCAGAATGCCCTGTCTTGTGATTTCAATGACTTTGGGAAATCAAATTTCGATACGTACCCACTTTGATCAAATGTACACACCAAACGATTGCTCGAAATTGAAGGCAATTGTGTATCGTTATCACTAAAGCATGGAATTAAATGTTTGCCAAACTTCAACGCATTGGCTTTCTTATTTTGAAAGTTATGAATTTTTGTGCAAGTGATCCTTAACTTTTTGTGCGTAGTGTATATCAGGGCTATTATCAGTTCAAAACGTACACAGCACCTCGTTGGGGAAAAAAAAAAAAGATTTTAAGAGACAGTAAATCATAGTTGAATCTAGGTACACATGAAATGTTATTCATATCATCACTTTATGTGCCTGCATATGAATAAATGAATCATAAATGTGTAACAGATGTGCGCAGATTAAGTGCAAGACTATCCTCCCTGAACTCCCGTACCATTCATACTCTTATATTTCTCCAAAAAAAAATGTTTTCCCAATATGCATGTACTTGCATACGTATGCGGGCACACACACACACACACACACACACACACACACACACACACACACACACACACACACACACACACACACACACACACACACACACACACACAGAGGCAACTAAGCAAACAAAAAATCAACCAGCCAACCATCTTACACACGATAGCATGCAAACATTTACCTGTAATAAATCATTGAACACTTGCCTTGAGAAAATTTCTTAACATTTACCATAAAAAAGTGGCGGTTTTTTTTTCTACATCTGGACGATATTTCTTTGCATTTACCTGGAACATTTTCTTTACAATTACAAGTAGAAATTTTCTTTGCAACTACCATCTTTACAACTACCAGGAGAAATTTTCTTTACAATTGACTGAGAAAATTTCTTTACAATTTCTAGAAGAAATTTTCTTAACGATTACTGGGAGAAATTTTCCTTATAATTACAAGGAGAAATTTTCTTTACAATTCCAGAAGAAATTGTCTTTACAATTACCTGGAGAAATTTTCTGTACAACTGCCAGAAAGAATTTTCTACATGATCATCTGGGGAAATTTTATTCATATCTACCTGGAAAAAAAGATCACATTTACCTGGAGAAAACTTCTTCACCAGCTGACCCACTTCTTTCACAGGATTAATAACACCAGAGCTGGTTTCACAGTGCACACAGCTGACTAGGCTGAACTTCTCCTGTTGCAGAAGTTCGGCTACTCGCTTCAAGTTCACACATTCATTTTCTGGGAAGGACTCCATGTGATAAGGAATGGACGTTGAGTCGCATATTTTTGACATTCTTTTCCCGTAGGCTCCATTTTCCAGAATCAGCACCTTGAAAAAAAGCGGGATTTGTGGTGTTAGTGATGACATGGTGTGGCGTAATGTGGTTGGGATGTATGTGTGTGTGTGTGTGTGTGTGTGTGTGTGTGTGTGTGTGTGTGTGTGTGTGCCTCTGTGTGTGTGTGTGTGTGTGTGTGTGTGTGTGTGTGCGTGCGTGCGTGTGCGTGTGTGTGTGTGTGTGTGTGTGTGTGTGTGTGCGCATGCGTGTGAGTGTGTGCAAGTGTGTGTGTCCATGTGTGCATATATGAGTTTACATGTCCATGCATGGCTTGCATGCATGTATGCAATTGTATATGTTGTAATACACAGAAGAAACCAGCTCATTATCACCATTATTGGTGTTTAAAGTGCAGCCAACTGCTCAGACCCGTATCAGGACAATAACCATCTCAAACAAAACACACACATCTAAAAAATAAATGGAAATGAAAATTAATACATCTATCATCGCCCGGAGATGGTCATTCCAAGCAATTTATCTCCAGAAGGATTCAAAAAAGAAAAAAAAAAACCCTGAATACAAACTAGCTCCAAGAACTGACATACTGGCAGAATAAAAAAGAAGAAAATCAATGAACTCTTCAACAAAACACAATTTTGCTTAATGGTATTAACAAACTAATAAATCATTATACAACCAACTAACAACAATGGACACATAACACACTATAAAAAAAAAGTGGGTCTATAAAGACTGTAACAATAACATTGTTAGGCCTTACTTTTTGAGAATAATTTCAAGTTTGTTTCATCTGTTACTTTAAAAATTACGTACAACTACAAGACTGAGACTGTAACATTGTTAGGCCTTATTTTTTGAGAATAATTTCAAGTTTGTTTCATCTGTTACTTTAAAAATTACGTACAAGACTGCAATAAAAAAAGAATACTACATGATACATGTACTGTTCATACCATATCACACAATATACATAGTACTCAATTAGTGCTATACTATATGATAATCTTCTTTTTCTTTTTCTTATCCCTTCACTCCTTGAAGAGCCACTGGGGTGCCACACCGAAGAAGTGTTATTCAGATTTCTCCAGCTATATCAGCAGTGTGCCAAAGCCTGGGTTTCTGCAAATATTTCTCTAACCCATCTGGCATTATTGTCAGTCCAATGTTTGCTTTTTTCTGTCTTCCCTTCTGTCTCCCTGCCTTAACAATACCCTGGAAGACGGATTTAGCAAGGCCCAGGGACCTTACTGCAAGGCCATACCAACAGTTTTCTTTTCTGTACTTAAATGATAATGTACCAATGGTATCCTGGGCTATAGTATTTCATCAAATCCGTCTCTGTTTCTCCTTCCCCCCAATTGCTCGCTCTCTAAAACACACCCAACAAATTTATACAGTGGAGTCAAAACCCCATCCACTTCAAGGATGCATCAATGAGGGTGTTGCTCAAATCTCCACACCAGCACCACAGGTGCATGTGTCTCTCAGGCCTGAATCAGTGAATGACACCAGGATATACTATAATAGTAAGCCAAAAGTACAGCCCAGTCATGCAGTCTCAATCCTAGATGGAACTTTATAACATGATGATTATCATCCTCATCATCACTGTCACCATCATCATAGCATTGTAAAAACCATCCCAACATTAAGGTAGCATAAAAATAGGAGAAAAAAAACAAAACGTGAGCACAAAGGGACCTGCTTAAATGCAGTGACCACTTAAGAAAAGTTCATATAGTGGAAGGTGCACAAAGTGAGCACATAAGGCCACAACTGTTGCTCCATGTTGCCAGTACTTCATGTACCATAATGCAGGCTGGTTGATTTTTTTGGTAAGGCCATGGACTCAAGATCTGACATCTTAACCCTTTGACTCCTGAACCATGTCCACCAGCATCCTGCACTGTCAACCATGCAAGCATAGCAAAACCATAACCTTTTGACTCCCTCACCCTATCCACCAGCTTCCTGCAGGAAGCTGGTAGATAGGGTGAGGGAGTCAAAAGGTTAAGTTTCTACAGCTTCTGGATAAGGTGTGGAAGTCAAAGGGTTAAGTTTATTCCCAGCCTTTAACATTCAAACTAGCTTATTCACTGCCTATCTTAATATTTCCATCACAATGGTGGTGTCAACTCAGTGTTTCATACATCCCTCTCCGCCCTCCCCATTTCAGGACATTTCAGCACACAGGGTTTTGTGCAGGCTCAAGGAATCTGCCAGATGATTGCTGGCAGATTTGGGTGGAGCGCATATGGAGCTGTCCAAGTACCATGAAACCCTTTTGACCAAACTCAAATTCAAAACTCACATAACCATATTTACTGTTTACACAAATTTTATCACACAGGCTTCATATTACACTATGTCATCAGTCCTATTGTTGACAGAAAGTATTACTGGTGTGTGTCAGTGTTCTCTTTGTCAACCTTTGGTCACAGACTACAGATTGGTCATGGAGTACAGCTGTGTACCCTGTGGAAAGCACTACAGACTTTATCTCAGGGTGGGGGGAGAGAGAGAGAGAGAGAGAGAGAGAGAGAGAGAGAGAGAGAGAGAGAGAGAGAGAGAGAGAGAGAGAGAGGAGAGAGAGAGAGAGAGAGAGAGAGAGAAACAGACAGACACAGGGAAAGACAGTGTGTGTGAGTGTAAATATAACAGAGATAAGACCATGTGTGTGTGTGTGTGTGTGTGTGTGTGTGTGTGTGTGTGTGTGTGTGTGTGTGTGTGTGTATGTGTGGTGTATGTGTGTGTGTGTGTGTGTGTGGTGTGTACAAACACACCAGACAGCTATCACATGTCATGTGTGTGTGAGTGTGTGTGTGTGTGTGGGGTGTGTGTGTGTGTGTGTGTGTGTGTGTGTGTGTGTGTGTGTGTGTGTGTGTGTGTGTGTGTGTGTATGTGTGTGTGTGTGTGTTTTGGTATGCGTATGTGTGTGTGTGTATGTGTGTGAGTGTGAGTGTGACTTTGTTTCAAGAGGGTTTGAATAAGTACAGGAGTAAACGTTCTCTTATCTAATGAAACTCTAGAAATGGGTGGCAATGCTCTGTGGTGACATGAACTTCACATTGGGAGTTCTAGTGACCCAAAAAGAAAGAAAGAAACAACGAAACAAGCGCCTCCTTACTATTAATTGATCATAGAATACAACAGAACACAATACAACAATACAATACAGTGCAATGCAATGAAATGCACCATGAAAAAAGAGAGACATTTCTGGATCGGAAACATCCATGAAAAAAACAGCAGAGAGTAAAAATTCCTACAGTGGAATGCAAAGGAATAGGTAGGGTACAGAAAAAAAAGAAAGTTAATGAATCAACCAGGTCCAGTATCATATAAAGGACACTGTTTTTATACCTTGCTGTTATCACGCGGAACAGCTGTTTGGAAAACAGACTCCACAGCAAAAGTTCCGCTACCCTGGATGGGAACACAGGTAAAATCATTCTCTGTCACACCTGAAAGCAATATACATGCTCATTAATTCATCATTTAAACTTGGATACAAAACAGTGAACAAGTGATTAAAAAAATAAAAGGGATGAAAAGGTCAGCTCAATAGATGCTAAGAATTTGTATTTTTGGCCAAGAAAAATGGATTGCATTTCAACTTCAAGCAATGGGTCAAGATGGAATAAACTACAAAATGATAAGTAAATCATTATCCTCATTCATGAAAAATTTGGTCGGGTAATAGGAAAGCATATATGACTCATATCTGATCCCATCAAATGCATATATATATGACTCATATCTGATCCCATCAAATAATGCTTTTTGTCTTTGTCTTTTACTCACATGTGCACACAGACACACACACACAGTGTGTACACACAAACACACCAAAACATGTATATGCATGCGCACACACACATATGCATACACACTCATTTACTCACACACACACACAAACTGAATCATACAAACACATACACACAAAAGCATTTTCCTGATAAGAGAACGTTTCGGCTACTTATTATTCTTCATTTCCTATCAGGAAAGAACAAAACAACAAAATACAAAAAGGAAAAAAGAATCCACTAACCAGAAATCGCACAAGACGTGCTCGTATATACTTGACTAGATTGATAAACTCAATATCTCTGGACCCAAGATCTCGAAGCATGGCCTCCTTGACTGTGTATGAAACACCCAAAGGGCCTGGGGTGAACAGTTTCTTGTCTGCAACATAGCGTAAAAAAGTTCCATATGCTGACATGCAAGCAAAGTGACATAATATGACCCAGCAACGAATCTGTGATTTTAATTTAATGTATGAATTAACTTGGTTCAGTTATATCTATACATCTATATCAATATATATGCCCTATATATATAGCTATATATATATTATATCTATATCTATACAGTGGAGTCCACCTACACATAAGTCAAGGGAGATGTGTTTGTTATAGCAGTAGTTCATACACAATCATATCAGTAGCTGCAACTACAGTGCAAGTAAGAAAAAAATCAGTGTGACCTTACAGTTACACAGTGCTGATACTGTAGTGATAGTTTGTTCCTTTGCTGATGGAGTTCAGATATTAGTCACAACGTTCCATATTTTAACAGTTATCATTATGATGTTCATCAGTCCCTTATTTTAAGACATTTATCAATCAGTTTTATGAGGCAGCCAATGAAGAAGCCAAAAAGAAATATACACAGACACTGACAGACAGATAGACACAGACAGACAGTTAAATAGACAGACACAAGGCATACACACAACGCTTCACACACACACACACACAAAACACAGCATATACATACACACACACACACACACACACACACACACACACACACACACAGCATACACACACTGTTTCTTGTGTTTGTCACACTGATTCAGTGATTGCTGTGATATACATACAGTGTGCATGCTGAAGCTTTATCACACTGGAGTACTTGTACTATAGGGCAAGACTGTTATAATGTGTATTTTGTACAAAGCAAGCTTGGCCTTTGAGAAACAACACTTTGATCATGAATACAAAGAGGAATTCGTAGAGAGTAAGAATACTTTTCTTTTTGTCATAACAGACAGTACTTTACAAGAGGGGGCAGGAAAATAAAAAGAGCATGTTACTGCCCAGAGTTTGTTGTAAGCAAATTCATAATACATTTATAGGTAGACTCCACTGTATCAATATACATATATGAATAATTATCACTTTTGAAACACAGCATGAAAGTGATTAAAACAGTTATGGTGCTGCTTTCCACTTACAGACTAATTTTCTAATCAGTACATACTGAAGTTGGCTTGAGTGATGCAATTACTGTAACATGTAGGCTTACCAAAGGTCTAGCCCTTGCACAAACTGAGAGCATGAATGGAATAAGTAACTTTTGGATCAGGTTTTCGGACGAAGTTTAATATTTTCTTAATTTCTTTAGCATTCCAACTTTCTTGGATGCTTTTATGCATACAGTTTTGCCCACACTGTGCAGACAGTACGTTGCTGCACAGCCTGTATGTTCCATCTTTAGTACTAGTACACATAGTACTTAGTAGTAGGCATGCAAGCTGCATTTGTGTGTGTGTGTGTGTGTGTGTGTATGTGTGTGTGTGTGTGTGTGTGTGTGTGTGTGTGTGTGTGTGTGTGTGTGTGTGTGTGTGTGTGTGTGTGTGTGTGCATACACGTGTGTGTGTGTGTGTGTGTGCATACACGTGTGTGTGTGTGTGTGTGCACGTGTGTGAGTGCGCCTCTGTGTGTGTTTCCATAAGCCACCGGACACTGAAATGACTACAGATCTTTGTATGCATATATGTGATATTCTGCAAGTGCTTAAGTATGAACTGATGAAGGGGGTTTAGGTTGGTCTTTCCACAGGTGGGAGGCACCCAAACCTTCCAAATGGAAATCAGGTGTCTTGTGCACTTGACTACTATGCTCATCACGTTTGATTGTAAAACAATACTAGTAATACTAATAGTAACACAATTCTCATGCAGGCTGGTTGGCTCTTTTGATAGAGCTGTGGACTCAAGATCTTGTATCTTCAGTTCAACCCTACCACAACATATAAAAATTGGCTTATTCGCTGCTCATCCTAATGCATCAATCAATTTGGTGGTGTAAATGCTTTGTATGTCCCACTGTCCTTATTTCTAATCTTGTCTGAGCAAAGCGTTTTGCACAGGCTCAAAGTCAAAGAATCTGCCAGATAAGTAAGTACTGGAAGATTCGGGTGGAGTGCATGCAGAATGGTAAGAATCCCCCTTGAACAAACACCCAAAACACAAACTCCATATCTTAACACTAAAAATGAATAAGCAACTGAACTAAGACCTCATTATGTCTTCAAAACAGAACAGTGTGTGTTTCTATGTGACCTCCCAGCATGTCCCGATTCTCTGACAGATCCTTTGAACCCTGAACCTTTGATTATTTCCTTCTGCCTTCAAAGCAGAGACATCATGATCAAGACTGGCATATTCCGCTCCTGTCTGTCTCCTGTCACATGCATGATGCTATTTTGATTTGGCAAACACTAGTAACAGGGATGTCCAACAATTTCAGTTTCTCAAGATGACATCTCTATACTCAGAATTCCATATGGGTTGATGCCATTGGTATGACGTGATAGAAAAGATCCAAAACAATCATGACAAAAGCCTTAAGTCTGCACACAGACCTATCAGCTGGCCAGGTCCTGAGGACCTACCTAGCATACAGGGAAAACAGTGGCCTGTTC
>CM060308.1:14380329-14382829 GCA_030674185.1 Monoplex corrugatus | reverse complement strand
GGGGGGGGGGGGGAAGGCGAACACCAAGGTAATCTCTCTAAGTGCCTGAAAAAAAAAATCTGAAATGAACTCCTATCATCATCCTCATCGTTTTCATCGCATTGTAAAACTGTTCCAACTTCTGTGGCCATTAAGGTGGCGAAGAAAGGTGTGTGTGTGTGTGTGTGTGTGTGTGTGTGTGTGTGTGTGTGTGTGTTGGTGTGTGTGTGTGTGTGTGTGTGTGTGTGGTGTGTGTGTGTGTGTGTGTGTGTGTGTGACGTTACAGTTTTTATGAAAAATATGCTCGATGATGATCCATGGTATGTCATGGAATTGTATGGAAACGCGTCATAATATCAATGATGTCAAAAGCTATCTTTTGTCATAATATCACTGATTTCGTAAGAAATCTTTCATAATAATATAATTGATTTCGTAATCTTTAACCTTTGACCTTTGGTTGTTGGTAGCTTGGAGAAGTTCGTTATCTTGCAGCGGTTTGGGATACTACTGATTATTGATGTGACGAAGACTGTTGGAATTGAGAAAACAAGTTTAGATTTCTGCGTGAAAATTAGGCGCTGTTTTTATTAAAAGGATCTTGTTCGCTTTAAAATGGCCTAGTATATTTTGTCATCTGTGAACTATCAAACCGCGAGAATCTATAGGAATCTTTGTGTATGGTGTGTGTTGTGTGTGTTTGTATGGTTATGTTGTGTGTTTGTTGTGTGTGTTTGTTGTGTTGTTGTGTGTGTTTGTTATGGTTGTGTGTTGTGTGTGTTTGTATGGTGTGTGTTTGTTTTGGTGTGTGTTGTGTGTTTTGTATGGTGTGGGTGTGTGTGTGTGTTTGGTATGGTGTGTGTTGTGTGTGTTTGTATGGTGTGTTTTTTTGGTGTGTGTTGTATGGTGTGTGTTGTGTGTGTTTGTATTGTGTGTGTTGTGTTGTTTGTATGGTGTGTGTTGTGTGTGTTTGTATGTGTGTGTTGTGTGTGTGTTTGTATGGTGTGTGTTGTGTGTGTTTGTATGGTGTGTGTTGTGTGTGTTTGTGTGTGTGTGTTGTGTGTGTTTGTTGTTGGTGTGTGTTTGTTTGGTGTGTGTTTGTGTGTGTTTGTATGGTGTGTGTTGTGTGTTTGTATGGTGTGTTTGTGTGTGTTTGTATGGTGTGTGTTGTGTGTTTGTATGGTGTGTTGTTGTTTGTGTATGGTCTGGTAATGTGTTGTAGTGTGTTTGTTTATGGTGTGTGTTGTGTGTGTTTGTATGGTGTGTGTTGTGTGTTTGTATGTGTTGTTGTGTGTGTGTTATGGTTATGTTGTGTGTTGTATGGTGTGTGTTGTGTGTTTGTATGGTGTGTGTTGGTGTGGTGTTGGTTTGTATGGTGTGTGTTGTGTGTGTTTGTATGGTGTTGTGTGTGTGTGTTGTTGGTGTGTTTGTGTGTGTTTGTATGGTGTTTGTGTTTGTATGGTGTGTGGTGTGTTGTGTGTGTTTGTATGGTGTGTGTTGTGTGTGTTTGTATGGTGTGTGTTGTGTGTGTTTTGTATGGTGTGTTTGTGTGTGTTTGTATGGTGTGTGTTGTGTGTTTGTATGGTGTGTGTTGTGTGTGTTTGTATGGTGTGTGTTTGTGTGTGTTGTGTGTTGTGTGTGTTTGTTGGTGTGTGTTGTGTGTTTGTATGGTGTGTGTTGTGTGTTTGTATGGTGTGTGTTGTGTGTTGTTGTGTATGGTGTGTGTTGTGTGTGTTTGTATGGTGTGTGTTTGTGTGTTTGTATGGGTTGTGTGTTGTTGTGTGTGTTGTTATGGTGTGTGTTGTGTGTGTTTGTATGGTGTGTGTTGTGTGTGTTTGTATGGTTGTGTTGTGTGTGTTTGTATGGTGTGTTGTGTGTGTTTGTGGTGTGTGTTGGTGGTTTGTATGGTCTGTGTTGTGTGTTTGTTTGGTTGTGTGTGTGTGTGTTTGTATGGTGTGTGTTGTGTGTTGTTTGTATGGTGTGTGTGTGTGTTTGTATGGTTTGTTGTGTGTTTGTATGGTTGTGTTGTGTGTGTTGTATGGTTGTGTTGTGTGTTTTGATGGTTGTGTTGTGTGTGTTTGTATGGTTGTGTTGTGTGTGTTTGTATGGTGGTGTTGTGTTTTGTTGGTCTGTGTGTGTGTTGTTTGTATGGTCTGTGTTGTGTGTTTTTATGGTGTGTTTGTTTTGTATGGTCTGTGTTTTGTGTTTTATATGGTTGTTTGTGTGTTTGTATGGTCTGTGTTGTGTGTTTGTATGGTCTGTGTTGTGTGTTTGTATGGTCTGTGTTGTGTGTTTGTATGTCTGTGTTGTGTGTTTGTATGGTCGTGTGTGTGTTTTGGTGTGTTATGTGTTTGTATGGTCTGTGTTTGTGTGTTTGTTATGGTCTGTTTGTGTGTTTGTATGGTCTGTGTTGTGTGTTTGTATGTCTGTGTGTGTGTTTGTATGGTCTGTGTTGTGTGTTTTTATGGTCAGTTTATGTGTTTGTATGGTCTGTGTTGTGTTTTTATGGTCTGTTTGTGTT
>CM060308.1:14360329-14362829 GCA_030674185.1 Monoplex corrugatus | reverse complement strand
ATAGATAGATAATAGATAGATAGATAGATAGACGGACAACAGACAGACAGATAGATATATAGACAGACAGACAACAGACAGAAGACAGACAGACAGATAGATAGATCGATAGCTAGATCGATAGATAGATAGATAGCTAGATCGATAGATAGATAGATAGAAGATAGGACAGAAGACAGACAGATAGATATATAGACAGACAGACAGACAGAAGACAGACAGATAGATAGATAGATCGATAGCTAGATCGATAGATAGATAGATAGCTAGATCGATAGATAGATAGATAGATAGATATGTGTGTGTCTGTGTGTGTGTGTCTGTAGTGTGTGTGTGTGTGTGTGTGTGTGTGTGTGTGTGTGTGTGTGTGTGTGTGTGTGGTGTGTATGTGTTTGTATGTGTGCGTGCCTGCGTGCGTGTGTGCTTGCATGTGTGTGTATGTGTGTGTGTAGTGTGTGCCGCGCGCCCGCGCGTGTGTGTGCATGTATGTGTGCTGAGAACTTACGAACTCTGGATTTTCTGCGATAATTTTTATTTAGAAAAATGGGGGATAATTTTTATTGAGAAAAATGGGGGATAATTTTTATTTAGAAAAATGGGGGTTCGTTCAGAATCGATGGATAATTTTCCTCTTCAAGAGTCATTTCTTTTCTTTTTTTGTTGTTGTTGTTGTTGCTTTTCTTTCGCTTCGACTTCGAGGCCCTTGTCGGTATTAGAGACTTACAGCAAGTCACTCAGTCGACGACGAATATATATACTCTTTAAAAAATATTTTAACAGAATTACCAATTTGTACCGAGATACTTGGACACTGAAACCATTTTGTGTTGTCAGCATGTAACGTCACTTTTGCAGTCATCACTGTTTCTCTCTCCCTCCCTCCCCCCCTTCTCTCTCTCTCTGTGTATACGTGTGTGTGTGTATTGCGGTGTGGTGAAGTACAACTACTGTGAGACGGGTCTGTGTGTGTGTGTGTGTGTGTGTGGGTTGTGTGTGCGTTTTTGTGTGTGTGTGTGTGTGTGTGTGTGGTGTGTGAGTGTGTGTGTGTGTTGCAGTGTGGTGAAATGTGGGGGTGTAACTACTGTGAGATGGGTCTGTGTGTGTGTGTGTGTGTGTGTGTGTGTGTGTGTGTGTGTGTGTGCGTGCGTTCGTGCGTGTGTGTACACGTGTGTGTGTGTACACGTGTGTGTATGTGTATGTGTGTATGTGTATGTGTGTGTGCGTGTGCGTGTGTGTGGTGCGGTATGGTGAAGTGTGGGGGTACAACTACTGTGAGACGGGTCTCTGTGAGTGTGTGTGTGTGTGTGTGTGGTGCGTGCGATACCGTCAGCTCTCTCTCTCACTCTCGCTTGAGACCCTTTCGTCAAGCGCGAGCCGTCAGCGCCCTAACGAATGCACGCGTGTGTGTGTGTGTGTGTTGTGGTGTTGGAGAAGTTGTCGCGTCGTCTGTTCGCCAGTGTGTTCATTCGTCAGTGGTTGGATATTCTATTCCTCGCACTGGAGACAAACAGAGACAGAGAAAAAGAGAGAGATAGAGATAGAGAGATCAGTCCCAGAATTTCCAAGGTTAGTTAGTAGAACAGTGGGTCTCGTCTCTCTTACTCGCTTGTGATGTGATGTGGGACGTTTTCTGCTAAAACTGGTAGTGCAGACTCGTTTGTGTTGGATTTTGTTTGTGACTCTGCGGGTAATTGTCATACCCCACCCCTAAGTGGGGAATTTCTTTTTTCTTATTTTACTTCTTTCTTTTTCCGCGAGTTGTCACCTCGTGTACACTCAAACATTACTGCCGTACCTGGATCTTCTCTGCCCACCTGTTGAGTCAGCGAACAGGTAAGAATTGGGTGTGATTACCTGTACTCTATTTTTAACTGTTTCGCGTTCGTGTTTGCACAGAACAACGCCGGTAAGCCTTTTTTTGGTCCCGCCACTTTTATCCTCGTTTTAAACCGGCGCCCTAGCGCTTAAGGGGTTTTGCGTAGGCTTGACAGGATTGTTTTAGACCCTTTTTCGTTATGTGGCAGCTACGGTGTGAGCCCATATGGGATTTTCCGAGCGCAGAGATGCCGTCTTGAGGAAAGTGAAACTGATACTGAAATGTAATGTCGTGGTTTGTTTTGTCTCAAGTTTAATTTTTTTGTTCAGTTTTGTTTTCGACTGTTACTAAAGTAATACTTGGGTGTTTTGGTTTAGGTAACTGTACCCCTTTCGTAACTTAGATTTGTACCGAGAAGAGAGAGAGAGAGAGAGAGAGAGGAGAGAGAGAGAGAGAGAGAGAGAGAGAGAGGAGAGAGAGAGAGAAGAGAAGAGAGAGATCCCAAAACAAAATCCACACACACACACACACACACACACACACACACACACACGGACACACACACACACTCACTCACTCTCTCTCTCCACACACACACACACACACACACACCACTCACTCTCTCTCTCTCTCACACACACACACGCGCGCGCAAGCACGCCGCACACACACATCACACACACA
>CM060308.1:14352829-14355329 GCA_030674185.1 Monoplex corrugatus | reverse complement strand
AACCACCACCACTACCACCAACCACCACCACCACCACCACCACCATCACCAACTAAACACCACGCACACATAGACACGCACATAGACATGGACACACAGATACAGACGCAGACACAGACACAGACACACAGACACAGACACAGACACAGACACAGACACAGACACAGACACAGACGCAGACACAGACACACAGACACAGACAGACACAAACAGACAGACACACACACACCACACACACAGATATGGACACACAGATACAGACGCAGATACAGACACAGACATAGATACACAGACACAGAGACAGACACAGACACAGAGACATACACACACACACACATACAGAGAGAAAGATTTTCGGATAAACAGTAATAAACAAACATATAAACATACAAACACAAACAAACACACAAACAAATAAAAACCAACCAACCAACCAACCAACCAATCAGCCAACCAACCAACCAACCTAAACCCAACCAACCAACCAACCAACCAACCAACCAACCCAACCAACCAATCAACCAACAAACCAACCAACCAACCAACCAACCAAACAGTATCAACAACAGCTACTTCAACAAACGGTTTAGGTGAATACGATGCACATTGTAAGAATGTAACATAAGGTGTTCACATGCTACCTATGAGTAATGCTGGTGACCTATCTGTCTGTCTGTCTGTCTGTCTATCTGTCTGTCTGTCTGTCTGTCTGTCTGTCTGTATCCTCTCTCAGTACAAATCCTCTCCACCTCCCAGCTCTTCACATTTCTCTTTTTCTGAAGACAGTGGGTATTAAGTTGGTAGTCCAGACGAACCAGTGGGAATATGTCTGCTCTTCGCCTTCACTCCTCCTCTTCTTCTTCTTCTTCTTCTTTCTTCTTCTTCTTCTTCTTCTTCTTCTTCTTCTTCTTCTTCTTCTTCTTCTTCTTCTTCTTCTTCTTCTTCTTCTTCTTCTTCTTTCTTCTTTCTTTTTCTTCTTCTTCTTCTTCTTCTTCGCAATTCTTCTTCTTCTTCTTCTTCTTCGCAATTCTTCTTCGCAATTCTTCTTCGCAATTCTTCGCAATTCTTCTTCTTCTTCGCAATTTCTTCTTCTTCTTCGCAATTCTTCTTTCTTCTTCGCAATTCTTCTTCTTCTTCTTCGCATTCTTCTTCTTCTTCGCAATTCTTCTTCTTCTTGTTCTTGTTCTTTTGTTCTTCTTGTTCTTCTTGTTCTTCTTGTTCTTGTTCTTGTTCTTGTTCTTGTTCTTGTTCTTCTTTCTTCTTGTTCTTCTTGTTCTTCTTGTTCTTCTTGTTCTTCTTGTTCTTCTTCTTCTTCTTTTCTTCTTCTTCTTCTTGTTCTTCTTTTCTTCTTCTTCTTCTTCTTCTTCTTCTTCTTCTTCTTCTTCTTCTTCTTCTTCTTCTTCTTCTTCTTCTTCTTCTCTTCTTCATTCTTCTTCTTCTTCTTCTTCTTCGCAATTCTTCTTCTTCTTCTTCGCAATTCTTCTTCGCAATTCTTCTTCTTCGCAATTCTTTCTTCTTCGCATTCTCTCTCTTCCATTCTCCGTGGAAGTCTCTTCTGGGTGCGTCCTTACTTAGAACTCCTGTAGAATCTCTAGATTTCTCCAGCTCTATCGGTTGTGTGCCAAAGCCTGGGTCTCTGCAATTGATTTTTCCGTCTATGTTTCTGTATACTTGTCTTACATATAGCGTGCATTGGGCAAATCAAATCTGAGCGGAGCAGAGCCTCTCCCTCTTTGGATCGAATTTTTTTGGTTGGGAGTTTACTCCCCATATGCGGCAGGTGGCAGCACTGGGTGACATGGTTTCCGGTAGGAGAAGACAGCCTCTGATCTGATCAGAAAACTGGGCTAAACTTGGTTATGAGGCTTGGTTATTAGATTTTGAATATATGAAACAATTTTCATGTCTCCTGGTTTAAACTCATATTGGAATAAATTACCAACATTCCCAGTGGATTTATTAGTCCTGCGTCCGTGTTCATTCATTCATTCATTCATTCATTCATTCATTCATTCATTCATTCATTCATTTTCATTCATTCATTTATTCATTCATTCATTCATTCAGTCAGTCAGTCAGACAGTCAGTCATCAGCCATTCAGTCAGTCAGTCAGTCAGGCAGTCAGTCAGTCAGTCAGCCAGCCAGCCAGCCAGCTAGCCAGTCAATCAACCAGTCAACCAGCCAGCCAGCCAGAAAGCCAGCTAGCCAGTCAGCCAGTCAGCCAGCCAGCCAGTCAGTCAGCCAGTCAGTCAGCCAGCCAGCCAGCCAGCCAGAAAGCCAGCCAGCCAGTCAGTCAGTCAGCAGCAGCCAGCCAGCTAGCAGTCAATCAACCAGTCAACCAGCCAGCCAGCCAGCCAGTGAATAGGACAGTTCTGTTGCTGGTATACAGATGTCGTTATAGTCTTCATGCTAACATTTAAAGCCACCAGTTGTGCAATTACCGTCATAAACTTCCTGGGAAGTGAAGCGGTGGAAACATTATTTACTGCTCTCAAGCCA
>CM060308.1:14340329-14345329 GCA_030674185.1 Monoplex corrugatus | reverse complement strand
GGTGGATGGGGTGAGGGAGTCAAAGAGTTAAGTTTTAAACTTTACTTGCAAGGTTGACAATGCATGAAGCTGGTGGATAGGGTGAGCGAGTCAAAAGGTTGTTTTTTTTACGGAAGCTGGTGGATAAGGTGAGGCACTCTTAAGTTTTTGCTTTGCTAGTATGGTTAACAATACTGTTGTACGGATGCGAGGCGTGGACAGTCACCAAACAAAGCCAGAACAAGATTGAGGCAGCCGAGATGTGGTTTCTAAGAAGAATGTTGAGAATTCCATGGACAGCAAAGAAAAACAAACGAGACAGTCTTGATGGGGCAGACACAAGAGGATCATTCATAAAGAAGATCTGGAAAAGACAGGCAACATTTATACGCCATTGTATGAGGAAAGGAGAATTAGAGCACCTGGTCACAACAGAAAAGCTGGAGGGAAAGAGAGCACCAGGCAGACCCAGGGAAAAAATACTGGACGGACTTACAGAATGGCCGAGGACAGAGAGGGTGGAAGATGTGCTTACGGCAACAAGGGATAGATACATATGGAGGGCCATGATCGCCAACGCCATGTGGCAGGGCACTTGATGGTGATGATGATGAGCATGGTTGACAATGCAGGAAGCTGGTGGATAGGGTGAGCGAGTCAAAAGATTAAGTTTTTGCTTTGCTAGTATGGTTAACAACGCAGGTTACTGGTGGACAGGGTTGCGGGGAGTCAAAGGGTTAAGAAGGAATCATCGTACTCGGAGATCCCATATGCGTTCACCCAACGAAAAACAAGTTCGACGCCCTTTGCTTTCTGGAAACTGATTTCAGTCTCTGTTGTGTGGTTCCCCGCAGCACACACCGGGAGGGAAGATGGGGGCTAGGGGTAGGGGAGGGAGGGAGTCGCAGAACACCGCCTCTGCTAAAAAACAAAAGCAAAAAAAAAAAAAAAAAAGAAAAAACACGGGGCAACAGGTGTGAGTTTCGAGCGTCCTGTGTTCCAGTCTTGTCCATCTGTGTAGTCCCACTGTCTCGTTGTTATTATTTTAATTATTATTATTTTATTTTATTTTGTTTTGTTTTGTTTTTTATGACGATTTTTCTTTTACATTTGATGTTAGCGTTGTTCTAGTTTCGTTTCTCTGTTCATCCATATCCTTTTTCTTAAGACCTTGCCGCTTCCTTTTAATTTTTTTCCGTCTCTTACTCTGTCTCCTTTGCCCCCCCCCCCCCCCCCCAAATCACCCTCCATGCCATTTTTTACGTGTCTAATATCACTTATAGTGAAAAGACGTTAAATCAAGGAACGAAAACTCTCTCGTTGTGTTTTCACCACAGGAGAGCTAGTCGTATCTTTTATGGCGGCCGGTCGATTATGTCCCAGTTTATCACGAACTTGACCTTTCTGCTCCACAGCCACGTTTTTATGTTCCATCGGTCTCTCTCCCCTCTCCCTCCCTCCCCTTCTCCACCCCCTCCTCCCCTGGTTCTCCCCCTCTCTCTCCCCCCTTGTCTGACAGCCTGTGTCATGGTCGTGTTCCTTCATGAGTATGTGTTGGTGTGCATTTGAGCATGTCCGTGGTGGCGTGTAGGACGGAATAAATGACTGGATAGTAGCAAAGGGCGTCAGAAGAAAAATTGTCCATACTTTTCTTTTCTTGTCTACGTGTGAGCGTTCCTGAGTCTCCTGTCGTGTGTGTGTACGTGTACGTGTACGTGTGTGTATGTGTGTGTGTGTGTGTGTGTGTGTGTGTGTGTGTGTGTGTGTGTGTGTGTGTGTGTGTGTGTTGTGTGTGTGTCTGTGTGTGTGTGTGTGTGTGTGTGTGTTTGTGTTTGTGTGTGTGTTTTTGTTTGTTTGTTTGTGTGTGTGTGTGTGTGTCTTGTGTCAGTGTGTGTGTCTTGTGTCAGTGTGTGTGTGTGTGTCCTTCTCTGTCTCTCTCTTGTTGTTTTAATACAGGTAGATTAGTTACAGTAGATATGTAAGCTGGCCCATAAACTAATATCTATACCGTTGGAAAATGAAGTTTCACTTGATTTCATATCTCCCCTTCTCTCTCTCCCTCTCTCCCCGTCTCCCCGTCTCTCCCCCCCCCCCCCCGCTCTCTTTTTGTTTCTCGGTCTGAAATGCAGTAATAGTCATAATGAAATATATGATTTTTTCTGTGCCTATATCTATATATGTCCACATCCAGGAGTCATGACCTGGATGTGGCCCGGCCCCCCGAGAGTGTAAGGAATTCAGGGCCGAAACACTTGTCTAAAGGGGGTTACTTCTCTGAAGACCTTCTGTTGTCTAGCTCTCCCTAGAGTTTCTTTCTACCTGCACATGGTCAGTCCATTGACTTCCGGGAATAGTTCGGAGGACATTCGGGAAAGACCGAAGGACACTGGGAAAGACTAGATCTGCGGGCTTTGTGGGTTGGCTTCCCACCTTGCCTTTGATAACATGCCACGAGTTTTCCAAATGAAAGATGCTCCCAGGATTCACCGAAAGGGGGAGAGAATGATGAATCCATCGGCACTGACTCCATCACGACTGGAAACGCACAACGGACCATGATTAATGACCAGTTGGAATTTCCGTGTGCGTGTGGAAGGAGATTCACCACCAAACGCGGCATGAAGATCCACAGGACAAAAATGGGCTGTTTGAAGACACATACGAACCAGCAGCAGCGCACTGCGATAGCAGGTGAGACGTTGGATGACCAAGGCCAGGAATTAAACCATAGTGCCAAGGACATCCACGCTGACGGTTCTGATGCGGATTTTGCACAAGCTCTTAACGCCAAACGTGGAAAACTCAATTTGCCGCCTGCCGGTGCAAAAGAACAATGGGAGAAATTAGATGAGGAACTTGTCCTTAAGCTGAATGCGCTAATAGGGAACAGTACGCTGGAACACAAACTTGACACATACGGAGACATCATATACTCTATCTGCAGGGACACTTATGGAGTGAAGCAGCCAAAGACAAAAACGCCTCCCCAGAAATCCAGAAGACAGCAACAGATGGAGAGCATCCGGAGGGAGAAAAGGAAGCTTAAAAAGCGAATGAAAACTGCCTCAGAATTCGAGAAGCAAGGGCTCCTGGAACTCTGGAAAGATCTGAAGGCCAAACACAATGCTCTCAGCAAAGTGGAATCAGCAAGGCGAAGAAAGAGCAAAAAGAAGAAGACTCAAGATCGTTTCTTCAAAGATCCCTTTGACTTTGCAAGAAAGCTGTTTGAACAACCCAAATCAGGGACTCTCACAGTGGGCAAGGAAACCCTAGAGCAGCATCTCAGGGAAACATATTCCGATTCTCAGCGCGAGGCACCACTTGAAATCCAAAATCTGGTTTGGCCTGCAGCGCCAGAAGGAAAATTCAATAACAAACCACCAACACTGGATGAAGTGAAGAACGTAGTAAAGAAAGCCAGAGCCAAGTCAGCACCTGGACCAAACGGAATACCATACCTGCTCTACAAGAAATGCCCAAAAGTGCTCGAGTGGCTCCACAAGATGATTCGATCAGCATGGAGGAACCAGAAGATCAGCGACCAATGGATGAGAGCTGAAGGAGTGTACATTCCGAAGGAGCAGAACTCCAGCAGCATCAATCAGTTCAGGCCAATATCACTTCTGAACGTCGAGGGGAAAATCTTCTTTTCTGTTATGGCAGCAAGATTGACAAAATACCTGACTGAAAACAAGTATCTGGATATGTCAGTCCAAAAGGGAGGCATACCAGGAATGCCTGGATGCTTGGAACATGCCACGTTGATTTGGGATGCCATCCAAAAAGCAAGAACAGAGAAGAGAGACATTGACGTAGTTTGGCTTGATCTGGCGAATGCATATGGATCAGTTCCACACGATATGATCCAGCTGGCTCTTGAAATGTATCACATCCCAGAAAACATCCGAACAATGCTGAGGAAGTATTTCCAAGGGTTCTCAATGCGGTTCTCTACCAAAGAATACACCACGGACTGGATAGACCTAGAGGTGGGCATTGCAATGGGCTGTGCAATCTCTCCCATACTGTTCGTGTTGGCAATGGAAGTCATCTTGAAAGCTGCAATGAAGAGTTCAGGTCCAGTGAATCTGGGAGATGGATACCAGATGCCTCCTCTGAAAGCTTTCATGGATGACACAACAGTCTTGTCCACGGATGAGGAAGAGACACACCAAATCATAAAGCAGCTGGATGAGCTGGTGGCCTCTTCAAGAATGAGGTTCAAACCTAAGAAATCCCGAAGTCTCTCACTGCGAAAAGGAAAAGTGGCAGATTCAGTCAAATTCATGGTAGCCAACCAAGCCATCCCCACTGTCACAGAAGAGCCAGTAAAAAGTCTCGGAAGATGGTATGATGACTCCCTGAAAGACACACAAAGGGGATGTGAAACCAAGCAAACAGCAGAAGAAGGCCTGAAGAAAATAGATAACTGCGGACTGCCAGGCAAATACAAAGTCTGGTGTCTACAGTTCATGCTGATACCAAAGCTGCTGTGGCCACTGCTAATCTATGACATTTGCACCAGCACAGTCGAAGCAATGGAAGCCAAAATCAACAAATACACAAGAAAATGGCTCGGTGTCCCACCTGGTCTCACTGATGTTGCATTCTACTGTCGTCAAGCAATGCTGAAGCTACCTCTGAAATCCATAGTGGAGGAATACAAAGTTGGAAAAGCAAGACTGTTGAGCATGCTGGAGGAATCGGAGGACAATATCGTGAGAGCAGTTCATCCAAAGCTGAGAACTGGCAGAAAGTGGAAAGTCCAAGAGGCTGTAAACAATGCCAAGAGAAACCTCAGCATCAAAGAAATAATTGGACACACGCAAACCAACAGACAGGGACTGGGAGCAACAAAAATGCAGTGGTGGTCCAAAGCCAAAGGGAAGGAAAAAAGAGACATGATCATACAGGAGTTGAAGGAAGAAGAAGATGTCAAAAGAGTGCAGAAGGCAGTCCAGCAAGGTCAACAGGGGCAATGGACAACATGGGACAGTGCACTCCAAAGAAGTCTCAGCTGG
>CM060308.1:14325329-14335329 GCA_030674185.1 Monoplex corrugatus | reverse complement strand
CAAGATTGAAATAGGAAACGAAAGAAATTCACTGAAGAAAATGTCCCGTCTTGGTCAGGGACACACAAATGGGAAAATCTATCATACTTTAAATACAATGTCTTTTACAAAAGAACAATCTTTGGGTTGTCTCAACGTACAAATTCTTCTGTTTCTAAGTTTATGATAAAACATTTTCCAAAATTGAAATAAAACTTAAAAGAAACTTGAGAACGAGTCTTCTGTCTTTGTCAGCGATACACAAATGGGAAAAAAAACTATCGTACTTTAACCCTTTGATTCCTGCATCCTGTCCACCAGCATCCTGCATTGTCAATCATGCTAACAAAGCAAAAATTTAACCCTTTGATCTCTCACCCTGTCCACCAGCATCCTGCATTGTCAATCATGCTAACAAAGCAAAAATTTAACCCTTTGATCCCTCACCCTGTCCACCAGCATCCTGCATTGTCAATCATGCTAACAAAGCAAAAATTTAACACTTTGATCCCTCACCCTGTCCACCAGCATCCTGCATTGTCAATCGTGCTAACAAAGCAAAAATTTAACCCTTTGATCCCTCACCCTGTCCACCAGCATCCTGCATTGTCAATCATGCTAACAAAGCAAAAATTTAACACTTTGATCCCTCACCCTGTCCACCAGCATCCTGCATTGTCAATCGTGCTAACAAAGCAAAAATTTAACCCTTTGATCCCTCACCCTGTCCACCAGCATCCTGCATTGTCAATCGTGCTAACAAAGCAAAAATTTAACCCTTTGATCCCTCACCCTTTCCACCATCTTCCTGCAGGGAGTTGGTGTAAAAGGTGAGGGGAGTCAAAGGGTTTTGTTGTTGTTGTTGCTGCAGGAAGCTGCTGGAAAAGGTGAGGGAATCAAACGATTAAGTTTTTGCAGTTGGTAGACAGGGTGCGGAAGTCAAAGGGTTAAATATGATTACATTTACTAAGCATCAATCTTTGACTTGTCTCAACGTATGAAGACGTTACTCCAACAACACAAACAGGAATGTATGCTGGAGCTAATTATCGTACTTCGAAAGTTTACAGAGTAGCCACTGAAGGTAAAACAAAATGTCACTGCTGGATCTTGAGGGCAAAAACAAAATATTAATAAAAAATACCTTGTTTGTAAAAGATCCTTGGGAGTATGAAACACAACGTTTCGAGCCCAGGCCCTTTGTCAAGTGACAAAGGGCCTGGGCTCGAAACGTTGTGGACTTGACAAAGGGCCTGGGCTCGAAACATTGTGTTTTATACTCCCAAGGATCTTTTGACAAAGGGCCTGGGCTCGAAACGTTGTGTTTTATACTCCCAAGGATCTTTTACAAACAAGGTATTTTAGTGACAAAGCGCCTGGGCTCGAAACGTCGTGTTTATATACTCCCAAGGATCTTTTACAAACAAGGTATTTTTTTAAATATTTTGTTTTTACAGAGTAGCCAATCTGTGTCACTATATGTATCTATGGTGTTGCGCACTTTGTTGCTTGTGTTTCGTTCTTTAATATTTATATATAGCCTGAAGCTTCCTCTGTGTCTTCCTTTACATACAACTTGGTAGGCCTATGTATGCAGGGTTTCCTATTTCAAACCTTGTGCCCTGTGTGGTCTAATGACTCATTTTTGACTCATGAGCTGACGAATGTCGGGACTTCCGTCCGGTATTCAAGTGTCGAAGCAGTTTGACCGAATGGCGCCTTGACCTGGTCAGCGTTATTTATAGCAATCAAAATTAGACGGAGTAGACCTGTATAGTAGGCTAATAAGTAAGCTTTCTTTGTGTTAATGATCATCGCACTTAGGCAATATCCTTTGCACTCACCTATTTTTTTTTTACTTTGATATTGTTCCATTTTCTTTTTGCTTTGTTCTTGTTCCATTTTCTACGCCATCTTAATGGCCACAGAAGCTGGGGCAGTTGTCACAATGTGATGAGGAGGAGCATGTCGATGAGGATGATGATCATGATGCTGTGGAGGAGGATGTCGATGAGGGTGATGATCATGATGATGTGGAGGAGGATGTCGATGAGGATGATGATCATGATGCTGTGGAGGAGGATGTCGATGAGGATGGTGATCATGATGCTGTGGAGGAGGATGTCGATGAGGGTGATGATCATGATGATGTGGAGGAGGATGTCGATGAGGATGATGATCATGATGCTGTGGAGGAGGATGTCGATGAGGATGGTGATCATGATGCTGTGGAGGAGGATGTCGATGAGGATGGTGATCATGATGCTGTGGAGGAGGATGTCAATGAGGATGATGATCATGATGCTGTGGAGGAGGATGTCAATGAGGATGATGATCATGATGCTGTGGAGGAGGATGTCGATGAGGATGATGATCATGATGCTGTGGAGGAGGATGTCGATGAGGATGATGATCATGATGCTGTGGAGGAGGATGTCAATGAGGATGGTGATCATGATGCTGTGGAGGAGGATGTCAATGAGGATGGTGATCATGATGCTGTGGAGGAGGATGTCAATGAGGATGGTGATCATGATGCTGTGGAGGAGGATGTCAATGAGGATGGTGATCATGATGCTGTGGAGGAGGATGTCGATGAGGATGATGATCATGATGCTGTGGAGGAGGATGTCGATGAGGGTGATGATCATGATGTTGTGGAGGAGGATGTCGATGAGGATGATGATTATGATGCTGTGGAGGAGGATGTCGATGAGGATGATGATCATGATGCTGTGGAGGAGGATGTCGATAAGGGTGATGATCATGATGCTGTGGAGGAGGATGTCGATGAGGATGGTGATCATGATGCTGTGGAGGAGGATGTCGATAAGGATGATGATCATGATGCTGTGGAGGAGGATGTCGATGAGGATGATGATCATGATGCTGTGGAGGAGGATGTCGATAAGGGTGATGATCATGATGCTGTGGAGGAGGATGTCGATAAGGGTGATGATCATGATGCTGTGGAGGAGGATGTCGATGAGGATGGTGATCATGATGCTGTGGAGGAGGATGTCGATAAGGATGATGATCATGATGCTGTGGAGGAGGATGTCGATGAGGATGGTGATCATGATGCTGTGGAGGAGGATGTCGATGAGGATGGTGATCATGATGCTGTGGAGGAGGATGTCGATGAGGATGGTGATCATGATGCTGTGGAGGAGGATGTCGATGAGGATGATGATCATGATGCTGTGGAGGAGGATGTCGATAAGGATGATGATCATGATGCTGTGGAGGAGAATGTCGATGAGGGTGATGATCATGATGCTGTGGAGGAGGATGTCGATGAGGATGGTGATCATGATGCTGTGGAGGAGGATGTCGATAAGGATGATGATCATGATGCTGTGGAGGAGGATGTCGATGATGATGATGATCATGATGCTGTGGAGGAGGATGTCGATGAGGGTGATGATCATGATGCTGTGGAGGAGGATGTCGATGAGGTTGATGATCATGATGCTGTGGAGGAGGATGTCGATGAGGGTGATGATCATGATGCTGTGGAGGAGGATGTCGATAAGGGTGATGATCATGATGCTGTGGAGTTCCGTCTAGGATGGAGACTGCGTGACAGGGCTCTAGTCTGCGCTTGCTATCATAATAGTGATGTCCTGGCGTCAACCAAACCCTAGAGATACAGACACCTGCGGTGCTGGTCAGAAGATTTGAGCAACACCATCAGTGAATAATGGCTACCTGGCTGAACCTGTCTCTCAGTGAAAAAAAAGCTACTTACTGCGTAGCTTTCATCGGCGATCCGGCCGACTTCTTCAGCGCAACCATCAATGAAGTATCCGTGAAGTGGATGAGACTCCACTGTGTGGTCCCAGTCTTCCAAAATGAGCACATAGCACGCTCAATTCAGGACAGGAGCCGGTTAGGAGCCGAACAATCCCACAATGATTTTTTTTGAAGGGACTGATGGTGATTCGAACTCATAACCTTCCAGTCGGTAGTCCGTTGCGTTAACCACTACCCCGGGGTTGGTTTCTTAAGTCAGTTTTGGTAATGGTGCAGTAGAGCTCTCACGGAATTTGCGTTGGGGAACGATATAATTGGTCCTTGTGCTAACACTAGTTCAACCGCAACCCCTCACCTTCAAGACTCTGTGTGTTTTGTGTGTGTGTGTGTGTGTGTGTGTGTGTGTGTGTGTGTGTGTGTGTGTGCGTGCGGCGCGGTGTGTGTGTGTGTGTATGTGAGTATGTGTGTGTGTATGTGTGTGTAAGTATGTGTGTGTGTGTGAGAAAGAAAGAGAGAGAGAGAGAGAGAGAGAGAGAGAGAGAGACAGAGACAGACAGACAGACAGAGAGCGATGTATGTGTGTATGTATGGGATGTGTGTGTGTGTGTGTGTGTGTGTATGTGTGTGTGAAAGAGAGAGAGAGTGAATGAGAGAGAGAACGAGAGAGAGAGAGAGAGAGAGAGTGTGTGTGTGTGAGTGTGTGAATGTGTATGTGTGTGTGTGTGAGTATGTGTGTGTGTGTATGTGTGTGTGAGTATGTGTGTGTGTGTGTGAGAAAGAGAGAGAGAGACAGAGACAGAGACAGATAGACAGACAGACAGACAGACAGACAGACTGAGAGCGATGTATGTGTGTGTGTGTGTATGGGATGTGTGTGTGTGTTGGGATGTGTCTGTGTGTGTGTGTGTGTGTGAAAGAGTGAGTGAGTGAGAGAGAGAGTGAGTGAGAGAGAGAACGAGAGAGAGAGAGAGAGAGAGAGAGAGAGAGTGTGTGTGTGTGTGTATGAGTGTGTGAATGGACTGCCAACCCAAAGAGCGAGGGTTAGGGATTAGGGATAAGGTCAGCGCTAAAGTTAAACTGGCATTAATGGTGTCAAAAGTAGTGAAATTCGGTCGTGTACTCACGCGCGATATCTGCAGGGACGAAAGAGACCTAAACTGCACACGTTTCTACGCAAGAGTAGGTCACCTGTTCTCTCTTCTCTTCTCATAGTCATCACCAGCAAAGGGACGCAACTGTGATTTTGTGTAGGCCTTATGTATTGAAATCCAGCTGGTTGGTCCTTTTGACAGACCTGAACACCCAAAATCTGATGTCTGGTGGCAGGGCGGGCTGCCCGAAAGAGAGATGAAGACCAGAGTGGGGCGAGAGAGGGGTCTTCCATTCTCTCTTGTTCCGGAGGCTGGGCTGGACCTGGTTGGTGCGCGTTGTGTGGCTGTGTCCCGGGGTTTGTCATCTTCCCCACCTTGCCATTCGGTTTGTAAACAAGGTCACTGATGACTGGGTCCGAATGGGTCATGCAACGCATGGACAGCCCCCCCCCTCCCCTCTTTGCTTGAAGAAAAGACTGTTGGCGTCGGGAGCTTGGGAGGTGAGTGTCCCGAGAGTGCTCCAGGTCCCATCCGCACCCTCGTGGTGTTGCTTGTTAACTTAGCTAGTCCTCATGTACTGTGAGAGTGGTAGCACTTTAAACTCAACAAAACGGAACACAGTGGGCCTAGGCTTCTTTGGGCAACATTCTTATAGCTAGTCTTCATACAATCTGAGAGTGGTAGGACTTTAAACTCAACAAAACAGAACAAACTGGACCTTTTTAAATTTTTTTTATTTATTGTTATTGTTATTTAAAGCCCAGGCAACTGCATGGAGCCATATCAGGGCTAAAACTGGACATACTATCAAAAAATTGATCTGAAGCTAATGAGATCTCCACCACCTCCCTCCTCACCCCCTCCTCCTCACCCATCACCCCCCCCCCCAGACCTTTACCTTTCTTTACCTTTTACCTTTCATGTGAAATTAGATAGATCTTCCATCGCACCTGCCCTCCTGGACCCTCCCAGCATCCGTGGCATGAAAGAGACTCTTACACGTGAAGACACGAAAAGGACCCTAACCTCACACACAGTCCAACTTTTCTGTGAAAACAAGTCGCCAGAGGCTGGCCCCACCTGCCGATACTTTCCTTGACTAAAAAAAACCAAGTTGCGGTGCCAGGTATTGTTTTGATTGAGTGAAGGTCTGTCAACACTCGGTCGTTCTCTTTTGTGGTGTCCCGTGCGAGATCGAGAGCTGGCGGCTGCAAAAGTTATGCCCGCTTTTCAGTAGAAATGCCAGAATGTTAGCAGGCAAAAGATTAGCGTTTTTTTTTTTATCTCCCCTAACACTTCTCATGCACAGTCACAAAAGCACAAACACACACAATAATAAGATAGATAGATAGATGGATAGATAGATAGATAAATAAATAAATAAATATGAAGAGAACGAGACAGGTGGAGAGAGAGAGAGGGGGGTCAGAGGGGAAGAGAGAGAGAAAGAGAGAGAGAGAGAGAGACAGAGATAGACAGAGAAAAATAAAGAGAGAAAGTAAGTATAGAAGAGAAAGAGAGGGTGGAAGGAGAGAGAGAGAGAGAGAGAGAGAGTGAGAGAGACAGACAGACAGACAGACAGACGTTGCTGGGGGCAACGAGAGATAGAGATGGTTGGAAGTCCATGGTCGCCAACGCCATGCGGCAGGGCACCTGATGATGATGATGATGATGAAGAGAGAGAGAGAGAGAGAGAGAGAGAGAGAGAGAGAGAGAGAGAGAGAGAGAGAGAGAGAGGCAGACAGACAGGCAGGCAGGCAGACAGACAGACAGAAACAGAGAGACAGAGACAGAGACAGACAGACAGACAGAGACAGACAGAAAGACGGAAAAACAGAGAGACAGAGAGAGCACCGAGTTGTACAGTTAACCAGTTTCAATCAACTTGCAGTCAAAAGACAAACACACGGAAAACCAGGGCAAACGGCGACGGCAAAGGGATCTCTTCAACAACTCCGCGTTAATTAAATCACACAGCTTTCTCATCCTTTCTTCCAATTTACATTTCCTCCAAACGGTACCCCCTCCTCCTACCCCCCCCCCACCAGTCCCCTTCCCCTTACTCAGGCACAAGGCTTGGCTAGACATCACTCTGTGAGTGTTTACTCTGAAAGAATGCTAAGTAATCTATTAAATCTCTTGCGTATATTTTAACTAGACCCACGGACGTTCAAACTTGAGATAAGCCAGCCTCTTGACTGTTTACCTTTTCTGGGAGACGAAAACTTGCATTGAAGAGAGAGTTTACGGGGTTAATGTGTTTCAGAAGGAGGGAGGGGTGGGGTAGGGAGGGGAGGGGGTTAAGGTATGTTAATGTTTGGTGGTAGATGAGGGGTAGGTTGGGGATGAGTGAGTGTGGGTGGGTGATGATTAAGATAGAATCGCTAAGGTGGCGAAATTTCCAGTCAGCAAATTCCAGAAAATGCAGGTCAATTTCGTATAGATTTTCCTTGCCTTTCTTTCTTTCTTTTCTTTCTTTCTTTCTGTCTGTCTGTCACCCATCGTTTGTATCTTTCTTTCGTACCTTTCTTTCTTTCTTTCTTTCTTCCTGTCTGTCTTTCTTTCTTTCTTTCGTTCTTTTTTCTTTCTTTTTTCTTTCTTTCTTCCTTCCTTCCTTTCCTTCTTTCTTTCTTCCTTCCTTCCTTCCTTTCTTCCTTTCTTCCTTCCTTTCTTTCTTCCTTCCTTTCTTTCTCCTTCCTTCCTTTCTTCCTTCCTTCTTTTCTTTCTCCCTTCCTTTCTTCCTTCCTTCCTTTCTTCCTTCCTTCCTTCCTTCTTTTCTTTCTCCCTTTTTTTCTTCCTTCCTTCCTTTCTTTCTTCCTTCCTTCCTTTCTTCCTTCCTTCTTTTCTTTCTCCCTTTCTTCCTTCCTTCCTTCCTTCCTTTCTTTCTTCCTTCCTTTCTTTCTTCCTTCCTTCCTTCCTTCCTTTCTTTCTTTCTTCCTTCCTTCCTTCCTTCCTTCCTTCCTTTCTTCCTTCCTTTCTTCCTTCCTTCCTTCCTTCCTTTCTTCCTTCCTTCCTTCTTTTCTTTCTCCCTTTCTTTCTTCCTTCCTTCCTTCCTTTCTTCCTTCCTTCCTTTCTTTCTTCCTTCCTTCCTTCCTTCTTTTTCTTTCTTCCTTTTCTTTCTTTCTTTCTTCCTTCCTTTCTTCTCCTTCCTTTCTTTCTTCCTTCCTTCCTTCCTTTCTTCCTTCCTTCCTTTCTTTCTTTCTTTCCTTCCTTTCCTTTCTTTCTTCCTTCTTCTTCTTTCTTCCTTTCTTTCTTTCTTCCTTCCTTCCTTCCTTTCTTCCTTCCTTTCTTCCTTCCTTCCTTCCTTTCTTTCTTCTTCCTTCCTTCCTTCCTTTTCTTCTCTTCCTTTCTTTCTTCCTTTCTTCCTTCCTTCCTTTCTTTCTTCCTTCCTTCCTTCCTTCCTTTCTTTCTTCCTTCTTTCTTTCTTTCTTTCCTTCTTCCTTCCTTTCTTTCCTTCCTTCTCCTTTCTTCCTTCCTTCCTTCCTTTCTTCCTTCCTTCCTTTTCTTTCTTTCTTCCTTCCTTCCTTCCTTTCTTCCTTCCTTTCTTTCCTTTCTTCTCTTCCTTTCTTCCTTCTTCTTCCTTCTTCTTCCTTTCTCCTTCTTCCTTTCTCTTCTCCTTCCTTCTTTCTTCTTCCTTCCTTCCTTCCTTTCTTCCTTCCTTCCCTTTCTTTCTTCCTTCCTTCCTTTCTTTCTTCCTTCCTTCCTTCCTTTCTCCTTCCTTCTCTTCCTTCCTTCCTTCCTCTTCTTTCTTCTTCCTTCTTCTTTTCTTCCTTCCTTTCTTTCTCCTTTCTTTCTTCTTCCTCTTCCTTTCTTTCTTCCTTCTTTCTTTTTTCCTTTCCTTTCTCTTCCTCTTCCTTCCTTTCTTCCCTTCCTTCCTTCCTTTTTTTTCTTTCTTCTTTCTTTCTTTCTTCATTTCTTTCTTTCCTTCTTCCTTCTTTTCTTCCATCCTTCCTTTCTTCCTTTCTTAATTTCTTTCTTCATTTCTTTCTTCCTTCCTTCCTTCCTTCCTTCCTTTCTTTCTTTCTTCCTTTCTTTCTGTCCTCCTTTCTTTCTTTATTCCTTCCTTCCTTCCTTTCCTTTCTTTCTTTCCTTTCTTTATTTCTTTTTTTCTGTATCTTTTTTTTAATGTCTTTTTCACGAGGCTGATTTTTATGACAGTGCTATGGACTCAAGATCTGATATCAGAATTCAGTATCAGTCTGTAACATAAAAACTGGCCTGATTTGTCGGCCTAGTATTTCATGGATCCTGCTTCCCCCTTCTCCTCACTCCTCCATTTCTAGACTTTGCCAGCTCAGAGGATTCTGTGCAGGCTCAAGGCGTCTGCTAGATAAAAGAATGCAGCCTGCGTGGAGCGCGTGTGCGGTTGACCGAGCGTGATGAATCTCTTGAATAAACGCCAAACTCCACACTCTTTTTAAATAACTCTTTGACTCCTACAGCCTGTCCTACCAGCATCCTACATTCTCAAATATGCTGGCAAAGCAAAAAATTAATCCTTTGAGTCCCTCACCCTATCCACAGTTTCCTTGCTTGTTTTGAACATTTTTCTCATCAATACCTTCAACTAGCCTTCCCAGACTGTGCTTACCTTAACCCTTTGACTCTCGCACCCTGTCCACCAGCATCATGCATAATCTACCATGCTAGCAAAGCAAAAAACTTAACCCTTTAACTCCATCAGGAAGCTGGTAGATAGGGTGAGGGAATCAAAGAGTTAAGTTTTTGCAGTTGGTGGATAGGGTGCGAGAGTCAAACGGTTAAAATTTTCCAGTTGGTGGAAAGGGTGTGGGAGTCAAAGGTTAAGTTTTTGCAGTTGGTGGATAAGGTGCTGGAGTCAAAGAGTTAAAGTGAAAATATGTTGTAGATCTGTGAAGTGCTTGCCTGATTTAGAATGTTTATACTCGTACTAGTACTTAGACATTTTGGTTTTAGAAAAACCAACAACCATAATAATAAACATAAATAACAGTAAACACACACACACACACACACACACACACACACACACACACACACACACACACACACACACACACACACACACACACACACACACACACACACACACACACACACACACACACACAACACACACACACACTCATACATACACACACGTACTCACACAGTAATTCATATATCACAGGAAATACATTTTTTTTTATTTGACT
>CM060308.1:14315329-14320329 GCA_030674185.1 Monoplex corrugatus | reverse complement strand
CACACAGACACTCACAAACAGACAGACAGACAGACAGACAGACAGACAGACACACATGCGCACACGCACGGGGCAAATGACTGTATTGAAATGGAAAATAGGAATTTTCATTAATGAGGCACCTTGAAAATCTAATGTCAAACTCACTTTTTATTAATTTTGACGAAAGCACACCGTTGGTGGCTTAATGACGTCGAAAAACATAACTTTTAATCATCGCGGTATGAAAAGAATTTTTCTGCCTATGAACTTGTAAATAACGCCACAGGTCTAATCTAAAGCAGGATTCAGATCTGAATTATCTCCCCTGGCGATAGACCGCCATAATATTGGTTATCTTTGAAGATAACGCGAACATTGCTCGTTGCCCAAGAACAGGCCTCATGATTCTGGGAATCTCTTGAAAAGAAATCAAAGGCTCTTTAACCCTTTTTTGACTCCCGCACTCTATCCACTAACTGCAAGAACTTAACCCTTTGACTCCCGCACCCTATTGGCTAACTGCAAAAACTTAACCCTTTGACTCCTGCACTCTATCCACTAACTGCAAAAACATACAGACACAGACACAGACACACATACAGACACACACACAGACACACACACACACAGAGACAGACACAGACACACACACACATACACACACACACACACACACACAGAGGCTCATACACACACACACACAGACACACAAATACTCACAAACTGACATGCATACATACATACACACATACATACATACATTCTACGTACGTACGTAGTTACATACATACGTACGTATATACAAACAAACAAACAAACAAACAAACATACATACATTCATACATACATAGTACATACACACATATATACATACATACATACAGACAGATAGACAGACAGACATAGTCAGACAGACAGACACACAGACAGACACATGCGCACACGCACGGGGCAAATGGCTGTATTGAAATGGAAAATAGGAATTTTCATTCATGGGGCAACTTGAAAATGTAATATCAGATCCACTCTTTGACTCCCTCAAAGAGTTAAGTTTCTGCTTTGCTAGTATGGTTGGCTATACAGGATGTTGGTGGACAGGGTGCAGGAGTGAAAGGGTTAACATATATTGTATTTGCATTTATATTTCGATTTTTCTCACACGTGAATTTCTGGCTGCTCTGTCTGGGAAGAGCCCGTCGCCACAGGGCAGTTCCACTCATTTTTTAACACTTTTCTCTCTGTATGCGTGTGTTTGTCTTTGCCTATGAGAGTGGATTTCTCTACACAATTTTGCCGGCGACAGCGCCTTTGGGATCTTTAACGTGCGCTAAGAAAACGGGTTAAACGTGAACATTTGGAAAGTTGCTTTGGTTTATCAAAATAATAATTATCACAAAGGAAAAAAAAAATAGGAAGGAAAACTTGCTCACTTAGTTTGTAGTTTCTCAGACGGAGCCGAGGATACTTTCACCATGTAATTTTTTTTCTCTCTGTCTGTCTTCCTCACACACACACACGCACGCGCACGCACCTCCCCCCCTCACACACACATACACACATACAAACTCTCTCTCTCTCTCATTCTCTCTCTTTCTCTTCCTCTCTCTGTGTCTCTGTCTGTCTGTCTGTCTGTCTCTCACTCTCTCTGTGTCTCTATCTTGTTTCTGTCTCTTCAATTTCTCTCCCCCCCTCCCCTCTCTCTTTCTTCGTAAGCTTCCTCCGAGTTTTTTTTCCTTCTAAATTTGCCCCCAATCATTTTCTATCCTAGGGTTGATTTTGATGTGAGACAGACAGCAGACTTCGCCCCCAGGACTTTACCGAATGTCTGACTATGGGTTTTGATCGTAAAAGAAGGAGGAGAAAGAAAAGGAGAACAGCCGATGTATTTCTTTCTATCGTTTCGAATCTTCCTTTAAAAAAAAATCGACACTTGGGAGATGTATGTCTGCGTGGCTGTGTGTGAGAAAACAAAGTATATGCAAGATTACAAATTTGTTTTTTCTGGATATATGTTTTCTAAATTTGGGTCAGAGGTGTGTGTGGCTGAGGATTTGGAAATGCCTAAATTTAGAAGGCATAACGCCAAGGCCAAGATCAAATGGACCAAACTCTTGTTCAGAATCAACGCTCTTTTCAGTAGATGTGCAAACAGCACTTTCTCAGGAACACGTCTGACGATATGTATCATCATCATCATCATCGCCGTCATTATCGCCATCATCATCGCCATCGCCATCGCACCATCATCACCATCATCACCATCATCACCATCATCACCACTACCACCACCACTACCACCACCAGCACCACTTTTTTGGTTCCTCCTTGCCCAGATCCAGCTTGAGCTCCTTTCTGCTGCCTCTGCCATTGCTTTAAGGGCTCTAGTCCTCTTCTTCCCAGAAATGGCGAGTTGTTTCATGAGATCATAAGCGGAGGTGCCCACAAACCCTCTTGCCCCGACCTCTATGGCGAAGATTTTGACCCGCAGACCTGCTTTCTTCAGGGTGCTGGCAAGACCGGCGTATTTTTCGGTCTTGTAGATATGTGCTTCTTCCATTCTGCTTTCGTATGGCACAGTGAGTTCTATCAGAATCACTTGTTTCGAGGAGTCAGAGTGGAGAGCGATGTCTGGTCTCATGCCCGTCTTGCTGATGACATCTGGGTAATTTCTCCACTCTGGGAGGTCTGCTGTACACTCCCAGTCGACTGCTCCATCCAGAAGACCCTTTGGCAATGTGCTGGTTGTCATAGCACTTTCGGGCCAGACCTGTTTCCCTCCTGCTTTGTAGAACGTTGTCATAGCAATTGGTGCGTTTGGGGTCATGGTTTTTTTCGCTAACCACATCTGTGATTACTTTCAGAACTTGGTTGTGCCTCCATGTATACCTTCCTTGGGCTAGCGCTACTTTGCAAGAGCTTAGGACATGTTCCACTGTTTGTTTCTTCTGACAGAGCGGACATGCTGGGTTGTCTGATTTCCCCCATTTCACTAAGTTTGCATTCGAGGGGAGCAGGTCATATACAGATCTGAGGAGGAAGCTTATCCTTAGAGGAGCCATGTGCCACATATCGTTCCAGCTGAGACTTCTTTGGAGTGCACTGTCCCATGTTGTCCATTGCCCCTGTTGACCTTGCTGGACTGCCTTCTGCACTCTTTTGACATCTTCTTCTTCCTTCAACTCCTGAATGATCATGTCTCTTTTTTCCTTCCCTTTGGCTTTGGACCACCACTGCATTTTTGTTGCTCCCAGTCCCTGTCTGTTGGTTTGCGTGTGTCCAATTATTTCTTTGATGCTG
This sequence comes from Monoplex corrugatus, assembly GCA_030674185.1. Lineage (NCBI taxonomy): Eukaryota > Metazoa > Mollusca > Gastropoda > Littorinimorpha > Ranellidae > Monoplex > Monoplex corrugatus. The sequence continues at coordinate 14,317,050 of CM060308.1, read as the reverse complement.
AGGTTTCTCTTGGCATTGTTTACAGCCTCTTGGACTTTCCACTTTCTGCCAGTTCTCAGCTTTGGATGAACTGATCTCACGATATTGTCTTCCGATTCCTCTAGCATGCTCAACAGTCTTGCTTTTCCAACTTTGTATTCCTCCACTATGGATTTGAGAGGTAGCTTCAGCATTGCTTGACGACAGTAGAATGCAACATCAGTGAGACCAGGTGGGACACCGAGCCATTTTCTTGTGTATTTGTTGATTTTGGCTTCCATTGCTTCGACTGTGCTGGTGCAAATGTCATAGATTAGCAGTGGCCACAGCAGCTTTGGTATCAGCATGAACTGTAGACACCAGACTTTGTATTTGCCTGGCAGTCCGCAGTTATCTATTTTCTTCAGGCCTTCTTCTGCTGTTTGCTTGGTTTCACATCCCCTTTGTGTGTCTTTCAGGGAGTCATCATACCATCTTCCGAGACTTTTTACTGGCTCTTCTGTGACAGTGGGGATGGCTTGGTTGGCTACCATGAATTTGACTGAATCTGCCACTTTTCCTTTTCGCAGTGAGAGACTTCGGGATTTCTTAGGTTTGAACCTCATTCTTGAAGAGGCCACCAGCTCATCCAGCTGCTTCAAGATTTGGTGTGTCTCTTCCTCATCCGTGGACAAGACTGTTGTGTCATCCATGAAAGCTTTCAGAGGAGGCATCTGGTATCCATCTCCCAGATTCACTGGACCTGAACTCTTCATTGCAGCTTTCAAGATGACTTCCATTGCCAACACGAACAGTATGGGAGAGATTGCACAGCCCATTGCAATGCCCACCTCTAGGTCTATCCAGTCCGTGGTGTATTCTTTGGTAGAGAACCGCATTGAGAACCCTTGGAAATACTTCCTCAGCATTGTTCGGATGTTTTCTGGGATGTGATACATTTCAAGAGCCAGCTGGATCATATCGTGTGGAACTGATCCATATGCATTCGCCAGATCAAGCCAAACTACGTCAATGTCTCTCTTCTCTGTTCTTGCTTTTTGGATGGCATCCCAAATCAACGTGGCATGTTCCAAGCATCCAGGCATTCCTGGTATGCCTCCCTTTTGGACTGACATATCCAGATACTTGTTTTCAGTCAGGTATTTTGTCAATCTTGCTGCCATAACAGAGAAGAAGATTTTCCCCTCGACGTTCAGAAGTGATATTGGCCTGAACTGATTGATGCTGCTGGAGTTCTGCTCCTTCGGAATGTACACTCCTTCAGCTCTCATCCATTGGTCGCTGATCTTCTGGTTCCTCCATGCTGATCGAATCATCTTGTGGAGCCACTCGAGCACTTTTGGGCATTTCTTGTAGAGCAGGTATGGTATTCCGTTTGGTCCAGGTGCTGACTTGGCTCTGGCTTTCTTTACTACGTTCTTCACTTCATCCAGTGTTAGTGGTTTGTTATTGAATTTTCCTTCTGGCGCTGGAGGCCAAACCAGATTCTGGATTTCAAGTGGTGCCTCGCGCTGAGAATCGGAATATGTTTCCCTGAGATGCTGCTCTAGGGTTTCCTTGCCCACTGTGAGAGTCCCTGATTTGGGTTGTTCAAACAGCTTTCTTGCAAAGTCAAAGGGATCTTTGAAGAAACGATCTTGAGTCTTCTTCTTTTTGCTCTTTCTTCGCCTTGCTGATTCCACTTTGCTGAGAGCATTGTGTTTGGCCTTCAGATCTTTCCAGAGTTCCAGGAGCCCTTGCTT
>CM060308.1:14305329-14307829 GCA_030674185.1 Monoplex corrugatus | reverse complement strand
CAAAGTTAAACTTTTGACTCCCGCACCCTGTTCACCAGCATCCTGCATTGTCAACCATGTTAACAAAGCAAAAAGTTAACCCTTTGACACCCGCACCCTGTCCACCAGCATTCTGCATTGTCAACCATGCCAACAAAGCAAAAACTTAACCCTTTGACACCCGCACCCTGTCCACCAGCATCCTACATCGTCAGCCATGCCAACAAAGCAAAAACTTAACCCTTTGTTTACCAGCTTTTTGGCCTTTAACTTCTTCACCCTGTCCACGAGCTATCTGCTGGAAGTTTGTGGATAGGGTGAGGGAGTCAAAGGGTTTAGTTTTTGAGTTGGTGGATAGGGTGAGGAGTCAAAGGGTTAAGTTTTTGTAGTTGGTGGATAGGTGAGGGAGTCAAAGGGTTTAGTTTTTGCAGTTGGTGGATAGGTGGGAGTCAAAGGGTTAATTTTTGTAGTTGGTGGATAGGTTGAGGAAAGCAAAGGGTTAGTTTTTAAGGTGATAGTGCAAAGTCAAAGTGTTAGTTTTTGGTTTTGCTCCCGATTGGTGCATCTACTCACGGTCGTTTCACTTATATTCAAAGTAATAACCTTTACCCACATTGTGATCCCTCTGCCTCAGCACAGCAAACAAACCAACCTGACTCACACACACACACCACACACACACAACACACACACACACACACACACACACACACACCCCACAAACACACACATCTATCTATCTATGTGTATGCACATACATGTATTATATATTATATATATATGTACATATATATATATATAAATATAATTATATATATATATGTATATATATGTATACGCTGACACACACACACACACACACACACACACACACACACACACACACACACACACACAACACTATATATATATATATATATTATGTAGTAAGAGAGAGAGAGAGAGACAGACAGACAGACAGACAGACTGACAGACTGACAGACAGATAGAGAGATAGATAGACGGACAGATAGATAGATAGACAGATAGATAGACAGATAGATAGATAGATAGACAGACAGATAGATAGACATATAGATAGATAGATAGACAGACAGACAGACAGACAGATAGATAGATAGATAGATAGATAGATAGATAGGTAGATAGATAGATCATTATCATCATCAAGTGCCCTGCCTCATGGCGTTGGCGATCATAGATAGATGTACATATAGACAGATACATAAATAGACAGATAGATAGACAGATAGAAAACCCCAAACAGCCAGAAGCAGAGTACATGATAATTCTAACAGCAGCATTTACACACAGGGGGTGGGTGAGGTGAGGTCGGTTTAAGGTCTGACATCCAGCACAAACTTATCAGCATCGTTACCTACTCATATATACACTACAGGATAAAGAGTTTAGTTCAACACTGCATTCTTCTGACGAACAGCTTACGGTGTGTAGACACATTCCTCCTGTGACCAGACCACTCGACACAAGCCAGGCCTTATCGGAACCAAAACCACTGCAGCCCTCAAGGGTAACAACCATAGGCAGTATTCTCTTTGCTGCAACCGTAAAGCAAAATCGCACGCACTTCTTGTCTGTTTTGTCTAGTAAACTTTTTAAATTTTATTTATTTTTTAATTTTTTAATCATCGCAGTTTGGCAGTTTCATTTGTGCTCACTTTTATTTGGGGATGTGTGTGTTCCATATCAAACATAATTTTAATAACCACTGAAACTGGCGCAGTTTTTTTTTACAATGCTATGATGATGATGACGATAACAATAATGATCGTGATACTGTATAGTTCCATCTAGGATTAAGTCTGCGTTACAGGGCCGTAATCTACGAAAATTATATTATATCCTGGCATCAATCAACGCCTGATTAGCAGAACAGCGAAACTCGCAGTGACCTTCACCTCACATCCGTTTCAAAACGACCGTGTAGCATCCATCCGTTCCACACTGACAAGATTGTCTACACCGGTTCAAACGGTTCTGCTCAGCTGTACGGGCGAAACTGATCGATTGATTGATTTGGTTCAGTTTTCACGTCAACACCCACCTCAGGTGATATGGCCGACGGGGATAACCATCCCAGGGAAGTGGGGGAAAGGGGGGCTTATCTAATCCTACACTGACACCGCCAGAACAACAATGATGTTAAGATCGGACAGTGAGAAGGGAGACTTATCTAATCCTATACTGACACCGCCAGAACAAGAATGATGTTAAGATCGGACAGTGAGAAGGGAGACTGATCTAATCCTATACTGACACCACCAAAACAACAATGATGTTAAGATGGGACAGTGAGAAGGGAGACTTATCTAATCCTAAACTGACACCGCCAGAACAACAATGATGTTAAGATGGGACAGTGAGATGGCCAGTTTTAATGTAGCGTACCCCGGGAGTCGAACCCACAACCATTAGCATGTGAATCCGACGCTCAAACCAACTGAGCTACTGGGGCGAAACTGCTCTGTTCTGTTCTGTAGATTCTTATAAAGTCGTATCG
>CM060308.1:14292829-14295329 GCA_030674185.1 Monoplex corrugatus | reverse complement strand
AAACAAACAAATCTCGTTCCCAGCCCACGCCTCTGACCCATTTTCAAGACCTTGCTAGCACATGGCGATTTGCGCAGGTTAGAGGAATCTGTCAGAAAACTGTCAGCAAACTTTAAGTGGAACGCATATGATACTGGATAATGATGTAGTTTAGCTCTGGCATTGACTTTGTTTAGAGACACGATATCACCGGTCTTAGTACTAACACTAACCCAAACCCTAACCCCAAGCCCTCACTCTGGGGGTCGACTTTCTCCATGAATTGATTGCCAACGCAAAGGTGAGGGTTAAAGGTTGGGTTAGTGTTAGTGTTTAGGTTATATCGGTGCAAAGTAGTGAATGCTGGGTATGCGGTTAACATGCACAAAATCTTAGTGAATGCTGGGTATACGGTTAACATGCACAAAATCTGTGGAAGCGAAGAGAGACACAAACAACTCCATTACCATGAGAGTGTTGGGAAAACATATTTTAACCTTTTGACTCCCGCACCCTATCCACCAACTGCAAAAACTTAACCCTTTGACTCTCTCGAATCACAGGCTTAAGTTTTTGCTTTGATAGTGTGGTTGATTGTGCAGGATGCTGGTGGACAGGGTGCGGGAGTCAAAAGTTTAATTAAACAAACCAGAAACTGCAAACTTCTGTGAAAACAACGAAGAGGAGAGAGACTCACTTAAAGAGCTACCACATAGTCACGAAGTTTATACTGTAGTAAGTACTATGTATTTGTGTATGTGTGTGTGTGTGTGTGTGTGTGTGTGTGTGTGTGTGTGTGAGAGAGAGAGAGAGAGAGAGAGAGAGAGAGAGAGAGAGAAAGAGAATCCACGGTCATATGTGTGTGTGTGTGTGTGTGGGCGTCCAAGGCTTTGTGTGTGTGTGTCTGTGTGTGAGAGAGAGAGAGATAGGAAAAGAGAGAGAGAGAGAGAGAGAGAGGAAGAGAGAGAGAGAGAATCCACGCATCTGTGTGTGTGTGTGTGTGTGTGTGAGAGAGAGAGAGAGAGAGAGAGAGAGAGACAGAGAGAGAGACAGAGAGACAGAGAGACAAAGAGACAATGACAATGATGCTTTATTTTCCAACGGTAAAAGCTATTGGCTAGAAGCCATTTTTCAAACTTGCCGTTGCTATTCTATACACATGACATTTGTTTACAGTAACAAGTACAGCTTAAGGAAGAGAGAGAGAGAGAGAGAGAGAGAAGAGAGAAGAGAGAGAGAGAGATAGAGATAGATAGATAGAGACAGAGAGAGAGAGAGAGAGAGAGATAGATAGAGAGAGAGAGAGAGAGAGAGAGAGAGAGAGAGAGAGAGAGAGAGAGAGATCCTTAACAAGATAAAACAGACCAACTTGAGCCGAAAGCGTGCAGCAGATAACCGTCTGATGAACCGCTTTCTTTCATGTCTCTCACCTGGGAAGGAGGATACTCAGGATAGCTGGACCACAGACATAAACTGTTACAGAGATTGGCAACTCAGAGAACTCATCAGTGGGTGGGTGGGGGGGGGGGGGGGGTACTCTTTCGGTATAAATAGTATGTGCATGTAACGGGTGTTATTTCAGTATAAATCATATCCCCACCTTCTGGAAAATCGTTGCTAGAAATTTCCTCTTTTGTCACTCTCTTGTTTCTGCCTTTTTCCTTTGCTTTCTGTCATTTCTTCCTATCATTTTCTGCCTTAATAGTCCATTCACCTGTATGTGTTCGATAAAGTCTTACATACTTTTTCTTAGGATTGATAATTGGGTACATGTGTTGAGCGCATTTTGGCTCTAGGGAAATGTGATATGCTGAGCAATTGAGGCAGTTTAGGCCCGTTTTTATATATGTTTTAGTGTCCTTAGTTATGAAATCCAAAACAAGTGCGACCGCCCTCATTCAAGCAAACAGAAACCAGAAAAACACGAAAATAGAACCAGAACGCGTATTTAATACAACCAGACAAATAATCGGCGAACTGGCCTACCAGACAAGACAGGTGCAAATATTCGGCCAACTGGCCTTTGTCAGGCGTAAACGTAAGATCACAAACGAACAAATACCATCATCATCATTATCATCCTGTGTCCTGCCGCATGGCGATGGCGATCATGGCCCTCCATTTGCATCTATCCCTTGCTGCAGCAAGTACATCTCTTCCACCCTCTCTGTCCTCAGCCACCCTGCAAGTCCGTCCAATCTTTTCTCCCTGGGGTCTACCTGGTGTTCTCTTTCCTTCCAGCTTTCCTGTTGTGACCAGGTGCTCTAATTCCTCTTTCCTCGTAAAATGGCCTATTAATATTGCTTGTCTTTTCCTAATTTTCTTTATCAATGATCTTCTTGTGTCTGCCTTCATCAAGACTGTCTCGTTTGTTTTCTTTGCTGTCCATGGAACTCTCATCATTCTTCTTAGAAACCACATTTTGGCTGCCTCAATCTTGTTCTGGCTTTGCGTGTCCATGCCTCACAACCGTATAAACAGTATCGGTTCTATTGAACATTCAAGAACTCTCTCCCTGATG
>CM060308.1:14280329-14285329 GCA_030674185.1 Monoplex corrugatus | reverse complement strand
CCTCCATTTGCGTCAGACGTGTTCTCTCTTGAAAGCTCGGTCGCTTGGCTTTTTCAATTGCAGACCAGAATCTCTTGAACGCCCAGAACTGTTGATTTGACATGAAGGCGAGGAGGAGAGGAAGTGGGAAGGTGGAGGGGGGGGGGGGAAGGGGGAGGGGAGCGGGGAGGGAGAGGCTGAGGGGAGTGAGGGGGGAATTCGATGGGAATGGTTTGCTATTTCTTTTTCTTTTACGTTCTGTCAGCGATATATTTTTCCATTTCGCTTTTGAAAATTCAGCGTGAAGGCTGAGAGAGAGAGGTGATTGAGTTGGACCTGAGAGTGGTTTACGATGGAGGGTAATTCCTTATGTCAACTATATTTTCAATTTCCATTTTCAAGAAGAGAAAGACGAAAAAGAAAGAAGAAAATATATAGGAAGGGAGAGAAAAGGGGAAGGAAAGCAGAAAAATAAGATGATCAAGCCATTTTAACAAACTCCCTTTTTATACAAAGTGTTTTTCCATTTTCAAGAAGAGGAAAAAGAAAACAAAGAGAAGAAAATATAAGAAGGGAGAGAAAAGGGGAAGGAAAGTGGAAAAATAACATGATCAAGCCATTTAAAAATCTCCCTTTTTATATAAAGTTATCACATAAAGTCCAGATTTCGTATTTTTCAAGGTCACCATGACCCTGAAGCAGCTTTAGTTGAAATATATTTTGACGTGGTTTAGGGATAATGGTAAACTGTCACGATAGTGAAAATAGATTTTGAATGATTTTAAAAGTTGCCGAGAAATTGCTGTTGTTACACATTTCTTGAACTGTGCTATCAAATGACCTTGACCCTGATGTTTTACTTTCCAAACTGATTCTTTCGTGACTTTTCAACAGTCGACAGATTTGACCGATATTGGTAAAAGATCCATCAGGAAACAGACGAGACAATCTTGATACTACTACCACTACCACCACCACCATCACCATCACCACCACCACTACTACTACTACTTCTACTACCGATAATGATAACAACAACAATAATAATAATAATGATAAAGATAGTAACAAGAACTATACTACTACTACTACTATCTACTACTACTACTACTACTGCTACTACTACTACTAACTACCACACTATTACTACTACTACTACTACTAATTATAATAATAACACAATGACAACAACAATAACAACAACAACAATAACACTAATGATAGTAATAATAATGATAATAATAATAATAATCACTACTACTACTACCACTACTACTACTATTACTACTACTACTACTAATTATAATAATAACACAATGACAACAGTAATAGCAACAACAACAATAACACTAATGATAGTAATAATATTGATAATAATAATAATTATCACTACTACTACTACTACTACTGTTGCTACTGTTACTACTACTACTAATTATAATAATAACACAATGACAACAAACAATAGCAACAACAACAACAACAACAATAACACTAATGATAGTAATAATAATGATAATAATAATAATAATCACTACTACTACTACTGTTGCTACTGTTACTACTGTTACTACTACTACTACTACTAATTATAATAATAACACAATGACAACAACAATAGCAACAACAACAACAACAACAATAACAGTAATGATAGGAATAATAATGATGATAATAATAATAATAATAATAATAATAATGATCACTACTACTACTACTACTGTTACTACTACTACTACGACTTCTACTAATGACCACTTGTACATCGCTTCATCTCACAAGAGGCCTAAGCGCTTTTTACTGCATGAGAGATGAAGGTAGACACACGTGAAGCAAATACACATTAACCCCTTCCACTATGATAACCAAACAAACCATAATGATACAACGCGAAGGAAGCAACGAAAAACATTTTAAATAAAAACATACCCATTTCATATATCAATTGGTAGAAAAAACCCAACTATCATTTGACCTTGACCCTGATGTCTTACTTTCCAAAGGGATTCTTTTGCGACTCTCCAACAGTTGGCAGGTTTGACCGATATTGGTAAAGATCCATCAAACAACAGCTGAGACAATCTTACTACTACTGCTACTACTACTATGCTGATTCATTTTGTCATAGACACACAGACCCACCTCACACCGGTCGATAAGAAACCTTTTTCTTTCTTTTTTCCTTTTCTTTTCTTTCTTTCTTTCTTTCTTTCCTTCCTTTCTCTCTTTCTTTCTTTCTTTCTTTCTTTCCTTCTTTCTTTCTTTCTTTCTTTTCTTTCTTCGTTTCTTTCTTTCTTTCTATTTTTTTGAAAAACGAAGATTGAAAATGCGAATTTGGGAAAAAGAAGAGGAGGAATTGGAAGTAGAAGAAAAAGAATAAAAAGAATGAAAAGACGAAATGGGAGAGAGAGAGAGAGAGAGAGAGAGAGAGAGAGAGAGAGAGAGAGAGAGAGAGAGAGAGAAAGAAAGAGAGAGAGAGAGAGAGACAGACAGACAGAGACAGAGAGACAGAGATAGATAGATAGATAGATAGATAGAGAGAGAGAGAGAGAGAGACAGAGACAGACAGGGAGACACACACACACACACACAGACAGAGACAGACAGAGACAGACAGGGAGAGAGAGACAGAGACAGAGATAGCGACAGAGACAGACAGAGATAGCGAGAGAGAGAGAGACACAGAGAGAGAGAGTGAGAGAGAGAGAGAGAGAGAGAGAGAGAGAGAGAGAGAGAGAGAGAGAGACAGAGAGGAGAAATAGAAATCGGTGCAGTCATGAATGTATAATGTCTGAAACGTTTCAACAAAGATGTCTTGTCATGGCAATGAGTCTACGCCAATTTTCGGGTTAAAGGCACTGTTTAATGAATATTCACGAATATGCAATTTGAATGGAATAGATGTGGGTCAAGTCTAAGCCAAAGGAGTCCCAAAATGTTAAAACGAAAACGTATTAATGAAGGATATATTGACTGTTAGTGGATTTTTTTTCTAATGAAATGCATAATGGATTTCAGTTGCCTCCATTGATGACAATGCAGGATGCTAGTGGATAGAGTGGTGGAGTCAAAAGGTTAAATACCCCCCCCCCCCAAAAAAAAAAAAAAAAAAGATAAAAATCCGGGGTGCAAAAGTTTGATCGTTCTTTTCCTACTGAGCTTTTCAACTGTGTGGGTGAGGTTTTCCCTTTTCTATCTATTGAAAACAGATTACACTGAGTAGCTTTTTTTTTTTACCCCTGAAGGCTTTTCACCTTTCTATCTTTCAGCCATCAAAAGTCCTTTGTTGGACGTAGACCTTCCCCAGCCGCTTCCATTCACATCGTTTCAACGCATTTCCTCTCCAGTTCTTGTCAAATCCATCTAGGTCGTCTCTCCATCTAGTTTTCTGTCTTCCTGTATTGTGAGTGCCGTCTCTTGGTATCCATAACGTGTTTTTGTTGTCCAACGATTGTCCGTTCTCTGGGTGAGATGTCTTGCCCAGTTCCATTTCAGTTTGTTGATGGTTTCCAGGATGTCTCGCGCTTTTGTTCTTACTCTGATCCACTGCGATCTTTCCACGTGATACCAAGCATGATTCTTTCAAGTGCTCGCTGCATGGTTCTTAGTTTCAAAGTCAGCTTTTTTTTTTTCGTGAGATTCCACGTTTCTGCACCGTAGGTGACTGTGGGCAGAATGCATTGTTCGTAGAAAATCAACTAAGTAACATAACTCTTGAGAGTCACGGAGTTATCTCCCATGTAGAATTTCTGAAACCCAACACAGTTTGAGAAATTCTACATGGGAGATAACTCCGTGACTCTCAAGAGTTATGTTACTTAGTTGATATTTAAAATTCTCCCTGCTTCCCTCTTATTTCCATTGTTTCTAGACTTTTCGTTTGAGGACAGTTGGATTTTTGTCATTCTTGAAAACCGAACTTGCTCTTCCAAACACTTGCCAGCCAAGGATAATCCTACGTTTGATTTCTTCCTCTTTTCACCCAGCCGTTCTTTAAGAGATTCCTGCAGGAAGCTGGTCGATAGGGTGAAGGAGTCAAAGGGTTAAATTTTTGCAGTTGGTGGATAGGCTGTAGGAGTCAAAGAGTTAAGAAATAGTGTTTGGACAATAAACGAGAGAGAAAAACTCTAGGACAACCCCTGATATGGCCCACACCGGTCGGCTGGGGTTGTGCACAGCAGGAAATGAATTAAAAAGAAATAGGAGACACAAGAAAGAGGAGTGGTGTGAGAACTAACGGGATAGTCTTGATACTTGACGTATAGTTTTTATTGTATGAACATCGCCTTTGTCACCTATTTCCATTTGCCTTGCTTTCACTCTCTCTCTCTCGCTCTGTCTGTCTGTCTGTCTGTCTGTCTCTGTCTCTGTCTTTCTGTCTGCCTGTGTCTGTCGTTCTATCTGTCTGTCTGTCTGTCTCTGTCTCTCACTTTCTCTCTGTCTCTCTATCTGTCTGTCTCTGTCTCTCTCTGTATCCGTCTCTCTCTCGGTCTGTCTCTCTCTGTCTGTCTGTCTCCGTCTCTCTCTTTTCTCTCTCTCTCTCTCTCTCTCTCTATCTCTCTCTCTGTCTTTCTCTCAGTGTCTCTCTCTGTCTCTCTGTTTCTCTCTGTCTCTCTCTGTCTTTCTCTGTGTGTGTCTCTCTCTGTCTGTCTCTCTGTTTCTCTCTCTTTTGTCTGTCTGTCTGTCTCTCTGTCTCTCTGCTCTATATATATATATATGTGTGTGTGTGTGTGTATGTGTGTGTGTGTGTTATCTGTGTGTGTGTTATCTCTCTCTCTCTCTCTCTCTATGTGCATGTGTGTGTGAGCGTGCACGTACAATCGTCTGTGTGCTAGTTTTCATAGCCAGAGTTGTCAGCCTCATTACATCCATCAGGATGAAATCTTCCAATAGCGATGACTTTTCCCCTTGCTAATCTGCGTCCTAGCATGCAGGAGCACGGAGCGTCTTCAGACTTCATCCATCTATACGGCGTACAGAATCTCAAAGAGATACTTCTGAGCGAGCCGCTGGCTGTGCCC
>CM060308.1:14262829-14272829 GCA_030674185.1 Monoplex corrugatus | reverse complement strand
ACACACACACACACACAGGTATAAAGATCACACCCATTCAATTCGCAGATTTGGTGGAACGAAACATGCATTTACAACTCACGTGTTTGGAGACATTCATATGCATGCATAATACATATGTAATAATGCAAGCTCTTCTTTTTCTGTCTGTCTGTCTTTGTTTCTTTCTTTTCTTTTCTTTTCTTTCTTTCTTTCTTTTCTTGTTCTTTCTTTCTTTCTTTCTTTCTATTTTCTTTTCTTTTCTTTCTTTCTTTCAATTTTCTTTTCTTTTCTTGTTCTTTCTTTCTTTACTTTCTTGTTCTTGTTCTTGTTGTTCTTTTTCTTCTCCTTCTTCTTCTCCTTCTTCTTCTCCTTGTTGTTGTTGTTGTTGTTGTTGCATGTTCTTCTTCTTCTTCTCCCATAACTCCATGAAGAGTCAATGGGGCGCCGCACCTAAACACTGTTCACCAGATTCTTCCAATTCTGTCGGTTGTATGCCAAAGCCTGGGTACCTGCAAATGGTTCTCTGTTCATTCTGCAATATTGTCAGTCCATTTGGTTTGTTATCTTCCCCTACGTCAAGTTGAGGAAAGCCAAATGGTAATGTAAAATTTGGCTTACAAAGCTTGTTTTATATTTCTGTCGTACTCATGAGTTCTTTTGTGGGTGTTTCGACAATTAAATGAGATGGTAATCTGAGTGATATACACATAACGTAATATACTTTTTTGTATGCAATTTCTCATTCTTTGTTGCTTCTAGTTGGAACAATAGATAGACGAAACACAACAAACAAATAAATTTGAGAGATTCATGTAAAAGATATACATGTTGATTTCATCACATACTTACGTGTAAGAAAAAACTAAATCAAAGGATATCCGCCATTTTCTCTTGCTCAAGGAAACATTAGAAAAGTCTAGCTGCTTTCCCCCTGTCCCCAAATTTTGTGTATTTGAGAGAGAGAAAGAGAGAGAGAGAGAGAGAGAGAGAGAGAGAGAGAGAGAGAGAGAAAAGAGAGAGAGACATACACACACATACACACACATACACTCACTCACACACACTCATTCACAGACACACACACACACACAGACACACACACAGACATACACACACCACACACACTTACAGACACAGACACACAGACACACAGATACACACACCACACACACACTTACAGACACACACACTTACAGACACAGACACACAGACACACACACACACACACACACACACACACACACACACACACACACACACACACACACACACACACACACAGAGGCTAAGTAGGTCCTCAGGACCTGGCCAGCTCGTGGCTTTATTTGCAGGCTTAAGGCCTGTGCCGTGATCATTCTGGATCTTCTCCATCACATGGCACCTGTGACGTTAGTGTATATAGGCTTCATCCCGAGCGTGGAGACGTCATCTTGAGAAACTGAACCTGAAACTTTCCCTGTTTCGCCTTTTGAGACATCACTGCTATAACTTAGTCCCATTCTGCCTTAAATGTACTAACATTAACAGTAACTTGTGCATTACTTAGTCCCATTCTGCCTTAAATGTACTCACATTAACATTAACTTGTGCATTACTTAGTCCCATTCTGCCTTAAATGTACTCACATTAACATTAACTTGTGCATTACTTAGTCTCATTCTGCCTTAAATGTGCTCACATTAACATTAACTTGTACATTACTTAGTCCCATTCTGCCTTAAATGTACTAACATTAACATTAACTTGTACATTACTGAGTCCCATTCTGCCTTAAATGTACTAACATTAACATTAACTTGTACATTACTTAGTCCCATTCTGCCTTAAATGTACTAACATTAACATTAACTTGTGCGTTACTGAGTCCCATTCTGCCTTAAATGTACTAACATTAACATTAACTTGTACATTACTGAGTCCCATTCTGCCTTAAATGTACTAGCATTAACATTTATAACTTAGTCCCATTCTGCCTTAAATGTACTAACATTAACATTTATAACTTAGTCCCATTCTGCCTTAAATGTACTAACATTAACATTTATAACTTAGTCCCATTCTGCCTTAAATGTACTAACATTAACATTTATAACTTAGTCCCATTCTGCCTTAAATGTACTAACATTAACATCAACTTGTGCATTACTTAGTCCCATTCTGCCTTAAAATAACTAACATTAACATCAACTTGTGCATTACTTAGTCCGATTCTGCCTTAAATATACTAACATTAACATTAACTTGTGCATTACTTAGTCCCATTCTGCCTTAAATGTACTAACATTAACTTGTGCATTACTTAGTCCCATTCTGCCTTAAATGTACTAACATTAATATTAACTTGTGTATTACTTAGTTCCATTCTGCCTTAAATGTGCTCACATTAACATTAACTTAGCATTAACTTATTTCCACATAGACACCTACATACATCAAACACAATATGATCAAACAAGAATGACTTTTTCTTTGAATTCATTCTCCGTACATCTCCCTCTCGCACAGATTCATGCAAACCAAATAAGGCAAACTGGCATAAATTGCTCAGTTCAAAGTGCACAGCCACCCCTCCAAAAAACAGGCATTTCAATTGAAAGGGCGAAATGAGAAATGGCGAAACAGGATGGCAACCCTACTGTGGTAACGCAAACTTCAGAGAGTCCTGAATGGCACTGACAACAACTTCCCATCTTCCAGTCTTTACTTCACAGGCTTTGATCTATCGCGAATGGTCTAAAACATTCCTGAAGCTTACGCTAAATGTTTAGAGTGGACGAGTGAGATATTGAGATGTGAAATGATGAAAGGATGAAACGTATATAGGTTCGTTATGAGTTTGGAGTGTGCTGATGGGAGATTTATCGCACTCACGCTAATCCATATGCGCTCCCCCAAATATGCTATGGCCCACCTGAGGGTCTAACTCACGACCCCTGCGTTGTAAACATGACAACATTCCATAAACAATATAGATCAAAACAAACAAACAAACAAACAAATATATAAACAACAAACAAATAAACAAGTAAACAAACTAGCAAACAAACAAACAAGTAAACAAACTAGCAAACAAACAAATAAACAAACAAAGCAAGTACGGAAACAAACAAGCAAGCGACAAATAAAGACAGGTAGAAAGAAACTCTAGGGAGAGCTAGACAACAGAAGGTCTTCAGAGAAGTAACCCCCTTTAGACAAGTGTTTCGGCCCTGAATTCCTTACACTCTCGGGGGGCCGGGCCACATCCAGGTCATGACTCCTGGATGCCCTTCTGCTGTTGTCTATTTTTTTTTTTCCCCCACGCCGGGGATCGAACCTGGGCGATTCTGCGCTTCAGAACTGCGGTACGCGGATTTACCAATGTGCTAACGGGGCACACATCATCTGTAGGGAATTTAATCCTTATGAAGTTCACTTTTTTCGTTCCTCCTTGCCCAGATCCAGCTTGAGCTCCTTTCTGCTGCCTCTGCCATCGCTTTAAGGGCTCTAGTCCTCTTCTTCCCAGAAATGGCGAGTTGTTTCATGAGATCATAAGCGGAGGTGCCCACAAACCCCTCTGCCCCGACCTCTATGGCGAAGATTTTGACCCGCAGATCTGCTTTCTTCAGGGTGCTGGCAAGACCGGCGTATTTTTCGGTCTTGTAGATATGTGCTTCTTCCATTCTGCTTTCGTATGGCACAGTGAGTTCTATCAGAATCACTTGTTTCGAGGAGTCAGAGTGGAGAGCGATGTCTGGTCTCATGCCTGTCTTGCTGATGACATCTGGGTAATTTCTCCACTCTGGGAGGTCTGCTGTACACTCCCAGTCGACTGCTCCATCCAGAAGACCCTTTGGCAATGTGCTGGTTGTCATAGCACTTTCGGGCCAGACCTGTTTCCCTCCTGCTTTGTAGAACGTTGTCATAGCAATTGGTGCGTTTGGGGTCATGGTTTTTTCGCTAACCACATCTGTGATCACTTTCAGAACTTGGTTGTGCCTCCATGTATACCTTCCTTGGGCTAGCGCTACTTTGCCAGAGCTTAGGACATGTTCCACTGTTTGTTTCTTCTGACAGAGCGGACATGCTGGGTCGTCTGCTTTCCCCCATTTCACTAAGTTTGCATTCGAGGGGAGCAGGTCATATACAGATCTGAGGAGGAAGCTTATCCTTAGAGGAGCCATGTGCCACATATCGTTCCAGCTGAGACTTCTTTGGAGTGCACTGTCCCATGTTGTCCATTGCCCCTGTTGACCTTGCTGGACTGCCTTCTGCACTCTTTTGACATCTTCTTCTTCCTTCAACTCCTGTATGATCATGTCTCTTTTTTCCTTCCCTTTGGCTTTGGACCACCACTGCATTTTTGTTGCTCCCAGTCCCTGTCTGTTGGTTTGCGTGTGTCCAATTATTTCTTTGATGCTGAGGTTTCTCTTGGCATTGTTTACAGCCTCTTGGACTTTCCACTTTCTGCCAGTTCTCAGCTTTGGATGAACTGATCTCACGATATTGTCTTCCGATTCCTCCAGCATGCTCAACAGTCTTGCTTTTCCAACTTTGTATTCCTCCACTATGGATTTGAGAGGTAGCTTCAGCATTGCTTGACGACAGTAGAATGCAACATCAGTGAGACCAGGTGGGACACCGAGCCATTTTCTTGTGTATTTGTTGATTTTGGCTTCCATTGCTTCGACTGTGCTGGTGCAAATGTCATAGATTAGCAGTGGCCACAGCAGCTTTGGTATCAGCATGAACTGTAGACACCAGACTTTGTATTTGCCTGGCAGTCCGCAGTTATCTATTTTCTTCAGGCCTTCTTCTGCTGTTTGCTTGGTTTCACATCCCCTTTGTGTGTCTTTCAGGGAGTCATCATACCATCTTCCGAGACTTTTTACTAGCTCTTCTGTGACAGTGGGGATGGCTTGGTTGGCTACCATGAATTTGACTGAATCTGCCACTTTTCCTTTTCGCAGTGAGAGACTTCGGGATTTCTTAGGTTTGAACCTCATTCTTGAAGAGGCCACCAGCTCATCCAGCTGCTTTAAGATTTGGTGTGTCTCTTCCTCATCCGTGGACAAGACTGTTGTGTCATCCATGAAAGCTTTCAGAGGAGGCATCTGGTATCCATCTCCCAGATTCACTGGACCTGAACTCTTCATTGCAGCTTTCAAGATGACTTCCATTGCCAACACGAACAGTATGGGAGAGATTGCACAGCCCATTGCAATGCCCACCTCTAGGTCTATCCAGTCCGTGGTGTATTCTTTGGTAGAGAACCGCATTGAGAACCCTTGGAAATACTTCCTCAGCATTGTTCGGATGTTTTCTGGGATGTGATACATTTCAAGAGCCAGCTGGATCATATCGTGTGGAACTGATCCATATGCATTCGCCAGATCAAGCCAAACTACGTCAATGTCTCTCTTCTCTGTTCTTGCTTTTTGGATGGCATCCCAAATCAACGTGGCATGTTCCAAGCATCCAGGCATTCCTGGTATGCCTCCCTTTTGGACTGACATATCCAGATACTTGTTTTCAGTCAGGTATTTTGTCAATCTTGCTGCCATAACAGAGAAGAAGATTTTCCCCTCGACGTTCAGAAGTGATATTGGCCTGAACTGATTGATGCTGCTGGAGTTCTGCTCCTTCGGAATGTACACTCCTTCAGCTCTCATCCATTGGTCGCTGATCTTCTGGTTCCTCCATGCTGATCGAATGATCTTGTGGAGCCACTCGAGCACTTTTGGGCATTTCTTGTAGAGCAGGTATGGTATTCCGTTTGGTCCAGGTGCTGACTTGGCTCTGGCTTTCTTTACTACGTTCTTCACTTCATCCAGTGTTGGTGGTTTGTTATTGAATTTTCCTTCTGGCGCTGCAGGCCAAACCAGATTCTGGATTTCAAGTGGTGCCTCGCGCTGAGAATCGGAATATGTTTCCCTGAGATGCTGCTCTAGGGTTTCCTTGCCCACTGTGAGAGTCCCTGATTTGGGTTGTTCAAACAGCTTTCTTGAAAAGTCAAAGGGATCTTTGAAGAAACGATCTTGAGTCTTCTTCTTTTTGCTCTTTCTTCGCCTTGCTGATTCCACTTTGCTGAGAGCATTGTGTTTGGCCTTCAGATCTTTCCAGAGTTCCAGGAGCCCTTGCTTCTCGAATTCTGAGGCAGTTTTCATTCGCTTTTTAAGCTTCCTTTTCTCCCTCCGGATGCTCTCCATCTGTTGCTGTCTTCTGGATTTCTGGGGAGGCGTTTTTGTCTTTGGCTGCTTCACTCCATAAGTGTCCCTGCAGATAGAGTATATGATGTCTCCGTATGTGTCAAGTTTGTGTTCCAGCGTACTGTTCCCTATTAGCGCATTCAGCTTAAGGACAAGTTCCTCATCTAATTTCTCCCATTGTTCTTTTGCACCGGCAGGCGGCAAATTGAGTTTTCCACGTTTGGCGTTAAGAGCTTGTGCAAAATCCGCATCAGAACCGTCAGCGTGGATGTCCTTGGCACTATGGTTTAATTCCTGGCCTTGGTCATCCAACGTCTCACCTGCTATCGCAGTGCGCTGCTGCTGGTTCGTATGTGTCTTCAAACAGCCCATTTTTGTCCTGTGGATCTTCATGCCGCGTTTGTGGTGAATCTCCTTCCACACGCACACGGAAATTCCAACTGGTCATTAATCATGGTCCGTTGTGCGTTTCCAGTCGTGATGGAGTCAGTGCCGATGGATTCATCATTCTCTCCCCCTTTCGGTGAATCCTGGGAGCATCTTTCATTTGAAAAACTCGTGGCATGTTATCAAAGGCAAGGTGGGAAGCCAACCCACAAAGCCCGCAGATCTAGTCTTTCCCAGTGTCCTTCGGTCTTTCCCGAATGTCCTCCGAACTATTCCCGGAAGTCAATGGACTGACCATGTGCAGGTAGAAAGAAACTCTAGGGAGAGCTAGACAACAGAAGGTCTTCAGAGAAGTAACCCCCTTTAGACAAGTGTTTCGGCCCTGAATTCCTTACACTCTCGGGGGGCCGGGCCACATCCAGGTCATGACTCCTGGATGCCCTTCTGCTGTTGTCTATTTTTTTTTTTTCCCCACGCCGGGGATCGAACCTGGGCGATTCTGCGCTTCAGAACTGCGGTACGCGGTTTTACCAATGTGCTAACGGGGCACACATCATCTGTAGGGAATTTAATCCTTATGAAGTTCACTTTTTTCGTTCCTCCTTGCCCAGATCCAGCTTGAGCTCCTTTCTGCTGCCTCTGCCATCGCTTTAAGGGCTCTAGTCCTCTTCTTCCCAGAAATGGCGAGTTGACAGACAAAAACGAACAAATAAACAAACAATACAAAACAACACAAAACACTAAGGACCTAAAAAAATGTTATAACAGTAAAAATGATAATGATAAAATAACAACAACAACAATGATAATAATAATAATAGCAATAATAGTAATAATGATAATAATAATAATAATAATAATAATAATAATAATAATAATAATAATAATAATAATAATAATAACAAAAAGAATATCAGTGCAGTGAATGAGGTACAGCCATTCCATACACTGCACTCAGCTCGATTTCTAAGTAGATAACGACAAAAATAATATTAACAACAAACAAACAAAGCAAAACCAACCAACCAACCAACCAACCAACCAACCAACCAACCAACCAACCAACCATCCAACCAACCAAACCAACCAACACACACTAAAAAAGCGAAAAAATTCTTATCAGTAAGAAGAAGAAGAAGAAAAAGAAGAAGAAGAAAAAGAAGAATTAGAAGAAGAAGAAGAAGAAGAAAAAGAAGAAGACAAAAAGAAGAAGAAGAAAGAAGAAGAAGAAGAAGAAGAAGAAGAAGAAGAAGAAGAAGAAGAAGAAGAAGAAGAAGAAGAAGAAGAAGAAGAAGAAGAAGAAGAAGAAGAAGAAGAAGAAGAAGTAGAAGAAGAAGAAAAAGAAAGAGAAGAATAAGAAAAAGAAGAATAAGAAAAAGAAGAATAAGAAAAACACAAAGAATAAGAAGAAGAAGAAGAAAGAAGAAGAAGAAGAAGAAGAAGAAGAAGAAGAAGAAGAAGAAGAAGAACGAACAGAAGAAGAAGTAGAACAACAAGAAGAAGAAAACAAGAAGAAATGTTTAACTGAATGAGGCAAAACCTATTTCATACACCGCACCCATATCACGCAGTACAGGAAATACCTACACATATAGGTGTGGCAGTATTAACGCTCTCCCTTCCTCCCCCAAACTCTCTTCACTCCGCCTCTTCCCCCGTCCCCCCCCCCCCCCCAACCTTGCCATACTGTACTCCATCAACTCCACACACCTGAAGACTTGTTCCTATTTCTTTCGGCACCGGCGATGGACAGACTTCACACCTGAAAGTGCTGGCACCTGTTCTTTGGGCGAAGGCAAAGGAAGATCAAGTAGAAAGCTGCAGACTTTGGCGATGTATGTGTTTATTGGCTTGGAGTTCTCGTGGTGAACTTTGTGTGTGCGTGAATGTGTGTGGTGTGTGTGGTGTGTGTTGATGTGTGGTGTGTGTGTGTGTGTGTGTGTGTGTGTGTGTGTGTGTGTGTGTGTGTGTGTGTGTATGTGTGTGTGTGGTGTGTGTGTGTATGTCGTGTGTGTTTGTGTGTGTGTGTGTGTGTGTGTGTGTGTGTGTGTATGTGTGTGTGTGTGTGTGTGTATGTCGTGTGTTTGTGTGTGTGTGTGTGTGTGTGTGTGTCTGTATGTATGTGTGTGTGTATGTCGTGTGTGTGTGTGTGTGTATGTGTGTGTGTGTGTGTAGGTCGTGTGTGTGTGTGTGTGTGTGTGTGTGTGTGTGTGTGTGAGTAGGGATGGAGTGAGGATGTATATAGCTATCTATATCTATAGCTGTCTATCTATCTATCTATCTATCTATCTATCTATCTATCTGTCTGTCTATCTGTCTGTCTGTCTCTCTCTGTCTCTCTGTCTTTCTATCTCTCTGTCTCTATCTATCTATCTATCTACCTATGTATCTATCTATCTATCTATCTATCTATCTATCTATCTATCTATCTGTCTGTCTGTCTCTCTATCTCTCTATCTTTCTATCTCTCTATGTATGTATGTATGTATGTATGTATGTATGTATGTATACATGTATCTATTCTATCTATCTATCTATCTATCTATCTATCTATCTATCTATCTATCTATCTATATGTCTATGTGTCTATGTGTCTATGTGTCTATATATGTATGTATGTATGTATGTATCTATATTAATCTGAGTGTGTATGTTTATATGTATTTGTGTGTCTCTCTCTTTCTTTGTGTCTTTGTGTCTCCCTGTCTCACTGTCTCTGTCTCTTTCTGTCTCTGTAAGTCTCTCTCTGTGTTTGTGTTTGTGTGTGTTTAATCAAAAAGATATTTTCTTTAGTACACAATAGATCGAAATAGGACTGTCTGCCGAAATGATGAAATGACGTTGAACAATTTTTTGGGGTGAAAAAGAAAAGCGTCAGCGTTGGCTGTATAAGCAGACGAAACCAAAAGTAGGTCGGGATAGGAAGATCAGATTGTCCCAAGGAATTTCAAATAAGTGCAATTCTAATTTAATCATGACTTTTTAACTTTCATAAGCAATATTTGAAACGTTAAGCTTTAGATTTCGTACATATTGTTGTTTATGCTGTGTTCAATGAAATATACCGATAGGGCTGAGTATACCAATAGGGCTGAGTATACCCATAGGGCTGAGTATACTGACAGAACTGAGTATACCAATAGGGCTGAGTATACTGATAGGGCTGAGTATACCAATAGGGCTAAGTATACCGATAGGGCTGAGTCTACCGATAGGGCTGAGTATACCGAAAGGATTGAGTGTACCGATAGGACTGTGTATACCAATAGGGCTAAGTATACCGACAGGGCTGAGGGCTGAGTGTACTGACAGGGCTGAGTGTACCGACAGGGTTGAGTGTACCGACAGGGCTGAGTATACCAACAGGGTTGAGTGTACCGACAGGGCTGAGTGTACCGACAGGGCTGAGTATACCAACAGGATTGAGTGTACCGACAGGGTTG
>CM060308.1:14252829-14255329 GCA_030674185.1 Monoplex corrugatus | reverse complement strand
ACAACACAAAATTAAGAACACACATCAATGCATTCGTGCACATAATGTAGGAGATTCCTCTGGCGTTGACCAATCCGTCCAATTTATCACACAGGGGATTTAAAAAAATACATGAACACAAATTTAAACATAACTAAGGACACTAAAACATATATAAAAAAGGGCCTAAGTTACCTGAAATTGCTTCCGCATATCTTATTTCCCTAGAGCCAAAAATGCACTTAACATATGTATTCAGTTATCAATCCTAAGAGAAAGTATGTAAGACTTTACTGAACACATACAGGTGAATGGATCAGCAAGGCAGAAAATGATAGGAAGAAATGACAGAAAGCAAAAGAACAAAGCAGAAACAAAGACAGTAACAGCAAAGAGGACATTTCTAGCACAGAATTTTCAGAAGGTGGGGATATTATTTATACCGAGAGACCCCCCCGGCATTCCACGTAGTCATCATCATCATCATCATCATGTGCCCTGCCGCATGGCGTTGGCGATCATGGACCTCCATCTGTCTCTATCTCTCGTTGCCCCTAGCATCTCCCC
This sequence comes from Monoplex corrugatus, assembly GCA_030674185.1. Lineage (NCBI taxonomy): Eukaryota > Metazoa > Mollusca > Gastropoda > Littorinimorpha > Ranellidae > Monoplex > Monoplex corrugatus. Next base: position 14,254,783 of record CM060308.1, on the reverse strand, counting down.
CACCCTCCTCGTCCCCAGCCACTCTGCAAGTCCGTCCAGCATTTTCTCCCTGGGTCTACCCGGTGCTCTCTTTCCCTCCAGCTTTCCCGTTGTGACCAGGTGCTCCAAATCCCCCTTCCTCATAAAATGGCCTATGAATGTTGCCTGTCTTTTCCTAATCTTTCTTATGAGCGATCTACTTGTGTCTGCCTGCATCAAGATAATAGTAGATGATAATGGTAGACTGTCACAACAGCGAAAACAGGTTTTATATGTTATTGGAAGTTCTTGAGAAAATGCTGTACACATGCTTCCTTCAAAGAGAAGTGCTGATTTTAGGCATTTCTTTTTTTGTGTCCATGTCATTTAATTTAACCCTTTGACCCCCGTACCCTATCCTCTAACCACAAAAAGTTAACCTTTTGATTACCTCACCCTATCCACCAGCTTCCTGCAGGATAGGGTGAGAGAATCAAAGGGTTAAGTTTTTACTTTGTTAGCGTACTTGGCGATGCAGGATGCTGGTTAACAGGGTGAGGGAATCAGAGGGTTAAGTTTTTGCTTTGCTAGCATGTTTGGCAATACAGGATGCTGGTGGACAGGGTGCAGGAGTCAAAGGGTTAAGTTTTTGCTTTGCTTACATGTTTGGCAATACAGGATGATGGTGGACAGGGTGAAGGAGTCAAAGGGTTAAGTGTTTGCTTTGCTAGTATTGCTAGCATGGTTAGCATACAGGATGCTGATGGACAGTGTGCAGGGGTCAAAGGGTTAAGTTTTTGCTTTGCTAGCATGTTTGGCAATACAGGATGTTGGTGGACAGTGTGCAGGGGTCAAAGGGTTAAGGTTTTGCTTTGCTAGCATGTTCGACAATACAGGATGCTGGTGGACCAGGTGCAGGAGTCAAAGGGTTAAGGTTTTGCTTTGTTAGCATGTTCGACAATACAGGATGCTGGTGGACAGGATGCAGGAGTCAAAGAGTTAAGGTTTTGCTTTGTTAGCATGTTTGGCAGTGCAGGATGCTGGTGGACAGGGTGCGGGTGTCTTGTCCTCCAGCCTTTTGCATTCGCGATCCTGAACGGTCTACATCTTTGTATTATATTTGGTTAAAAAAATCCAGGAGCTGTTGAGAAAATCTTGCTAACACATTCTTGTCACAAACACACAGAAAAAACAAACAGGCGCACGGACAGACAGACAGACAGACAGACAGATCGACGGTCAGACAGAGAGATAAAGAGACAGAGAGACAGAGACAGACTTAGATTCAGACACAGACACAGACAGATAGACAGGCAAGCAGACAGACAGAAGGCAAGGAGTCAGACAGACAGACAGGCTGACAGACAGACAGACAGACTAACAAACAGACTGAGAGACAGACAGACACAGACACACAGGCAGACAGAATGAATGACAGACACAGAGACAGCCAGCCAGCTAGCCAGCCAGACAACCAGCAGCCAGACAGACAACCAGCCAAACGGACAGACAGACAGACACCTCTCCCCGGTCGATACGAAACAAGACAATTTTCCATTGACGGGTGTTTACAACCACTACCACAGCCAACTGTTCAATAGGGCCTAAGCCCCCCAAAAGTCAGGTAGAAGAATCTTAATACCTTGCCATTGCAGAGAGTTTATGCGCAAGTCCGTGGCTGTCTGCCATTACAGAACAGTCTGACGGCCCCTACAGTCATATACATGCAGTTCAGACATTGACCTTTCACTTGGAAAACAGTGGCAGAATGGTTCAGACGTTCGTTCGCCTGCCAGTAACTAAACTCGAATTCCAGAATTCATTTCCTGTTGAGGCCTCGACTTTTCTTCTCAGTTTGACCGGAAAACAAAAGACATGTTAAAAAAAATCTATTTATCACGTCTTCGCCGGAAAATTGAACTGATCGTCTAGTCCTTCGGAAGGAGACAGAAAACGTGCCGGATCCCTATGCCTCCTGGCCTACACACGCTAAGGA
>CM060308.1:14245329-14247829 GCA_030674185.1 Monoplex corrugatus | reverse complement strand
GCATCTGCCGACTGATGAAATGACCGTTCCCAGGTATTTGAACTTAATAACCTGTGTCAAGGTTGTGCCATTTGCTGTTATTTTGCATGAGGGGATTTCATGTTTTTTACTGATCACCATGACTTCAGTCTTTCTGCTGTTTAGTTCCACCCCTTACCTTTGCTTTCTGTTTCAAACAAACGTAATCAAGACTGTTCCCAGGTATTTAAACTTATCAACCTGTCTCAAGGTTGTGCCGTTTGCTGTAATTTTGCAAGAAGGGATTTCATGTTTTTTACTGAAGTCATGGTGATCAGTTAAAAAACAAAATCCCCTCATGCAAAATAACAGCAAACGGCACAACCTTGACACAGGTTGATAAGTTTAAATACCTGGGAACAATCATTTCACCAGACGGCAGATGTACATCAGAAATAGCCAGCAAAATCGGCCAAGCCAAAACAGCATTAAAGAAGATGAAAAGCATTCTTACCAACAAATGCCTGTCAATTAACACCAGGAAGAGAATTCTTGACAGTCAACTAGCAAAGCCAGAACAAGATTGAGGCAGCCAAGAAGTGGTTTCTAAGAAGAATTCCATGGACAGCAAAGAAAACAAACGAGACAGTCTTGATGGAGACAGACACAAGAAGATCATTCATAAGGAAGATTAGAAAAAGACAGGCAACATTTATAGGCCATTTTATTAGGAAATGGGAATTAGAACACTTTGTCACATCAGGAAAGCTGGAGGGATGGAGAGCATCAGGTAGACCCAGGCAGAAAATATTTGCAGGGTGGCTGAGGACAGAGAGGGTGGGGGATGTACTTGCAGCGACAACACAGATGGAGGGCCATGATCGCTAACGCCATGTGGCAAGGCACATGATGATGATGATGAATCAGTGATCCATTTAACAGAATGACAAACATATATTCATCATCGTGTGCCCTGCCCCATGGCGTTGGCGATTATGGCCCTTCATATAAACCTATCTTTTATCGCTGCAGATTCAAGTACATCTCCCACCCTCTGTCTTCATCCACTCCACAAGTCCGTTGTATATAAAAGATGTGTTGGAGCATGTACTTACTGCACATTATGCTGTTAGCATGGATGGCAGCAACGAAGATTCCCTTCTCCTGTCTATTCTGGACAAGTTTCTTTACAAAACTTCACACACCCCGTGGGGATGCTGGAGGCCCTTTCAGCATAAATAGTATCCCCACCTTCTGGAAATTCTGTGCTAGAAATTTCCTCTTTTCTGTCACTGTCTTTGTTTGTTTCTTCCTCCTTTGCTTTCTGTCGTTTCTTCCTATCAATTTTTGCCTTGATGGTCTGCTCACCTGTGTAAAGTCTTACGTACTTTCTCTTAGGATTGATACTTGGGTACATGTATTAATTGCATTTTTGGTTCTAGGGAAATGACTTATACGGAAGCATTTGTATGTAATTTTGGCCCGTTTTTTTTATGTTTTAGTGTCTTTAGTTATGTTTAAATGTGTGTCCAGGTATATTTAAATCCCCTGTGCGATAAATTGGACGGAGTGGTCAACACCGGGGGCATCTCTTTAGAATATGTGCACGAATGCAATAATATGTGTACTTACTTTTCTTTTCTTGTTTTTTTTTCCTGTTGAAGTATTGTGTGTTATGAAAGGGTTATAGCCCTGATATGGCTCTACGCAGTCGGCTGGGCTTTAACAAAAATAACAAGAACAATAACAATAACCCCCAAGTGTGTTTCAGGGTCTTGAAGTCTGCTTGTATTGTTTATCGCCAGATATTCTTGGGTCTTCATCTCTTACATCTTCCTTCTGACGTTCAGATGTTGTATGGTTTTGCAATCATGTTGTTTTGTCATAGTTCGTGATCGTTTGGTCAAAAGCGAATAATATTTCATTATGAGCTTTTGGATGAGGGTTTGCAACTTCAATACGTTTGTCCACGTTGATACAAATGGTGATAGAATGCAAATTCATCGGACCTCAGAGGTTGTTACTTGGACACGCAGAATTTGACTGATTGATTTGGTTCAGTTTTTACGTCGACACCCACCTCAGGTGATATGGCCGACGGGGAAAACCATCTCAGGGAAGTGGGTAAAAGGGGGACCTATGTAATCCTACACTGACACCACCAGAACAACAATGATGTTAAGATAACCCAGCAGTTGCGCTGAAGAAGTCGGCCGGATCGCCGATGAAAGCTACGCAGTAAGTAGCTTTTTTTTTGTCACTGAGAGACAGGTTCAGCCAGGTAGCCATTATGTTAAGATAAGACAGTGAGAAGGCCAGTTTTAATGTAGCGCACCCCGGGATTCGAACCCACAACCATAGGAATATAGTGTGTCTGTGTGTAAAGAAAATAACACATAGTCATGTTCTTTCTTGCGTTCAGGTAAAACGACATATTATTACACTATCTACGAAGACAGTTTCTGACATATTTGCCTCACCATCCTTAACATATGAATTTTTTGTTAGCCTTTCAAAAAGTCTTATAGCGAATTATCTTTAA
>CM060308.1:14225329-14227829 GCA_030674185.1 Monoplex corrugatus | reverse complement strand
TGTCTGTGTCTGTCTGCATCCCTACATGCCTCACTTGGTCTATAGCTTTCCAGTAGCCCCTCACGGGCGAGGGTTGAAAGGAAACACACACACACACACACACACACACACACACACACACACACACACACACACACACACACACATACACACACACACACACACACACACGCACACACACACTCAGACACACACACATACCGTCTAATATCACTCACAGTGAAAAGACATTAAATCAAAGAACGAACGAACACACACACACACACACACACACACACACACACACACACACACACACACACACACACACACACACACACACACACTCACTCACTCACACATACATACAATGATGTTGATGGGAACTGATATGATTTGAACCTACAACCTTCAGGCCAGTTGTCTGTGGCGCTAACCTCGGGACCACGGTGATGGGTGTGTCAGGATTTTCTTTACGTGTTGTCTTCATATCAGAATGAACTGCTTGTTAGGAAACAGTGGACACGCAAACATCTGTTTCCTACGGTTCCCACTGAGTTCTGACGCTCCTATACGCTGTGTTCTGGGTTCTCATTTCACGGGGAAACGGGGGAGGGGGGAGACATAGAGAGAGAGAGAGAGAGATTCGTGAGAGAGAAAGAGAGACAGACAGACAGACATAGACAGACATAGAGAAAGAGTGACAGACAAAGACAGACAGAGAAAAAGGGAAAGAGAGACAGACAGAGAGACAGAGATACCGACAGAGACACAGTGAGAGAAAGAGAGAGAGAGAGAGAGACACGGACAGAAACAGAGAGAGACAGAGGCACAGAGACAGAGAAAGACAGACAGAGATAGATAGACAAAGACAGAGAGAAAGCGAGACAGAGACAGAGAGAGAGGGACAGAGACAGACAGACAGAGACAGAAACAGAGACAGAAACAGAGACACACAGACAGAGACAGGGACAGAGACAGAGGGAGAGACAGACAGAGACACACAGACAGACAGGACACAGAAAGAGAGACAGAGAGAGAAAGAGAGCGAGAGAGAGAGAGAGAGAGAGAGAAGAAGAAGAAGAAGAAGAAGAAGAAGAAGAAGAAGAAGAAGGAAGAAGAAGGAAGAAGAAAAAGAAGAAGCATACGGGAAACTGAGAAAGAGCCACTTCCAACGTTACATTTGATGACATCAAGGCAGTAAAATGCAGAAAATGAAAGATGCGTGTAATACTTGGGTCGAATAATTTTTTCCTAAAGTATTTTGAAGTGTTAGACAACAATGCTAGAAGTGCACTTCATCATCTTTCGAGTTGTTCCATAATGGATACACTAAATCTCTAAGGAGAGAGAGAGAGAGAGAGAGAGAGAGAGAGAGAGAGAGAGAGAGAGAGAGAGAGAGGAGAAGAGAGAGAGAGAGAGAGAGAGAGAGGAGAGAGAAACAGACAGACAGACAGACAGACAGAAAGACAGAAAGACAGACAGAAAGACAGAGACAGAAAAAAAGAGACAGAGAAAGAGAAAGAGAGAAAGAGACAGAGACAGATACAGAGACACAGTGACAGAGACAGAGACAGACACAGAGACAGAGATAGAGAGCCAAGAGACAGAGAGAGACAGAGAGAAAGAGACAGGAGAGAAAGAGAAAGAGAGAGACAGAGAGAGAGACAGAGAGAAAGAGAGAGAAAGAGACGAGAGAGACAAGGAGAGACAGAGAGAGACAGAGAGAAAAAGACAGAGAGAGGACATTATTTTGTTGTAAGGTCTACGTCCCAGAAGACCCAGCGTCTGTTTTCTATTTTCTGTCTAATCTATATAATGTTGACTGCCGCTCTGAAAATGTACACGCCTCTGTTTGGTTTGTTTGTTTGTTTGTTTGTTTGTTTGTCTGCTTGTCTGTTTGTCTGCTTGTCTGCTTGTCTGTTTGTCTGTTTGTTTGTTTGTTTCTTTGTGTGTTTGTTTGTTTGTTTGTCTGTTTGTTTGTTTGCCTGTTTCTCTGTTTGTTTCTTTGTTTGTTTGTTTGTTTGTTTTTTGTTTGTTTGTTTGTTTGTTTGTCTGTTTGTTTGTTTGCCTGTTTGTCTGTTTGTGTGTTTGTTTGTGTGTTTGTTTGTTTGTTTGTCTGTTTGTTTGTTTGCCTGTTTCTCTGTTTGTCTGTTTGTATGTTTGTTTGTGTGTTTGTTTGTTTGTTCGTATGTTTGTTTGTTTGTTTGTTTGTTTGCCTGTTTGTCTGTTTGTCTTTTTGTTTGTCCGCTCGTTTGTTTCTTTCTTTGTAGGTTGGTAGGTTAGTTGTCTTGTTTGTTTGTTTGTTTGTTTGCTTGCTTGCTTGCTTGCTTGCTTGCTCGTTTGTTTGTCTGTTTGTTTGTTGTTGTTTTGTTTTGTTGGTTGGTTGGTCGGTCGGTCGGTTGTTTGTTTCTTTCTTCCTTCCTTTCCATCTTGGCAACCTCATTTTCAAAGAAAAAGGCTGTGGAGACGGGCTGATTGAAGCAGAGGAAAACCAAGTGTACAGTCATTAGTACTGATA
>CM060308.1:14202829-14207829 GCA_030674185.1 Monoplex corrugatus | reverse complement strand
AATTCTGTGCTAGAAATTTCCTTTCTACTGTCGCTCTCTGTGTTTCTGCCTTGTTTCTTTGCTTTCTGTCATATATTCCTATCATTTTCTGCCTCGCTGGTCCACTCACCTGTATATGTTCGATAAAGTCTTACGTACTTTGTTTTAGGATTGATAATTGGATACATATATTAAGTGCATTTTTGGCTCTAGGGAAATGAGATTTGCGGAAGCGAGTTAAGATGATTTAGGCCTATTTTGATGTATGTTTCAGTGATCCTAGTTATCTTTAAAACTTGTATTCAGGTTTTTTTTAAATCCTCTGCGTGATAAATTGGACGGAGTGGCCATCGCCAGGGACATCTTCTTAGATTCTGTGCGCGAATGCATTGATATGTGTATAATTTTCATTTCATTTTTCCTGTTGAAGTATGTGTATGTTTTGCACTGGTTATAGCCGCCCTGATGTGGCCCTACGCAGTCAGCTGGGCTTTAAACAAAAATAACAGTAACAAGAGGGATGTTCTTATCCTTCCATACAATTTTCGGTCTGGATAGTGCCGTGTTGCCTCTGTTGCCCTTGAGAGGTTTTCTGGTGTGAGATCCCTCATTGATAATGATGATCCCAGGTATATGAATTGTTGAACAGTTTCTGGTTTCAGTTCATGGACAGTGATCTCAGGAATGATGGTGGTGTTGTGGAATGCCTTACACAGTCCAAGATATACCATCCTACAATGTGCAGAGATAATATAAAGCTTTTCCTGACCAGTCGCTGTGGTGTAGTGGTTAACGCAACGGACTATTGACTTGGAAGGTTGTGGGTTCGAATCCCCATCAATCCCTTCAAAAATTCAGTGTGGTATTTTTTCGGTTCTAACCGGCTCCTACCGTGAGTTGGGCGTGCTATGGGTCATTGGAAAGACTGGGACCGCACGGTCGAGTCTCATCCACTTTATGGATGCGTCATTGAGGGTGTTGCTCAAATCTTTTAACCAGCACAGCAGGTGTCTGTATCTCTCGGGCCTGGTTGACGCCAGGATATATATTATGATAGTAAGCGTAGAATACAGCCCTGTCACGCAGTCTCAATCCTTGATGGAACTTCCATAGCATCGCGTGATTATCATCCTCATCGACATCATCATCACTGCATTGTAAAAAATGTGCCGGCTTCTGTGGCCATTAAGGTGACGCAGAAAATAGGACGAAAAAGAAAACAGGTGAGCGGAAAGGTAACCCCCCCCCCCCCCCCTAAGTGCAATGATCCTCAAAAAAAAAAAAAAAAAAATTCTTAGCCCAGAAGGCGTCGGGGACTGAAGTGACTGAGGCCTCAACTTGTCTGGGGTCAGTCATCATCATCAGGTGCTCTGCCGCATGGTGTTGGCGACCATGGACTTCTAACCATCTCTATCTCTCGTTGCCCCCAGCATCTCCCCCACCCTCCTCATCCCCAGCCACTCTGCAAGTCCGTCCAGCGTTCTCTCCCTGGGTCTACCTGGTGCTCTCTTTCCTTTCAGCTTCCCCGTTTGTGACCAGGTGCTCCAAATCCCCCCTTCCTCATAAAATGGCCTATAAATGTTGCTTGTCTTTTCCTAATCTTCCTTATGAGTGATCTACTTGTGTCTGCCTCCATCAAGACTGTCTCGTTTGTTTTCTTTGCTGTCCATGGAACTCTCAACATTCTTCTGAGAAACCACATCTCGGCTGCCTCGATCCTGCTCTGGCTTTGCTTGCTGACTGTCCACTCCTCGCATCCGTACAACAGTATTGGTTCTATAATAACATTCAAGGACTCTCTTTCTGATGTTAATTGATAGGTATTTGTTGGTAAGAATGCTTGTCATCTTCTTGAATGCTGTTTTGGCTTGGCCGATTCTGCCAGCTATTTTCGCTGTGCATCTGCCGTCTGATGAAATGCCCGTTCCCAGGTATTTGAACTTATTAACCTGTGTCAAGGTTGTGCCGTTTGCTGGGGTCAGTAGTAGCACAAAAAACTCTGGGGGAGAGCCGGACAGCAGAAGGTCATCAAGGGAGAAACCTCTGTCAAGCAAAGAGTTTCGGCCCTTGACTCCTTACACTCCATGGAGTCCGCTTGCTTTATTTTCGCCCTCACTGTAGAAAGAAGCCCAGGCACTGATTCACAGCTGGATGATCTGAAAGCCGCGTGCTGCAAGTTTGTCTCGAGCGTACACAGGCGTGTAATGTATGTACATGCCGGCCTAAGGTGGCGCCCCACAGTTCATCATGCTGAACTGTCAAGTGTGCCCTGTATTACACTTGGGGTCACTGAATGGTCAGCTCACTTATCACTGTGGGGGGGGGGGGGGGGTGATCGCGCTCAGACAGTGCCATATGCGCTGCACCCAAATTTGCCAGTAAAGTATAGGTTGTTTGTTTGTGACTAATACTTGTTTTGTATATGTACAGGTTGATGTCATTACTGTTAGCGTTTTGCTTTTTGATGTTTGAATGTCGTAAAGCAAAAAGATATAGTTTGAGAAAAGAAATCCATAAAAGGAAATTCAAAACAAGTGTGACTGCCCGCGTTCAAGCAAACAGGAACCAGAAAAAAAACACGAAAGAAGAATACGAACGCAGTATTTAATACAACAAGACAAGACAGGCGCAAATTTTCGGCCATGTCAAGCATAAGATTACAAACATTTTTCTCATAATTTTTGTATCTGGTGTTTGCTTGTTTGTAATCTTACGCTTGACAAAGGCCAGTTGTCCGAAAATTTGCATCTGTCTTGTCTTGTTGTATTAACTACGCGTTCGTATTCTTCTTTCGTGTTTTTTTCTGGTTCATAAAACGGTGTTGACATATGCTAAGATTTTGATGTTCATTTTGGAACCTACAATGTATAAACTGTCATTTTGTGTGCCTATATGCTGTATGAAGTTTATATGTCGGCTGCGTTTTCATATGTATATGATTTAAAAAAAACCCTCTTTTTTCGATGTCAATAGTTCTTGTTAAAAAAAATGTTTTGCCACTAATCATCTAGCAGGCTTCTAGAAGAACCTGCACATAACCCCATGCGCTGGCAAATTCTTGAAATGGTGATGGTGGTGGTGATGGGAAGGAATGGGGAGGGGGGAGTTTAGGTCACTACCATCTCACTCTCCTACGAGCTGAAAATTACGAAACAACTGTTACCGTACTACAATCATAATGATGTCAGCCTAGAGGCAAAACAAGAAAAAAAAAAGTTGAGGTCACTACCACCTCACTCTCCTACGAGCTGAGTGTTATGAAACAACTGTTGTCGTACTACAGTCATAATGCTGTCGGCCCAAAGGCAAAACACAAACGAACAAACAAACAAACGAACAAACAAACAATCAAACAAACAATCAAACAAACGAACAAACAAACAATCAAACTAACAAACGAACAAACAAAACAAACAAACAAACAAACAAACAACAAACAAACAAACAAACAAACAAACAAACAAACTAACAAACAAACAACAAACAAACAAACAAACAAACAAACAAACAAACAAACAAACAAACAAACACAAAAGAGCAAAACAAAAACGAAAGTTGAGGTCACTACCACCTCACTCTCCTACGTGCTCAATGTTGTGAAACAACTGTTACCGTTACAGAGAAAAACAAAAAGAAGGCCTGTACTGAGATGAGAGTGGAGGTCATTTAGTGGTCAAGCTCAGTAATCATATGTCAGTGACCATTCACTGACCACACGGGGGCCAGGTGGTCACGCTGGTTTTTGGGGGCAGTTTTTCTTCTCTCTGTGTCTCTTTGTCTCTGTCTCTCTCTGTCTCCGTCTCTCTCTGTCTCCGTCTCTGTGTTGTGTGTGTGTCTGTCTCTGTCTCTGTCTCTGTGCTCTGTCTCTGTGTCTCTGTTGTCTCTCTCTCGTGTCTGTCTCTGTCTCTCTCTCTGTCTCTCTCTCTGTCTCTGTCTCTCTCTGTCTGTCTCTGTTCTCTCTCCTCTGTCTCTGTCTCTCTCTTTCTCTCTCTCTCTGTCTCTTGTGATGAGTGTGTGGAGTGCACTGTCCATCTGGTTCACGACATTCCTTATGCAGAGTGATGTGACAAGACGTACAGTTTGTTACATGTATACTTATGTCAATGCCACCTGTTCTGTCAGTACTAAAGGCGAAAGTATCTGGAGAATGCCCATCCCCTTCCACCTTCTCTCCACCCCCCCCCCAGCTCCGACGTGACTTTCAAAGTATGTCAGTTACTTTACTCTGTCTCTGTCTGTCTGTCAGTCTGCTGCAAGTACATCTTCCACCCTCTCTGTCCTCAGCCACTCTGCAAGTCCGTCCAATATTTTCTCCCTGGGTCTACCTGGTGTTCTCTTTCCCTCCAGCTTTCCTGTTGTGACCAGGTGCTCTAATTCTCTCCTTTCCTCATAAAATGGTCTATAAATGTTGCCTGTCTTTTCCTAATCTTCTTTATCAATGATCATCTTGTGTCTGCCTCCATCAAGACTGTCTCGTTTGTTTGGGTTTTTCGTTATTGCTGTCCATGGAACTCTCAACGTTCTTCTTAGAAACCACGTTTCGGTTGCCTCAATCTTGTTGTGGCTTTGCTACAAGACACCTGAAAAATCGAAATTTGTTACCACAAAATCACTTTTTTAAACAGCGAAAACCCATTTTTAAACGAATGCCCACACGAGGTTTTTATTTCCTTCTTGCACACATAGTCCGCCATATAAAAAAACCCCCACAAAAACGTCCCAACGACCACAAGTTGTAGTTATGGCACAACATAACTATAAAACATGTCTTTTCCCATGCCAACGGCGACAATTTACAGGCTATAACAGCGAGAGATGGATCTTAGAACCAGACATTTAACAGACCACAAAGATGAGTCTCGCAGATGCCAGGGCCAACGAGATTTATTTCTCTGGCACAAGCTGGCCACGCACGCGTTTTGATGTGTGTCTTGTGACCAGGTATCTTGTCAGAAACATGGTTGGCCATAGGGAGAAGTATTAGGAGTGATGTAGTGTGTGTGTGTGTGTGTGTGTGTGTG
>CM060308.1:14180329-14195329 GCA_030674185.1 Monoplex corrugatus | reverse complement strand
CCTTTGACTCCCACACCCTATCCATGGCTTCCCGCTTTCTCAACCATGCTAACAAAGCAAAAAGTTAACCCTTTGACTCTCTTACCCTACCCACCAGCTTCCTGCAGGAAGAAAGCTGGTGTATAGGGTGAGGAAGTCAAAGGGTTAAGTTTTTGCTGTTGGTGGATAAGGTGCAGGAGTCAAAGGGTTAACATGCATACTTGATGTTCTGCAAGCGTGTACTCACAAAATGGATTTCAGGCAGCTACAATTTGTGCACGTTGACCTTGTGCCGTGATCATTCTGGGTCTTCTCCATCACATGGCACCTGTGACGTTAGTGCATATTGAATTCATTCCGAACGTGGAGACGTCATCTTGAGAAATTGAAACTGAAATTGAAACTGTTGGTAAGAATGCTTTCCATCTGCTTCAATGCTGTTTTGGCTTGGCCGATTCTGCCGGCTATTTCTGTTGTGCATCTGCCGTCTGGTGAGATGACCGTTCCCAGATATTTAAAGTTAACAACCTGCCTCAGCCTGTGCCATTTGCTGTTATTTTGCATGAGGGGATTTCGTGTGTGTGTGTGTGTGTGTGTGTGTGTGTGTGTGTGTGTGTGTGTGTGTGTGTGTGTGTGTGTGTGTGTGTGTGTGTGTGTGTGTTGTGTGTGTGTGTGTGTTTTACTGATTACCGTGACTTCAGTCTTGCTATTTAGCTCCAGCCCTTTGTTTTTGCTTTCTAATTTCTATTATATTCACACGATTTTTTAGGTCTGTTTCATTTTCTGCAATTAGCACAGTGTCATCTGCATAACGAACGTTGCTTATCATTTTTCCTCCAACTTTTATCCCAGGGTATTCTTCTAAGTTTCTCAGGATTGTTTCGCTGTAAAGTGAGAACAAATCTGGTGACAGAACACAACCCTGCCTGACCCCTCTTTCGATATTTTGGAAAGAGCTTGTATCGTTTTCTATTCTCAGTGCTGCTGTTTGTTCCCAATACATATTTGTGATTATTCTAAGATCTTTTCCATCAATACCAGGCAGGTCAGAAAAAAACTTCTACAATTTATCAAAAACCAGGCGGTGGAGGTACCCAGACAGGACCAGACCCAGACTTTCCGATTGGACGTCCGGAATCTTATCTAAACAAGTGTTTGGTCAGTTCAAGAATAAAAGACTATGTCAATCTTGAACACAAGACCAATATATTGTATGTATTTCTCTCCTCTCTCACAGGTGTGTGTAGGGTAGTTGCAGAGTGTAAAGGTAGGCTTGGGCGCTCCTTTTTTGAGGAGTGTTCTGAGCTTACGGTTTTTGTGCTTTGTATCTGCTTCTGTGCTAGCTGAATGGGTAGCGCAAATGAGAAGCTTTACTACATGGGAGATAATTCCTACGTGACTCTCAAGAGTTATGTCCTTATTTAAACCACTTGATCATCGCTGTCTGTTGGTAAGTCACTAAACACTCCTCTTTTCCCATGTCAAATACTACCCCCAAAAATATAAGACAGATAAGTACAGCTCTCTTTTTTTCATAAATCATATGTACAGAGCTTACGTCAGCATGGTGGCAAACATAGCCTGTATTTGTGTCGCTGAAAATTTCCTATAAAAGACCACTTCTCTCTTACACTTGGTTGTTGGGTTACACGACCTTGTCGTGTTGTGAAAGGGCCTTTAGCACGTAAAGGAAAATACTTGTTTTACCAGACAATCATATCGTATTTGTACGATCTGTGACACGGAATGTGACATTCAACTCGACACAATTATTGTGCTTGCATGTTACGCATGTTAGCAGTGGTTCTGTGAAAAGATATTTCCTTACGTTTTCGGTTTTTCCATAAATCCGTACTTGTAAAGTTGTGTCGAGTCACATGATGACAGATATCGAATGAAATAAAAACAAAGCAGAAAGATTTTTATCATAATACTTTTTGTTTATCTATTTGTTTATGTTTTTGCTTTAAACATTGTCTACCAAAAATATTGGTCAAGCCTGCATAAAAGAGAGAGCGAAACGGAGAGAGAGGAGGAGAGAGAGGGAGGAGAGAGAGAAAGAGAGAGAGAGAGAGAAAGAGAGAGAGAGAGAGAAAGAAGAGAGAGAGAGAAAGAGAGAGAGAGAGAGAGAGAGAGAGAGAAGAGAGAGAGAGAGGAGAGAGAGAGAGAGAGAGAGAGAGAGAAGAGATGGTGCTTTTAACTGACCAGAAAAAGTTTTATGCCAAAAGCTTTTTTACACACAGACACAGACACAGACACGGACACGCAAGCACGCACACACACACACACACACACACACACACACACACACACACACACACACACACACACACACACACACACACACACACACACACACACACACACACACACAGAGGGGTGTTGTTGTTTTATTACTCACCACTAAAAGACATTTTCGCAGAGAGAGAGAGAGAGAGAGAGAGAGAGAGGGAGAGAGAGAGAGAGAGAGAGAGAGAGAGAGAGAGAGAGAGAGAGAGACAGACAGAGAGACAGAGAAAGAGAGAGAGAGCAACGCCGAGGGGTCATTTAGTATGATTAAGTATTATTTTGACAGATTAACCTTATTGTATTTAGGCCGGTCACACATACACGCACTCACGCACACACGCACGCACACACCCAAACACAAACATGCACATTGCATGTTTAGTTGAGAGGGAAAAACCCTCAGATGACTCACTTCCTCTCTCTCTCTCTGTCCCTCTCTCCCTCTCTCTGTTTCTATCTCTCTCTGTTTCTCTCTGTCTCTGTCTCACTCTCTCTCTCTCTCTCTGTTTTTCTCTCTCTCTCTCTCTTTCTCTGTTTCTCTCTCTCTCGTTCTCTGTTTCTCTCTGTCTCTCTGTTTCTCTATTCTCTCTCTCTTTCTCTCTGTCTCTCTCTGTCTGTCTGTTTGTATGTCTGTCTTCTGTCTCCGTCTGTCTGCCTGTCTATCTGTCTGTTTGTCTGTCTCTTCCCGCCTCTCTGTGTGTCTCTCTGTCCTTGATTGTCTGGCTGTCTGACTCTCTCCCCCACCCCCGCCTCTCTCTGTGTCTCTCTCCGTGTCTCTGTCTGTCTGTTTTGCTCTGTCTGTCTGTCTATCTCTCCCTCCCCCCTCCTATCTCTCTCTCTCTCTCACACACACAAATTCTCTATGCACTCAATGTTTGCTTTTGATATTACATAGTTCAGAATCGTGGTCAGACTTAGACAAAGTTGTTTTCGCGTTGTGCGACACACAAGGCAAATGAAAGCACTCCCACTATCACACTATCACACGGTCCTCAAACCATTCGGCCTATCAGTCATTATGTTTTTTTTTCTGGTCGACGAAACGACAGGGAAATGCCGCTGTTTTCCTCCTAATTTTTTGTAGTTATAGTTTGTCTTTTTGTTCTTGTTCTGTTACTTTCCGTTAGGGAAGTTTTGCTGTTTCCCCATATTTTTTTTATTTATTTACAATTTGTCCTTTGTTTCTTGTTCTGTTACTTTATGGTAGGGAAGTATTGCTGTTTCCCCACCTAAATTTTTGTATCTATAGTTTGTTCTTTGTTATAGTTTATTCTTTGCTAAAGTTTGTTCTTTGTTAAAGTTTGTTCTTTGTTATAGTTTGTTCTTTGTTATAGTTTGTTCTTTGCTATAGTTTGTTCTTTGTTATAATTTGTTCTTTGACATAGTTTGTTCTTTGACATAGTTTGTTCTTTGTTATAGTTTGTTCTTTGTTATAGTTTGTTCTTTGTTATGGTTTGTTCTTTGACATAGTTTGTTCTTTGTTATAGTTTGTTCTTTGTTATAGTTTGTTCTTTGTTATAGTTTGTTCTTTGTTATATTTTGTTCTTTGTTATAGTTTGTTCTTTGTTATAGTTTGTTCGTTGTTAAAGTTTGTTCTTTGTTAAAGTTTGTTCTTTGCTATAGTTTGTTCTTTGCTATAGTTTGTTTTTTGTTATAGTTTGTTCTTTGTTATATTTTGTTCTTTGACATAGTTTGTTCTTTGTTATAGTTTGTTCTTTGTTATAGTTTGTTCTTTGTTATAGTTTGTTCTTTGTTATAGTTTGTTCTTTGTTATAGTTTGTTCTTTGTTATAGTTTGTTCTTTGACATAGTTTGTTCTTTGTTATAATTTGTTCTTTGTTATAGTTTGTACTTTGTTTTAGTTTGTTCTTTGTTATAGTTTGTTCTTTGTTATAGTTTGTTCTTTGACATAGTTTGTTCTTTGACATAGTTTGTTCTTTGTTATAGTTTGTTCTTTGTTATAGTTTGTTCTTTGTTATGGTTTTTTCTTTGTTATGGTTTGTTCTTTGTTATAGTTTGTTCTTTGACATAGTTTGTTCTTTGTTATAGTTTGTTCTTTGTTATAGTTTGTTCTTTGTTATAGTTTGTTCTTTGTTATAGTTTGTTCTTTGTTATATTTTGTTCTTGTTATAGTTTGTTCTTTGTTATAGTTTGTTCTTTGTTATAGTTTGTTCGTTGTTAAAGTTTTTTCTTTGTTAAAGTTTGTTCTTTGTTATAGTTTGTTCTTTGCTATAGTTTGTTTTTTGTTTTAGTTTGTTCTTTGTTATATTTTGTTCTTTGACATAGTTTGTTCTTTGTTATAGTTTGTTCTTTGTTATAGTTTGTTCTGTGTTATAGTTTGTTCTTTGTTATAGTTTGTTCTTTGTTATAGTTTGTTCTTTGTTATAGTTTGTTCTTTGTTATAGTTTGTTCGTTGTTAAAGTTTGTTCTTTGTTAAAGTTTGTTCTTTGTTATAGTTTGTTCTTTGCTATAGTTTGTTTTTTGTTTTAGTTTGTTCTTTGTTATATTTTGTTCTTTGACATAGTTTGTTCTTTGTTATAGTTTGTTCTTTGTTATAGTTTGTTCTTTGTTATAGTTTGTTCTTTGTTATAGTTTGTTCTTTGTTATAGTTTGTTCTTTGTTATAGTTTGTTCTTTGACATAGTTTGTTCTTTGTTATAATTTGTACTCTGTTCTTGTTCTGTTATTTTATGTTGTGGAAATGTTGCTGTTTTCCCCCTAATTTTTTTAAATTTATGGTTTGTCCTTTGTTACAATGTGTTCTTTGTTCTGTTACTTCACGGTAGGGAAGTTTTGCGGTTTACCCCTAATTCTTTTTGATATTTATGATTTGTCCTAGGATGTGTCGCTGTGTCCCTCTATTTTTTGTAATCATAGTTTGTTATTTGTTTGAGTTTTTTCCTTTGTTCTTGTTTTGTTACTTTATGCTAGGGAAATATTTCTGTTTTCCCCGTACTTTTGTTTTGTTTTTTAGCTTGTTCTCTGTTTCTTTTTTTTTTCACCTTTTTTTTATTCATTTTTTCACAGGAATAGACATCAACAAACAAAGTAGTAACAAAACAAAACAAAAACAAATAATAATAATTTCAATTTTTTCTCTGTTTCTTGTTCTGTTATTTACGTTTGAGAAATTTTGCTGTTTTCCCCCTAATTTTTTTGTATTCATAGTTTGTCCTTTGTCCTTTTTATGTTGCTTTACGCTAGGGAAATGTTGCTGTTTCCCCTCTAAGTTTTTATATCAAAAGTTTGTTCTTTGTTATAGTTTATTCTTTATTTTTATTCTGTTTTTTTTTACACTAGGGAAATGTTGCTGTTTCCCCTCCCCCCAAAGTTTTTATGTTTATAGTTTGTTCTTTGTTATAGTTAGTCCTTTGTTCATGTTCTGTTACTTTACGCTAGGGAAATGTTGCTGTGTTCCCCCTAATTTTTTGTATTCATAATTTGTTCTTTGTTCTAGTTCTGCTGGTTTCCCCCTAAGTTTTTATATTTATAGTTTGCTCTTCGTTCTTTTTCTGTTACTTGATACTAGAGAAATGTTGCTGCTTTTTGTCTCTCTCTCTCTCTCTTTCTCTCTCTTTGTCTCTCTCTGTCTTTGTATCTTTCTCTCTCTTTGTCTCTCTCTCTGTTTCTCCTTCTCTCTCTTTCTCTCTCTGTCTCTCTTTCTTTGTCTCTCTTTCTCTTTCTCTCTCTTTGTCTCTGTCTCCCGCTCTCTTTCCCCCCTCTCTCTGTCTCTGTCTCTTTGTTTCTCTCTATATTTCTTTGTCCGTTTGTCTCTCTCTCTATCTCTGTCTCTCTATCACTCTCTTTGTTTCTCTCGCTCTCTCTCTCTTTATCACTCTCTTTGTCTCTCTCTCTCTATCACTCTCTTTGTCTCTCTCGCTCTCTCTCTCTATCACTCTCTTTGTCTCTCTCGCTCTCTCTCTCTATCACTCTCTTTGTCTCTCTCGCTCTCTCTCTCTGTTTCTCTCTTTTGTTTATATTTTGTCCTTTGATTCTTGTTCTGTTTCTTTAAGCTAGGGAAGTGTTGCTGGTTTCCCCCTAAGTTTTTATATCTATAGTTTGTTCTTTTTTATAGCTTATTCTTTACTTTTATTCTGTTACTTTTACGCTAGGGAAATGTTGCTGTTTTCCCTCTGAAATCTCTCTATTTATAGTCTGGCCTTTGTTTCTTGTTGTGTCACTTTACCAACTAAGTAACATAACTCTTGAGAGTCACGGAGTTATCTCCCATGTAGAATTTCTCAAACCCAACACAGTTTGCGCTACCCATTCAGCTATCATAGACGCAGCCACAAAGCATACATGTAAAGTGGTAAGCTCAGAACATTCCTTGTTTGAGAAATTCTACATGGGAGATAACTCCGTGACTCTCAAGAGTTATGTTGCTTAGTTGATATTTAAAATTCTCTCCGCTTCCCTCTTATTTCCTTTGGTGTTACTTTACGCCTAGGAAAGTGTTGCTGTATCTCCCATCTTTTCTGCATTTGTATTTTGTTCTTTTGTTATTGTTCTGTTACTTTCATCATCATCATCAGGTGCCCTGCCGCATGGCGTTGGCTATCATGGACTTCCATCTGTCTCCATCTCTCGTTGCCCCAAGCATCTCCTCCACCCTCCTCGTCTTCAGCCACTATGCATGCCCGTCCAGCATTTTCTCCCTGGGTCTACCTGGTGCTCTTTCCCTCCAGCTTTCCCGTTGTGACCAGGTGTTCCAAATCCCCCTTCCTCATAAAATGGCCTATAAATGTTGCCTGTTTTTTTCCTAATTTTCCTTATGAATGATCTACTTGTGTCTGCCTCCATCAACACTGTCTCGTTTGTTTTCTTTGCTGTCCATGGAACTCTCAACATTCTTCTTAGAAACCACATCTCGGCTGCCTCAATCTTGTTCTGGCTTTGCTTGTTGACTGTCCACGCCTCACATCCGTACAACAGTATTGGTTCTATATAACATTCAAGAACTCTCTTCCCGATGTTAATTGACAGGCATTTGTTGGTAAGAATGCTTGTCATCTTCTTGAATGCTGTTTTGGCTTGGCCGATTCGGCCGGCTATTTCTGTTGCTTTACATTAGTAAAATTTTGCTGTTTTCCCCTAATTTTTTGTGTTCATAGTTTGTCCTTTGTACTTGTTCTCCTACGTTTACGCTTGACAAAGACCATTTGGCCGAAAATTTGCGTCTGCCTTGAATGGTTGTGTTGCATACATGTTCTGATTAGCAAGTTTCGTTCCAGGTTCTGTTGTCCAGTTGGAGGTCTTTTTCAACTGTCTGTCGCCAGCTGTTGGTTGGGAGAAATTAAGTTCGTGTGTGTGTGTGTGTGTGTGTGTGTGTGTGTGTGTGTGTGTGTGTGTGTGTGTGTGTGTGTGTGTGTGTGTGTGTGTGTGTGTTTGTGTGCGTGCGTGCATGTGTGTGCCTGAGTGTGTGTGTGTGTGTGTGTGTGTCCGTGTGTGTTTTTGTGTTTGTGTGTGTGTGTGTATATATGTGTGTGTGTGCGTGTGTGTGTGTGTTGTGTGTATGTGTGCGTATGCGTGCGTGCGTGTGTGTGTGTGTGTGTGTGTATTGTGGTGTGTGCATGCGTGTGTGTGTGTGTGTGTGTGTGTATGTGTGTGTGGTGTGCGCGTGCGTGTGTGGTTGCGTGTGTGTGTGTTATGTATGTATGTGTGTGTTGTGTTGTGTTGTGTTTGTGCATTCATGTGTCTGATGCAAAATGACAAATACGTTACTGAAAATAACATTTTACCGCAAAAAGTGTCAAACCATGTCAATAACATGCATTTTTTCGACCTACAACACACACACACACACACACGAACACGCACACACACACACACGAACACGCACACGAACACACACACACACACACGAACACGCACACACACACATGCATACACACATACACACACGTGTACATACACGCACATACACACATAAACACTCACACATACACGCATAAACATGCATACACACACAGACACACACATACACACACACATACACACACACACTACACACACATACACACACACACACACACACACACACACGCACTCACACATACACACACAAACACAAAGACACACTCACACACACACAGACACACGCACACACACATGCATACACACATACATGCACGTGTACATACACGCACATGCACACATAAACACTCATACATACACACATAAGCATGCATACACACACAGACACACAGACACACACACACACACACACACACATACACACACACACACACACCAAATGCTATGAATCCGGTCTTGAACTCAGTTTCTGTCAACACTATCAGAGGTATCAGTGACATCGGAAGATCATCTTGTGTCACTACCTGATCCATGGACTTTTCCATAGACAAGGGGCTTGTTGTTCGTGTTATTGTTGTTGTTGTTATTCGTGTTGTTGGGTTGTAGTTCTTGTTGTTGGGTTGTTGTTGGTTTGTTGTTGTTGTTGTTGTTGTTGGGTTGTAGTTGTTGTTGTCGTTGTTGTTATTGGGTTGTAGTTCTTGTTGTTGTTGTTGTTGGGTTGTAGTTGTTGTTGGGTTGTTGTTGTTGTTGGGTTGTTGTTGTTGTTGGGTTGAAGTTGTTGTTGTTGTTGGGATGTTGTTGTTGTTGGGTTGAAGTTGTTGTTGTTGGCTGGGATGTTGTTGTTGGGTTGTTATTGTTGTTGGGTTGTTGTTGTTGTTGGGTTGAAGTTGTTGTTGTTGTTGGGTTGTTGTTGTTGTTGGGTTGTAGTTGTTGTTGTTGTTGTTGGGTTGTTATTGTTGTTGGGTTGTTGTTGTTGTTGGGTTGTGTTGTTGTTGGGTTGTTGGTTGTTGGGTTTTGTGTTGGGTTGTTGTTGTTGTTGGGTTGAAGTTGTGTTGTTGTTGTTGTGTTGTGTGTTGTTGTTGTTGTTGGGTTGTTGTTGTTGTTGGGTTGAGTTGTTGTTGTTGTTGGGTTGTTGTTGTTGTTGGGTTGAGTTGTTGTTGTGGGTTGAAGTTGTTGTTGTTGTTGTTGGTTGTTGTTGTTGTTGGGTTGAAGTTGTTGTTGTTGTTGGGTTGTTGTTGTTGTTGGGTTGTTGTTGTTGTTGGGTTGTTGTTGTTGTTGGGTTGGTTGTTGTTGTTGTTGGGTTGTTGTTGTTGTTGGGTTGTTGTTGTTGTTGGGTTGTTGTTGTTGTTGTGGGTTGGGTTGTTGTTGTTGTTGGGTTGTTGTTGTTGTTGGGTTGTTGTTGTTGTTGGGTTGTTGTTGTTGTTGGGTTGTTGTTGGTTGTTGTGGGTTGTTGTTGTTGTTGGGTTGAAGTTGTTGTTGTTGTGGTGGTTGGTTGGTTGTTGTTGTTGGGTTGTTGTTGTTGTTGGGTTGTTGTTTGTTGTGTTGGGTTGGTTGTTGTTGTTGGGTTGAAGTTGTTGTTTGTTGGTTGTTGGTTGTTGTTGGTTGTTGTTGGGTTGTTTTGTTGTTGTTGGGTTGAGTTGTTGGGTTGTTGTTGGGTTGTTTGTTGTTGTTGGGTTGAAGTTGTTGTTGTTGGGTTGTTGTTGTTGTTGTTGGTTGTTGTTGTTGTTGGGTTGTTGTTGTTGTGGTGTTGGGTTGGTTGTTGTTGTTGTTGGGTTGTTGTTGTTGTTGGGTTGAAGTTTTGGTTGTTGGGTTGTTGTTGTTGTTGGGTTGTTGTGTTGTTGTTGTGGTTGTTGGGGTTTTGTGTGGTTGAAGTTGTTGTTGTTGGGTTGAAGTTGTTGTGATGGTATTGGTAGTGCTGGTGGTGAAGTGTGGGAATCTGTGTGTGTGTGGTGTGTGTGTGTGTTGTGTGTGTGTGTGTGTGTGTGTGTGTGTGTGTGTTTGTGTGCTGTGTGTGTTTGTGTGTATGTGTGTGTTTTGTGTGTGTATGTGTGTGTGTGTGTGTGTGTGTGTGTGTGTGTGTGTGTGCGTAAGTGTATGTATGAGCAAGAATGTGCGTATGTCAGTGAGTGCAGTGTGTGTATATGTGTGTATATATGTGTGTGTGTAGGGGTGGTGTACGTGTGGGGTTATGTGTGAATATTATGAACATGTGCGTGTGGGTTGTTGTGAGGGAACAAGGTATCAGGGGGGAAACCGGAGCTTACTTAAAGAAACCTTATAAAGTCTCTCTCTCTCTCTCTCTCTCTCTCTCTCTCTCTTTGTGTTGTCTGTCTGTCTCTCTCTGTGTCTCTCTCTCTATCTCTCTTCCTCTGTCTCTCTGTCCGGCTGTTTATGTATTTGTGTGTGTGTGTGTGTGTGTGTGTGTGTGTGTGTGTGTGTGTGTGTGTGTGTGTGTGTGTGTGTGTGTGTGTGTGTGTGTGTGTGTGTTTATCTTTATCTGTGTCCGTCTGTGTTTCTGTCTTTTGTGTGTGTGTGTGTGGTGGTGGTGGTCTTTGATTTAATGTCTATTCACTAAAATGATTTTAGACAAAAAAAAAAAAAAAAAAAAAAAGGGGGGGGGGGGAGTGATAGAGGAGGAGTGAAGAAGATATTTGAAAATTGTCAATTTTGAATTTGAGAAAAGATGATCCAAAAAACAACTGTTTTGAAGAGGGGAAGGTAAAACTAACAAATAATGTTACCATAATTATCGATTTAAACAAACAAACTGACAAACAAAATTAGTAAATATCCGGAAGAAATGAATAAAAAGTAAAACTAATAATTGACTAACCACAACAATGAACAAGTCAAATAGCATTTTAAAGGTAATTCGCTATAGGACTTTTTGACAGGCTAACAAAAAATTCATACAGTAATGATGATGAGGCAAATATGTCAGAAACTGTACTCACAGATAGTGTTGGAATATGTCGTTTTACCCTAACGCAAGAAAGAATATGACTATGTGTTATCTTCTTTCCACACAGACACACTATGTTATTGGTATATTTTGTTTTGAATGCATCAAGTTTCCATCTGTACATAAGGGACTGTATAGTTCTGCTGGCATGAAGCTGCTTAAGTATTTTGCTAACTTCAAAGTTCATGTGACATTTATCATACTTTTTCTGTTTTAATTGGAACTGCTTCCAGACGTAGTTGTCCACTAAAGTGTAATTCTCGTGCAACGAGAGAGAAAGCTGGATATTGTTTGAATCTGGTGAGTTATTAGCTCCCCGTTTGGCAGCCCTGTCAACTTTATTATTATAACTAAAAGAACTATGAGAAGGTATCCAGCAGAAAGTAATATCAGTGCCTCTTAAAGATAAATTATGAAACAAGTGACTTATTTCCAGAATCATTTCTGATCTTGTTTGTAATTTTGATAATTCAAGAGCCTGAAGTACTGATTTTGAATCAACGCAAAGAAGTATCTGAAAAATTGTCCTAGGAAGACTTATCAGAAAGTTTAAAGCCATTAATATTGCAAAGAGTTCAGCTGTAAAGATAGATTTATCAAGTCCTATGTAGAAAGATTTTTCAATTTTGAGAGCAGGTATTAAAAACGCTGAGCCTGCTTTTCTTTCAATTACTGACCCATCAGTGTAAATTTTCAAATGATCAGAATATACGTCGTTTATATGACATTTAACCTGACTTGCCAGTAAGTTTATATTGTCTCCTTTTTTTAAATTAGTGTGGTGTACGTCAAATCGTGCTCTTTGGAGTTCCCAACTGGGTACTGGCGAAAAGGAAGGTCGTATAGATACAGGATCTACGTCTAGATCAATTCCTGAGCCTTTCATGACGTCAGATGTGTATGTTGCAAGTGTGACCTGTGAAGATATTGATTTAGCTCGTTTTGGAAAGTCGGTATCTGATCTCAGTTTAATTTCTGTTTCTGAGATGTTTTCTACGATAGTGTTTCTTAACAAAAATTTAGTAGAAGCGACTTTCCTTTGCTCATCAAGTGGCAACAGTTTGATTTCAGTATATGTCCGAAGACAGGAAGCATGCATTGGAAGACCCAGTGCAAGTTTGAAACCTTTACAATCTATGCTCTGCAGTTTTTTTAGTAAGTGTTTCAGTGCACTGAAGAAGATTTCTTGAGCATAGGTTAATTTAGATCTAACAAGCGATTTACAAAGATGAACAAGTGTTGATGAATCTTGACCCCATGTCTGTTTGCGAACTATTTTTATGAAATTTAAACTTTTTTGAGCTTTGGTTAATAAGTATTCAATATACTGATTCCAAGATAATTTTGCTGTAAGGAAAACTCCTAAGAATTTAATCGACTCGTTAAACTGAAGAAGAGTATCTCCCAGTTTGAAAGTGGGAATATTGACTGGGTTAGCTCCATTATTAAATAAAACTATTTTTGTTTTTTCCAGGGATAGATGTAACCCATTTTCTACCATGTATCGCGCTATTTTATCAAGTTCTAATTGGTAGCATTTGCGTGTATAATTGATACAGCGCAAAGGAGTTTTCTTTTTCATATTTACCTGCATCCACATGCATAAATCGTCAGCATATTGAGCTAAAACTACATGCTTAGATACTTTACTGGGTAAGTCATGCATTAATATCATGAAAAGAAGGGGAGCTATAACGGATCCCTGAGGGATACCCATTTGAAGAATTCGTTTCGTGGAATATACATTTTCAATCCTCGTTTGAAATATTCTGTTTTCTAAGAAACACTTAACATAGCCAAAAATGTGACCTGTCAGCCCAATACTTTTAAATTTGAATAACAATCGGGAGTGCCACACTTGATCGTATGCTTTCGTTATATCAAAAAATGTAGCTAAAACACATTGACGTCTTGCAAATTGTTGTTTTATATTAGTAGTTAGCTTTGTTAGGATCTCTACTGGTGACCTGCCTTTTCGAAATCCTGCCTGATTTACTGGTATTATTTTATTCTTTTCACAATAGTGCATCAGTCTCTTTAAGATTATTTTCTCCATTAGTTTACATACATGTGATGTTAATGCAATTGGCCTGTAGTTTTTCAAATCGGTATTACATTTACCTGGTTTTAATACAGGAACCACTATTGTTTCTTTCCAGTTGTTAGGCATTATCCCACTATTCCAGCATTTTTGAAATATGTCATGTAGCAAGATTATAAAATTTTCTGGTAAATTTTTCAGCATCTCATTGGAAATTGCATCTAGTCCAACTGACGTTTTTTTACTTGGAAGGGACTGAATGGCATCTTTTAATTCTTGAAGTGTGAGTGATGCATTTATGTAGTGAGTATTGTCAGAGGCAGGGTCCTTATATACATCTTTCTTTTCATCTCGTTCCCTATAATTTCTATCAGAGACAGGGAGTCCTTCTACACAACAGGCCTCAGCAAACACGTCTACAAAAGCTTCTGCTTTTTCCAATGAGCTAGGAATAGGGTTATTTTCTAGCTTTACTGGAATTGATGGCAACTTAATCCCGTTTTTCATTAATTTTAGTTTTTCCCAAATCTTTATCGTGTCTTTGTGGTTATTTACTTCACATTTACAAAAAGATGTCCAGTGTTGTTCTTTGGCTTGCTCTATGATTCTGTTACACTTAATGTTGGCACTTTTCATCGCTGTATGATTTTCAGGTGACCTGTTTGCTAAATAAATTTTGTATTTTTCTTTCTTTTCGTTCACTGCCTTTTGACAGTCCTCATTCCACCAGACATTTCCATGATGTTTTCCTATTTTTGACACTGTAAGTTTTGGAATTGAAATGTTAGCAGCCCTTAAGAGTGAGTTACAGAAAACTTCGTACGTTTCGTTTATGTTCATTGCTTCAGATAGATCTGTTCTTGTCTTTTCAAGGATTGCCTTAAAACTGATCCAGTCAGCGTTTTTATAATTAAACTTGGGTAAACTATCTTGTGGTATGGCGTCTATTTCTGTAGTATGGTTTAGGGTAAGACGTATGGGGATGTGATCTGATCCCAACAAGTCATCCTCTGTTTGCCATGTGGCGTTTGGGGCTAGGGATGGTGAGATTAAAGTAAGGTCGATAGCTGTGGGTCTGTGGGTTGGTATATCGGGGATCCGGGTAACGTGTCCGTTGTTAAGTAAATATAAATTGGAATCTACAATATTTTCAATCAACCTGTTGCTTGTTATGTTTGTACAATACTTTTCCCAAAATGGGGCATGTGCATTAAAATCACCTCCAATTATCCACTTGTCGTCCTGATCTTGAAAGTGTTTTAACCATTCAGTGTTCACAGAGTCTGGGCCTCTTGGTAAGTATACAGAGGCCATATTCACAACTAACGATGAGGAAAATTTTATAATGATTGCACATGATGAAATAAATGCGGTAGATTTAGGTACTGGCGATGATCGTTCACAATAGTTCAGTCCTTCACGAATGTATATAGCTGTTTGTATACGGCCACCGTCATTTACAGAGTCACATATTGGTGGATAATAAAAACCGGATATTGTAGGTAATTTGGTTTTGATGGTATTCAGCGATTGTAGGAGCATGACATGGACGTTTTTAGAAGAGAGATAGTTACTCAAATATGAGATGTTTTTAACAATGGAACGTGCGTTCCACTGAAAAATGTTGATATCACTTACTACACACGTCTTCATGAGGAACGGTTGAATAACTTTAGAACAATATGGTAAGTTTATATAGATTTCATTTAACTTTGAATTAAAAGGTACAAATAGGATAAAAATAAAGTATGTGAACAAGAAAATAATTAAGTAAAACAATATAGCTGAGAACTGAACGAAGAGAAACTGAATCTGGGCTGAATCTAAAATGACCAAGGAGAGAAGAAAAACGGAGATTGAAAGCCGGGTCTTTGTTGATGTCGTTGTCGGTTTGATCTCCTCCTCGGTTTTTCC
>CM060308.1:14145175-14172729 GCA_030674185.1 Monoplex corrugatus | reverse complement strand
TTTCAAGTTTAACTCATTGCATAAATTTGGACCCACATAATCGTTGCAGATGCACCTTGTTTGTGTTTCTAAACAGATAATAATGAAAAAAACTACAACAGCTACAGGTGAAAAAGGTTATACATCTGCTTTGTATTTTTAAGGAAACCTAACTCAAAAACTACATGATAATGAAAAAAATAATACAAAGTTACATTAAAGGTTGATTGTGGTATTCAAAAGATCTCCAGAAAAGTATTTTTTTCCATACATAAGGATACTATAACACATCAACAAAAGATGCAAGAGATGAAAAATGTTCTACTGCACTGTATTCATCATTGTCATGTGCTCCGAATTTTAATAAAGATTTTCTTGTTAAGATTCAGAGCAGTTTCTGTGCTACCTCAAATACGGGTCTCAGGAAGTGTGAGTGTGCTAACTCATGTTTGGGACATTCATATTATAATGCAACAGTATCACACTTATTTTCATTGTGTTTGAGTCTTCCCCTTCTTCTGCTCCCTCCTTTAGTTTTACTATAAAGTCAAAAATAATTTGTCAATACAAAGTTTTCATTACAAGTTTGAATCTGTGTATACAAATCAACAACAAGAACAATGTGCTCATTTTCTGTATCAACTTGCTTTAATTAAGTAGGAATTAATGTATGTATCAACAATCAGTTCTTCAGCTTGAAATTGGTAGGGACATCTTTGAGTGATAAAGACTGAAGACCTAAAGACTTGCTTTATTGTAAGTATCATTGTAGAATCAGACAATTGACATAATCAAAATCATTGACAGTTTAAAAGGTTCTATCAGAATGTCAGCTTTTTTTATTATTATTTCAAAATGGGCTATTCTCATCCACACTTGCGGACTCATCAGCCAGTGCACTGGAATTCCAGATCTGATCTGAGAGAGAATAATCCATAGGCCAAAGTGTAGTTTCTTGGCCTTTTACTTAGCTAAAACCAGAATGTAGTTGTGTAAATGTTATCAATATATGCTGACATAAAAATAATAATGGTGTTGAAGTACTCACGCTGAATAGCACACATTCAAAATAATGGGATTCTTGTATAAAATTTATATTCTGCCTGGAATTGGAGAATGAAAATAGAAATTATTGATAATTGTATGTGATATTATGCATTCATGACTGCTGGTTCAGTTTCACAGTTCTATGGATTTTTTTGCTGTAAGACGGAGGATTTTCTTGATCTTGCAGATATTATTTACTGTCAACTTTTCCAGTGATATATTGCAAACAGTAGTTTTGTTTACTTCTTTCTCTTCCTAAGTCATATTGAATAGTGTTATACATTCATGTACTAGAAATCTTAGCTTTGGTTCTGCTTCATCTGTTTTGATACAGGTCACTATTCTTTTTTTTTTTTTTTTTTTGTCAGGCTGTTCATTCAACCGTAAAGGAGAGCCCTTGGAAGTCAAATGGT
The DNA here is from genome assembly GCA_030674185.1 of Monoplex corrugatus. Classification (NCBI taxonomy): domain Eukaryota; kingdom Metazoa; phylum Mollusca; class Gastropoda; order Littorinimorpha; family Ranellidae; genus Monoplex; species Monoplex corrugatus. The sequence continues at coordinate 14,171,290 of CM060308.1, read as the reverse complement.
ACCAGGCCCAGTAGTGTGTTGTTAATAAGTAACAAACAAAGTGGATCACAATTGCCCACAGTATAACAGGAAATGAAAGTCGAACAAAACAATAACTGATCAGCCAAAGATGGTGAGGCCTGTACTGATACTGTAAATATATTCTCTCTTTTTGTGGAGGGGAAAAGAAAAAGGCAAGTTGTTAACATCTTACAGTTTTATGACAAGTGAAGTGGTACCAGACCTAGCAGTGTGTTAATGAAGTGGATTAGAATTGCCTACAGCATAACAGGAAAGGAAAGGCAGAACAAAACAGTAATTAACTATGGAAAGGTAGTGAGGACTATAATCTCTCTTTGGTGGGAAACAGAAAGAGGCCATTGGCAGCAATATCTTGTAGTTTTATGACAAGTGATTTAGTAAAAAAAAGAGCAAGACAGAAAACTGAAATTTAGCCCATGCCAACGTTTTCATTTTCTTGAAATCATAATCTACAAATTAGCAGTATGGATTGAATTGAAACTGAGTTTTGAGTCTCCATAGGCAAATGTGTTTCCAGATTTTCATTTAGAAATAATACTTTTTCAACAAACAAAAAAACAACCACAAAACAAAACAAAAATACATAAACATAAATCCTCCTCCTTCCAAAATGAGACCAAAAAACTTAATCCTCCAAAAGCAAGAGAAAAAATTGTATGCAAACAGACGCACACTCACACCAGTAATAGTAATGTTCAACATAATCTGTTTATTTGGGGATACAGTATACACTGACCCATATGATACATGCGTTAATTAAAAGCACACCTTTAGCAGGACCTGAGTCCGATCATTTCTGCCACTGGTCCAGAAATAGGTTATATTGTATCCTCATTTCATCTTAAGAGTTTGCAAAGTACTACCCATAGAACTGACACATATTTCAATCATACTGTAGATGCATGGGCTAAACATCACATGTGTGGACTTGGTGCGCATGTTCGTATGCACAGCCACCCAAACACATACACGTAAGTCTTTTTATATGTAGTGATCATTTGTAGAGCTCTGTGTAACTGGTATGTGTTTGACGGCATGCAGTGATGTAATTTGTACTTGTATAAATTGTATGTTGTAATCATGATTTGAGGTCTGTTTTCATAATTGATATTTTTATGAGAATCGTTTTTCAGGGAAATGAAAACAGTCTGCCCATGGAGCTGTGCTCCACATGTGAGTATTTTGTTGAGTTCAGTTAAAGATACTGTGTGTTTACTGTATGAGTTTGGCGTATGACCCCCCCCCCCCCCCCCCCCCCCAAATTAACCTCCACCATATCTTCCCTGTTTGGTTGTGTGTATGTTTTAATTAGCTGTTTTACATGTCTTGCATTGCATTCTTGTTCATGTTTGAAATAATTATTTGATATTATCTGTGTAGTTTTACCCCCACCACACCTTCCCTGTTTGGTTGTGTGTGCGTTTTAATTAGTTGTTTTACATGTCTTGTATTGCATCCTTGTTCGTGTTTGAAATAATTATTTGTAATTATCTGTGTAGTTTTAACATTCTAAAAAATAACTCTTTAAATTTTTGCGTTTTCATCTTTTAAAAATCACTGCCTTCCAGGCTTGTCACTTATTGTGTGACTTATTGTACTTTTCTTCTTTACAGTTATTCATGTCTTTTGAGCTCTGTGTCAAGAAAAGCATTATATAGGAAACAGTTGGGCTTCAGTGTTTAATTAATGCTAATCCCATTCAGGTAAACCTTTTTAAACTGTATCATGTGTACATATCATGTATGTTGTGAGTAAAAAAAAAAATTATGAAAATGTAAGAAACTTGATAGAATTGTTCTTAATTGCTTTTTTATGAGTGAGGTTTAGTTGTCACTGGATAGTGTATGCATGAAGTCTGTAACTTGCTATGTGATACTGCATTTAAAAGGTCCATTGTTTTCAGTTGATGTTGATGAGATCAAACGGCTGGGTAAACGATTCCGAAAGTTGGATTTGGACAACTCTGGATCTCTGAGCATCGATGAATTTATGTCATTACCTGAACTTCAGCAGAATCCTCTGGTACAGCGAGTCATTGACATCTTTGACACAGATGGAAATGGAGAGGTAGACTTCAAAGGTAAGCAAACTTTTTGTTGCAGGAAGCTGACTCCAGTTTCATATGCTGTGGTAGTTCCTTGAACTGATTCATCATTGAGTTGATTCATCATGGGCATAATAACATAAGAAATCTTTTTGAAAGTATTGAGAAGAATCAGTTACATTCTCAAGCTTTATAATGTGCACAACCACAGACTGATGTCCTATGATAATTGCTTCTCTGTGCTCTGGGCATATTGAGATGCGCGCATTACATATATTGAGTCAGTTGTCTTGAACTAATTGTTAATAAATTTGTGTAATTGAGGCTGAAGTCTATATATCATGGTAAGATAGGTAAACCTGGTAAGATAGGTAAAAATACTAAAATGCTGTTTTCAGAACAACCTTTCAAGGGATGCCAGTTCAAGACAAATCCGTACAGTATATCAAAAGACAGTAGTATTGGAATTAAAATGCAGTAGCCTTGTCTTTTCTAGTTCATGCTTTTTTTGTTTGTATATGATCATCTGGATTACAGTGAAATTGACAGTTTTGTACACTGTTCCTATGATACAGTGCAATCATAGATGTCACTAATATATGTTTCCTTGAAAATTATTTTATCCAATGTTATTGGCAGGTATATATAGACTGTTTTATTTGCTCTTTCGGTAACATGTATTTTTTGTTTATGACAGTTATGTCTGTGGTTTATGTTGTTTGGTTGTTCAGTTAGTTGGTCTTGTTTGTTTATTGAAAATATATTGCATGCTTGGTTTCTAGAGGTACCAAAGTTTGTATGGGAAATATGTTGCAGAATTCATTGAAGGGATTTCACAGTTCAGTGTCAAAGGAGACAAGGAGTCAAAGTTAAGATGTAAGTGATTAATCAGTATTTAAAGAAAATTGTGCCTGGTTATGGTTCTGTTCGTTGTTTCTCTCTCTCTCTCTCTCTCTCTCTCTCTCTCTCTCTCTCTCTCTCTCTCTCTCTCTCTCTCTCTCTCTCTCTCTCTCCTCCCCTGTTTTCTGTCTGCCACTGCTCTCCAACCTACCAGTGATGTTCACATTATTTGTCCACTCCCTTTAAATAGTCAGATCTCCTACCTTTCCTTATTTATATAGAAACATTTTTTTCTTGAAGTGTACCAGATTTTCTCAGATGCGTGCATGCATTTTGATTTTGCCCACACTGTGCAGGTGGTATGTTGCTGCAGTCTGCATGCCACATCTTGAGTGGGTGTGCATGCAGGGTGTTTTCATATTTCGGTAAGCCACCCACTGACAGGACTTATATAATCTTCAACTTTCATATTTAAATATTCTGTATGCATATACACACAAAAGTTGGTTTAGACAGATCTGCACGCATGTTGACCTGGGAGATTGGAAAAATCTCCACCCTTTACCCACCAGGAGAAAGTGACTTGGCTGATCAAAGCCAGGCCCTCTCGATTAATGGTCAAACATTTACACACTGGACTGCTGCACCCATGCAGATTACAGTTTGTTTTTGACATAATTATGTTCAGCTCAGACTCTGATTGAGCAAAGTTTGCCTTCTCTTGAAAGGTCATATGAGCAGATGTGAAAATACCCGCTTGTAATAATGTAAGGTGAGAAAATCACTGAATCCATTCCCAGCTGAGCAGGATACCCCCCTCCCTGCACCATTTCATGGTGATTTGGATGCTAGTTTTTCAGATGAGACAGTAAACCATGATCTCTTGTTTAAAATACACTTAAACACAACAAAAAACTTGTGGCTATCAGGCTACATTTTATAGAGTAATCCATTGAGATATACTCAGCCTCTTACAGGACAGAAAAAAGGTCAGTGGGGGCAGGAGGAGGGCAGCCTAAGTTAAACTTGGTATATTTTCAGAAAAAGTTTATCTTTTTAAACTTTTTGCCTTTTTTAAAGGCTCTGGAAACTCAAATTTGAATAATTTTCAATGATTCCTCTGTCCCACCAGTTGCCTTTAAGATCTATGATATGGACAAGGATGGCTACATCTCGAATGGGAGTTATTCCAGGTGCTAAAGATGATGGTAGGGAACAACTTGAAGGATACGCAGCTGCAGCAGATTGTCGACAAAACCATCATTCATGCAGACACTGATGGTGATGGAAAGATCTCTTTTGAAGAATTCTGTGCTGTGAGTAAATTAGGATTTCTTTTTTGCAACTTTTCATTTGTTTTATATCATTGTCTTGCTTTTTCTGTCATATTGATGCATTAATGTACAGCTTTATGCCCATATGTGAAGAAAAATAGACAATATGGATTTTGGAGTGAGTATTCAGCTGAAGCAGTGAACAAAATTAAGTTGACAACTTACTGGTCTGTCTACGCCAAGTTTGTATCGCAGCTTCAGTTTCTCAAAAGACATAGTCTTCATGCTCGGAATAGGTTCCATATGCTCTGATACCATCATACCATGTGATGGAAAAGATTCAGACTTGTCTTGGAACAAGCCTTAAGCCTGCACACAAGCTTTAAGCCTGCACACAAGCTTTATGCTTAATAAAATCATCGTATCAGTTTGTCATTGGATTGATCTAGGCTACTTTGTGGTGAAATGTGTATTTCAGTCTTTAATGAAAATGAATAAAAACACAACCAGCCCTCTAGTTTGAAGTGACCTTATCAACATCCTCTGCAACCACATCTCTGAAATCAGTTCTCAGAAATACATATCCTCCATTTGGCCCCCCCCCCCCCCCACCCACCACACACACACACACACACACAAGCACTCTTACACACATACACACTAAATAGAGAATACCAAGGCGGCGAAAATAACATCACTACCACCACAATTGTTTTTTCTGTCCACCACTTTCCTCTTCAACATTCTTCCAGTTGCCTTTTCCATTTCTTTAAATTTTTCTTTTTTTTTTTCCTTCTGACTCAGGGAAAAGCCCAAACACTTCGCATTCCATGTTGGAAGAGTATGAGACCCCATCCAGATTTATTATTGGTGGCTGAGCCATCTGTGTATATGATAATATATTTGGGGTTACAGCATATTTGCTCAAAAAGTAAAAGTTTTTGTATTTTTCCCGTTTGTTTGTCCCTGTGAGTTCTGTCAGTTGACTTCTCACTGAATGGATTCTTCTGCCTGTTCCATCTTTCCTCTCTCCTGTGGGGGATGTCAGGAACATTTCAAGGGTTGACAGCCAGAACCCAGTATCTCACTTTTTTGTCAATTTTCACTTTTTTATACAGAACTGTTGCTTTTGATGTGATCTTTCACTTGATGGACTTTGTTTTTGCCATGATATTGATTTTTGATAGGTTATTGATAAAACCAAAAACCAGTATCTTAGAATGTAGATATAGCCTTCCCCGAAAACCCAGTTAAAAATTGTCTCCTGTAAACTATCAGAAAATTGAGATACTTGGTTCTGGTTGTCAACCCTCGAATTTTTCAGTCTAAATAGTATCCCTACATTTTGAACTCTGTGCTAGAAAACTTTCGTCTTTTTCTGTTAATCTCTTTTTTCCTTGCTTCTTTGATTTCTTCCTTGCTTCTTTGATATCATCTCTTCCATTTAGTTTCTGTCTAGCTTGCCTATTCACTGTATGTTTTCTATGATACCTTCCATGCTTTTTCTTTTGATTGATAAATGAACTCATTTATTAACTGCATTTTTATTCTGAGGAAATGTGATGTTCACAAGCAATTTTAGGTAACGTAAGTCAGTTGTTTTTTTAATCGCCATGGTGATGAATTGGATGGAGTGGCATGGTCTTCATGGAGATGTCTTCTGTGGTTCTGTGGATCACATTTTTTTTTTTGTATTAGAGATTCTACTAAATGTTAAGTATTAATGTTTAAGTCGGAGCAGCCCAAACTCATTTTAGCATGATCAGAATAATCAGAAGTGTAGAGCTTATTTAAAGGTTTGAGCTTGGAATTGTTTTTTCAGTCATAATTTTATTTAAAGTTATTATACAAAACAGCAAGAAAAGAAGATTGACTTTGGTTTTAACTGCTTTTCTTTGACTGAACTAGCTTTGTTGTTTGTTTATGAAGAATGATGTCTTGTGCATGTGTATTTTGTTGTATATTTCTGTCTGGTGATGTTTTTACACAAACTCATATGCATATGTGATTTGTACTTCCTGACTTTTTTTTCCCCTTTTTCAGAGATAAAACACTAATTCATTGTCTATTTGTATTGCCATCATAAGTGAAGCGTTGGTCATGCATCATTTCTATGCCTTTTTTATGTATTTTTGGTCACTTTCTCATCAGCTTTCTGTATTTTTTGTTTCAGGTTGTAGGTACAATGGATGTTCACAAGAAGATGGTGGTGGATGTATAGGACTGTCACTGTGCTATCTCCCAGCATTTTTATTCTCCCATGGATTCCCTCTACCCCCCTCCCCCCTTCCATTTACTGTGTTATTGACAAAGTGTCAGACATTTCTATTCCTTCCTCTTTAATCCAGTGACTGTTTGCAGAGCACCGTGCACAGTTTCTTTTGGTTTACTTTGGTTTGGACTGGACTCCCTGTCAATGGCAGCCACACTCAGCCCATTTTTCATCTTCAGAAAGTCACTTTGGATGGAAGTGAAGGATCTTAAGAGTGTGTCACATTTCTGTGGAAAATGTTCTTATATACGAGACAAATGCAGCCATTGTCAAGTCAGTGTTTGCAAATAGAGGATTGTCAAGTCAGTGTTTGCAAATAGAGGATTGTCAAGTCAGTGTTTGCAAATAGAGGATTGTCAAGTCAGTGTTTGCAACTAGAAGGATCCTTTTTCAGCTGGAATATTGGGGACTTTTCTGCGATAATCTGATATGTGCATGGGTGTACACGCATGTGTGTAAGTGATTTGAGGAACGTTAGAAGTTGGAATAGATTTTTGTAAAGAAAAAATCTGCATGAGAATGATTTGTAAGTATGTATGTGTATTATGCACATTTTTCTATTGTCGAGATTGGAAAATCTAGGTTACAGATGTAAACTGATGCCAAGGTGACAAGAAATTTTTTTTGTTGTTGTGATATTTTTGTTGCAAAATTTTGTACTGGATGGTTGGTGAAATAGGATGTCAGTGCTGCCAGCTATCATTCCCAGTGTTCCAGTGTTCTGCAACTTTCTGTCTTCACCCTTCAACTTCTTTCCTCCTGAGTTATATGTTGTATATCACATTTTGTGAGTGCCATTCAGTGATAAACCATTTCTTTCTATCAGCTTATCCACCACCCTCCAGCAGGAAACTGGTGGACAATATGAGGAAGTGAAAGGGTTAAGTCAGAAACTGTTAGTTCAGTTGTATAAATAGTAGACAATCTACACTTATGAACATGTGTTGTATTGCTTCAGTACTACTCACCAAGAAACGGAAAAGCTTTGCAGAAGAGTGTCTTGAATATTTGAAGATTTCTCTACCTGTGTGTGGATAGATTTGTTTTGTTTTACATAGGGTAGATCAGTGTTGATGTGCTAGTTATAGTTTTTACTTTAAAAAGAGTTTGACTGTACAAATGAAGCTGGAGAATGTCTGATAAATCATGACCTTAATTAGCTTGCTTTTCAGCAAGATCTTAATAGTTAGACATATAGGCATCAATGATGGATTTAGTGGGAGAGTGCTTGGGTGGGTAAAATTTATTCAGTATTGAATTACGGGTTTGATTATTTGCATTTCGGTGCTCTTGCAATCATGGACTTTCTTCAGTCAAAATGTTTATTTTTGTTTCTGGAATGTTGTCCAGATTTTGTTTTGTTTTATTTCTGGAACATTGTCCTTGTGATGAAATTTTATTGTATTTGCTTTGGACTGCTTTATGTTTGTTTTCTGTTACTTCTGCCAAATGGAGACTGTGTTTCATGTATGTTTCTAGTATATTTTACTCTGTGCCAAGCATATTTAATTAGCACACCCCATTGACTACTGTATCTTTTATGCAGTTGTGTGTGTGTTTGGTTATGGGTTTCTTTGATTAAAGTGGGGAAAAGGACAAATACTAAACAGACTTTCAAGGTGAGTGAGGATGAATGATTTTTCAATTTTGTTGTTGTTGGTTTTATTGTTTTTGTCTTTGATTTGTTTTGTTTGCTCTTCCCTTGCTCCGTCTTTTTTTTTTTTTTTTAATGTCATCAGTACTGTGGTAAAAAGTCCTGCAATATTTCTATAGAGCATTTTACTGTTTCTTATTGCAAAATCAATGAAAATACACTCTTAAGACAATTTTTGGTGTTTGTTGTTTTTGTACAGTTGTCAGCTGAGCACACGAGGATCACCCGGTACATGCATTTATTTATATGTGAAATAGTTTATATATTCACAAATGCATTCCATAAGGTGATAGTAAGGGGGAAGACCGGTTTTTAGTTGTCGTGTCTCATAGGAATCTCCAAGCCATCTTCAGAGAGGTCATTGTATGTAGTTATTAAGTTGTCACCGATTACTACTTGCTATAAATGTAAGCCACGTCAGTGTACAAGACTAAAAGCCAGAGTCTTAAACCTTTGCCTCAGTCCAAGGGAATGTAGGACTATCGTAGTAGTCACATACCATGCAAAACAACTGTCGGATTTAATACAAGCAGCTTGATATTTGAATTAAGGTTATGTTCATATCAAAAGTAATCATTTACATATGCTGAATTATGGCAATTATACAAACATTATTAAAATCATCATCAAAAGCACCAAGTCATTCAATTTTTGTTTATTTCCAAGACTGTAGAGTTCAAACAATTATTTTCGTAATTCAGCTGTCAGAAACAGAACTTCAAGAAGTAAAACTTGATGCACTCTTTCATGGATTGAAGCAAATAACTTTCAAAAACCTTGTAGCAGTCATTGTCATTGTTCATTTACCTGGTTTTATTCTGACCAGAAATGTATAGTATTGTAATTCATGGTGACGAGTTGTTTGCTTTTTATTTTTCAGTATCGTGTTAGGAACGAAAAATTGTAGAGTGGGAGATAAATTAAAATTCAGTTTAGTCTTTGGTGTTCTGGGAATAACTTTTGCTTAAAGCTCTATGTCTGTACCATTTGATGGTGATGTGAGAAATGTAAGTTCATGCCTAAAAATGAACTTGGCATTTATGCAAATTTGCAATTGAATATGAACTGCTTAATCATTATTTCTTATCATTAGTCATCATACTTTTAGAATTTATGGTAATTGTTACATTATTCAAGCTTTTGGATATTGCTTGTACAATTAGCTGTGTGTGTTTATCTAAGCAGGCAATAGTGTTTTTTATATTTCATAGCATTCTTTAATGCTGATGAAGATCTGTATTCATTGTAATGGATTGTTTGCATACCTATACCAAGTGTGTTAGATTAGCTGTTTATAGAAAGAGCAGTTTTATATCCTTTACATTTACACGACATGTATACACTTTTTAAAAGATTTTGCTATAGGATATGTTGTTATGTATAGTTCATGTTATGAGGTTGTTCCTTTGGTGAAGACGTTTTTTTTTTTCTGTTAACATTTTCCCCCCAGTGTAATTAGTTCAATGTAGCATCTCCCAGAATGTGTATCAGGGCATCTTAACCATCTTTCTCTGTTCCAGTTTGTGATATGAACTGTTGACTTGGAATGGGCGCTTCATTTATGATAATTTGCACTTTTGGGTCTTTTTCTCCATTTCTTTGAGAAAAGATGATCTTTTCTTTGTTGTGTGTGTTTTTTTCTTCTTTGTTTTTTGGTGGGGTTTTTGTTGTTGTGTTTGTGTGCGTGTGTTTTGTTTTCATTTGTTCATCTCGAACCATAACTACCTTCCCGCAAACTCTATAAACTTTCCCAAGTTTTGTAATAATGACAGTTATCATTACAATACTTATTCTGTCGATCAGATTCTTATGTTGCAGCCCTAATATATAAGAGAAATTTGCTAGCATAATATGTTGATAAACATAATTTGCAAGTGACTATTGTTTAATATTATAAACATAGTTTGCAAGTGACTATTGTTTAAGGACACAAACGAAATGGGTGTGATTTTTATAGCATATGTGAGAACATGTTGCTGAGGGCTGCTTGTTTCTCTGTACATTAAAAATTATTTTAGTTTTCTGCTCAGTCCAGAAAATGCAAGGTTCACATAAGAACAGTATTCCAGCAGATATAGGCCTGTATCTGCAGCGGTTTCATTATTTTTGTAGTTATTTTCGCCAATAACAATGAGCAGGTTTACCTACAGTATCTTTTATTCTGCGATGAATCATAATATTATGAAGGGGCTTATTGCTTCTTTATTTCTGATAGGTTCTGTCCTTTCTCAATGTGCCACTGCATTGAAACCTGAGAAACTTGCCAAATATAGACAGCTAGAGAAAAGCTATGTATATATACAGTATGCGTTCATTGTTTTGACGTTTTTGGGTTATATAAATCACTATGTATATGAGATAAGATGTCCTGTGGTGTCATATCTGGCCTTCAGTATAGAGTCATATGTTCATTGACATGAATTTTTCAAGCATTATGGTTTGTTGCAAGGTGGACATACTTTCATTCCCTGACTCTCTAGACTGAAGGGTGATAAATTTACATAAGTTAAAAAGGTCATATTTCAGACTCTTATTGAATGTAAGTTTTTTCTCCCTTGTAATTGTATTGAAAAATAAGTGTTATTGGATTACTTCTGTTGAGAAGTAAGCATGACAATCATGACAAGATTTTGTTTTGGTGGAAGAGAGATGTACAAGAGAACATGGATCTGACAGTGTATTTGCCAGGAATACAGTAAACTGCTTTGCCTAAATCCACTTTTGTTTCAGCAGCAAGTTTCTTGCCATGATAGAAATACAAGCAGCTTTATTTCTGTATTTCAAAACATTTATGTGGGGCATAGTTTTTGATGATGTGGCCCAATTTGTGGACTAGCCTGCAGGAAGAATGATTTGATGCTAGACAAGAATACTTTTAACAGGTTCAAATTGCAGTAAAAGTGTTTGCAGCATTAGCAGACCTGAATACAAGCATAAATCTGAGGCTGGTTATGGTATTGTACTTCTTTTTGTTAGTTTTGGGGGATGTAGGCTTGTTGGTTATCATATTACCTCTTTTGGTAATTTTTGGGGAGAAATATTAAACTTGATTAACACTGAAATATGTGTAGAACTTTTTTTTTTTTAATTATGTTTTTTATTGTTAAAAGCCCGGGAGCCGATCGATGAATATGAAGGGCTAGTTGACAGATTTTCATCCCCACATGCACATGCACGTTGAGCTCATGTGGCAGCAGAGTGGGGCACTAAGGGTTCTACGCATATTCACACATACACACATGGGTAAGCCCTACAGTGATTGTTTGGTCAAGCTGAAACTGAAAGTGATATGCCCGTACCCTGTTATGGCCCCAAAAACTGTGCCAGAGACCTAAACATTTATTTATAGGTCTGTGATAACAGGTGGCGCCAGACATTAGCTTCACCTATCATAGTTCAAATCTGCCCCGATTAGAAATGTTTCTGTCAATTTGCCATGGCATTTCCATCAATGCAACATCATTTTTATCGAAGTATTAGGAAGTAATAATAGCTAACATTCTACCAAATATGAAGCTGTGTTATTGCTTCAGCATTGAACTACTTGAGAAAACATTAGACAGATGTGATGCTTGCTGTTACAAGGGTTAGAAATGAAGCTGACATCTGGGGCACATGGCACTTTACATAGTCCTGCCGTGTCTTTAACTGCAGGTACTGTGAAAAAGTGTGTGGTCAAATAGATTGGCAGTCTGGTAGAAAGCTGTTTCAGTTTTGTTCAAAAGTTTTGTTGTTGCAGTCAAAGTGCTGGGTCAAAAGTGGTTTATTTTTATTTGTTTGTTTTGTTGTTGTTGCTGTCAGTCAAATTGCATGTTATTATCGTAAATGTGTACTGGAGGCTATCATAGTTGTTGAGAGGGTAGTAAGTGAAAATATACTGCTAGGCTATACCTGTGATTATGTTGTATGTGATAATATATTCCATTTTCTGTGCAGCTATCGTCAGAAGAAAAAAAAATAGGAAGAAAGAATTTTTTTTTTTCAAACTGAAGTCCTAGTGATCATGAGGGTATGTCGGGTAGATTACGTATCGTTTGTATCAATAATGATTGATGGTATATGCAGCCTTGCTCAGAGTGAAAGAAACAACAAAAACTCAACTTTGGCTTATGTCTATCAACTATGCAAGGGATTGTGGTCAGACATATGTTGGATATCCACACCATTTTGCATTGTTTATTTGTGAGTTTCATTGATCGTGATTTGTATTCATGGTCACTGGACTGTCACAGATTGGGGTGACTTAAGATGAGTGTGCTGTTATATGAGCATCTGATTTTGAGAAGGGTAGTAAATAGCAGCCATATATTACAGTTTTATTTCTGTGTGCTTGAATGCTCAAGTGTTGTGTACTAACAGTAGCTATTCACCGTAGTATCGATCACCCCCATATGAACCTCTTTCCAAGTACAGATTTGTGTGCGTGCGTGCGTGTGTGTGTGTGTGTGCGTGCACGCTTTGTGTTCTTAGCATGACTGTCCAACAGTGGAGTCCAGGTTTATTTATGTTGGTTTTGTTGTTCTACTTTGTTGATTTTTCCAGTTTAATCTACACAGCTAGTTCTGCTTTTCTCCTCCAATATAAAAACAAACAAAAAACGTATTTACATATAAGTTATGTAAGTTTTATTCTGTGGTCTTGTTTTTTTTGTTTTTTTTGTTTTTTCCATATTTTCAAATTATCAGGTATCGTGCGAGAAAGTAGAGTGTAAGAATCATATTTCCTATAGGTGTCCAGGTGAACGGCACTTCTTTGAAAATATAACTTGGAAAAATATTTAGAGCTGCATGAACTACCTTTGATGCATGAAGTATCTTTTGATAAGTGTTGCCCCCCCCCCCCCCCGAATCATCTTTTTTGTTAACCCTTTGACTTCCACACCCTAACCACCAACTAAAAAAACTAACACTTGGACTCCCTCACCCTATCCACCACCTTCCTGCAGGAAGCTGGTGGGTAGGGTATGGGATTCAAAGGGTTAAGTTTTTGCTTTGCTGGTATGGTTGCCAATGCAGGATGCCAATGGACAGGGTGCGGGGGAGTCGAAAGGTTAAAGTTAACTTTTTCTAATTAGTGTTTGAAATGATGCAGTATGAGAGACAGTGGCATGAACAAATTACTGACTAACTGCTGAGGATTAGGAAGTAAATAGAATGAAAAGATGGATGCTATTCCAACTTGGCTGACTCTCAAAACAGCTCAGGTTTTTGCCTCTGTCATGTAAAAAAAAAACATTGCCCGAGAATGTTCATATCTTCATAATCTGCTACATAGGTGATTTCACAGACAGGAACTTTTTTTTTTCGATAGGTATGCCAGATTTTAGAGAGCTTTGTGAAAATTTATTAAGGTGATTTGTTGAAAAAAATAAGTTTAGATTATTTTATATTTTTGCACCATACCTAATGTTAAGTAGATGTCCTAGAAAGATGCCCCATTGTAGTAACTTTAACATGGCTGTCTTTATTGTATGTATGCAGCCTCCTACAGGCGCAAAGCACACACACATACTTGTAAGCAAGAAGAAAAGAAAAAAACTTCGAGAGTTGAAATCTGTTAAGGGGTTTCCTTGAATCTCATTTTCTGCACTCTTCTTCTTCCACACTATCGTACATGCTAAAGAAAATGTGAACGGATCTTTTTTGATAGCGGTAATCTTCTGTGGTCTTTAATGTCAGAGTAGACGGTAAACATAGCAAGTGTTTGACAGTTTGTTGACATTTTTCAAGCATAATTAAAGTTTTGGAATAATTTATGTCATTTTTCAAGCATAATTAAAGTTTTGGAATAATTGATGTCATACCTACTTTGATTGTAACTGGTTTCCTATTTTACAAATTGATTGTGAGCAAGCATAAATACCGCATTACAAAATTTGTTTACAAAATATGTGCATGAGTCTTTGGCAGTTTGTTTAAACAGGAAGGCATATTCAGTCAATCAGAAAATTTTATTCATATTTGATGAGGATTAACAGTCATCGAAAGGATCAACTCAGATGAAATTAACTTCTGTAAACACTTAAAGAAAGCAAAGAATATCAGAATGGTCGTAAATGAAGAGTATCTTTAGTTCAGCAGTTTTAAAATTCTTGTTGCACTGCAACCCTTTTCTAGACCGAGGCACATTTCTTTGAGTACTGGTAGTATAAAAGTTCAGTTCAGTTGTTTTGCATGCTTGAACTTTAAAAGTAGATGTCCACATTTTTATCTTGTTCGTATGACTTTATCACTAAATGTCCAGACAGCTGTGATTGTTGCACAAGCATTATTGAGTTTTCATGTTGTCGTCCTTCATTTCTGTTGTGTCAAGCAACACGTATATGTAATATATGTATATTTATTTCATTTTGGTTATATCTTTGAGTGTATGTTTTTATGTGGGAATTGGTACATTCAGAAAGATTGTACTTAATTAATTCATTATTGATGTATATTTTTGCAACGACCTTGAAATATAATCCAGTTCATGGATTTTGGTGTATGTGTATGCCTGTTGTATGTTTGACACCTGTTCCGTGGCTCATGTAAAACATTGTTCCCACTCACTACACTTTCCCCCCATGTGCGCCCCCATTTTTTCCAATGCTCTTTTCTTCCCACTTTCCTCTTTTAAAAAAATCTATATTTCATTCTTTGTCTTCACCCTTGGAACAGATGCGGTTTTTGATCTATTCATACTGTTGCCGACTTCCCCTTATCAATAAACATTTTTAAATATTTGGAAATTCTTTGTGTGGTTGGTGCTTTTAATGTAGGATCTGTTGTCTGTTTTCACTTTGAACATAACTTTGTGAAGACATGTAATACGAGCCTAAACAAAGACATAAAAGTAAGTTAATTCACCAACATGAATATTCAGTACCAAGCTTCAGTACCAAGCATATGATTGTAGGGTTCAAAGGTATAAGTACACACAATGCCACAGTGAATACAGTTCAGGCCTGAAGTTGTCTCCAGCCTAAAAGACCTCCAGATGAGACTGAACGCTACTAGTCAGTTTTAAAAAAAAAATTTTTTTTTTTTTAAATGTGACCATACGGACAAGATGTATCACTTGTGTAAATGACAGGCTCAAAGAGACCAACTTTGTGCTGTGGTCCTCATATAGAGTCAGTTTTCTCATATCATTTGTCTGTAACAGACAATGTGGTTATTTTTTTCGTACAAGCAGGGCAATACCACATGTTTTTTTCACAGCATAGCTTTTAGTTTTACTAATCTATATGTATAACAGATTAACCCTTTCACTCCCACAGCCTGTCCATAAGCTGTGAAAATTTCACCCTTTTGTTCCTTCACCCTATCCACCAGCTTCCTGCAGGAAGCTGATGGATATGGTGAGGGAGTGAAAAGGTTAGGTTTTTGCTTTGCTGTCATGGCTGACAATGCAAGGTGCTGGCAGATAGGTGATGAAATGAAAGGGTTAAAACTGTTGACCTAATGGCATGCTAAACCAGACCAATACTAATCTCCATGCATGACAGCTCAAAAACTGCTGACAAAATCACAAACTAAACCAGACCCTTACTAATCTCCATGTATGACAGATTAACTTTTTGTTGACTAAAATACGCTATAACCGATCTCACACATAGGCTACATCTGTTGGTTATTAAAGTGCTCTATAGTGTACACTGAGTTTAAAATATTCTTGATGCATTGTTCAAAGGTTTACATCAAGTTTAAAATATTCTTGATGCATTGTTCAAACGTTGAGTGCAAAGTTAAGCGGTTTTGTTCTATTCAACGATCATCTAGTACAAACGTGCTGTTAGACTGGCTGTGAATGTGTTTGAGTAGTTTGTGTGTGAATGCTATACTAACAGTCAATTCAGCCTGTGAGTGAGCGCGTGTATGTCACTGACATTGATTCTACATGTATAGTGAATATCCACTGTGCATACACATTTGCAAATTCCCTTTCTACAATCTTGTCTAAAATCACTTAAGTGAATAGACATTAAACCAATGACCCCCTTTCTGCAATTTGTGTCTGTGGCTACAAAAGACCACATCAGACGTTTGTCACGTGATAAAATAAAGCGCGTATATGTGTCACCGATACTGATTCTATAGTGAATATCCACTGTGCATACACATTTGCAAATTCCCTTTCTACAATTTGTTAATGTCTGTGGCTACAAAAGACAACATTGAACATAGGTCACATGTGATAAATTTACCCCTTTGCATCAGTTCTGGGAACATTTTTTCATCATCAAAGGACCCTCAATAATAAAGTGAGCATGTTTAAACGTTGCCATGTATTAGTCCATTCTATTGTCCATATTACCAGAAAATTTAAAGTCTGTTTGTGGCTGTATTCTTTTTATAGAACTTTTTTGTGCGACCTAGACAGTACGGACAGTATAATGAAGGAAGCAGCTGGCCAGTACAGAATGAACTAAAACTGCTGACCAAATAACACACTGAACCAAACCAATGCTAATCTCCATGTATGACAGGATAAAACTACTGACCAAATCACATATTAAACCAAACTGAATATTATTCCCTGTAATCTCTAAGTTTTTACCACACTGTGAATGCAGTGTGATTGTTATTACTGTTTAAACCCCAGCCAACTGCGCAGAGCCATACCAGGGCTTAACCATCTCAAAATGTACACAATACCCAGAGGTGCCAACCCTTACGGTTTTGCCATATTTTCTTACGGCAGATTTAATATCTTACGTTCTTACGGTCACTTAATTTATCTTACGGTGACAAAAGTGACCAGATCGTCCGCTCGTGAAACTAACATAAGGCCAAGCTCGCGTTCTCTCCTCAGCGCTCTCTCGCATAGCGCAAGGCTAAACGCTTATTTCTCTCTCCACTGCACCCAACGATAGGCCTGTCGTGCTTGATTTCTAGGCAAAGCAGGTTTCTCTCTCCATCCCACTGCGCTATTTTTGAAACTGCATGGACCCACGATGGCTCAGTGGTAAGAACGATAGCCACAGTAACCAATCAAACGCGCTCTCTCATTTTCTCTGTCCAATTGGAAACGACAATGAGTAGGCCTAGCACCACGCTTTCTCTGTGGAGGAAACATGGCGTCGAACGGAGAACCGCCAAAAAAGAAAGCAAAAACAGGAGCATATTCCCAGAAGTTTCGTGAGACCTACACGCAGAAGTATCCTTGTGTTGTGGCCTCCCAAGTTTCATCTCAACATGCACACTGTGTTCCTTGTGAGTTGGATTTTAAGATTTCTCATGGAGGACTCGATGACGTAAAGCGACATTGTGTATCTGTTCGACACATCGAGAAAAGTGGAGCGCTCAGCAAATCTACGAAGCTGACCAGTTTTTTTTCGTCATCCAAGTCTGAAGCAGAAACATCTTCACAGCAGGCTGTCACGCGCGCAGAGACTCTGTTCACTCACTTTCTAGTTGAACACGACATACCGCTCAGTGCGTCGGATCATGCTGGTCCCCTGTTTCGTAAAATGTTCCCTGATAGCAAAATAGCGAAAGAGTATGGATGCGCACGGACGAAGACAACACAAATTGTCAAAGCATGCAGCAAGGCAAAGGTAAATGAACTAGCTGACCACATGAGATCGGGACCTTTCGTACTCGGCACAGACGGAAGTCAGGAGGGAGGGGATAAATGTTATCCTATTGTTGTTCGTTGCCTCAACAAACACAATCAGATCACAACAGAACTGCTGTGTAATCCTACATGCTCCGAGTCCAGCACAGGAGAAAACATTTTCAAAGTTTTGGATACGGAACTGAGCTCACTAGATATCAAGTGGGAAAACTGCATGGCCTTGGTCAGTGACAATGCTTATGTAATGACTGGAGACAAGAAAGGGGTCATTTCTTTCGTCCGGAAGAAACAACAGAATGTGTACTTAGCGGGCTGTGTGTGCCACCTACTCAGCCTGGCCTTGAAGATGGGATAAAGGCAGGAATGAAGTTCGACCTCGACGACACCATGCGCCAGTTGTACTGGTATGTGTCCAAGAGCAGTGGACGACAGCAGCGCCTGACACAGCTCCAGGAGAAGTGCGGAGTGCCCAAACATCAGCTGATTGCGCATGTCCCGACAAGGTGGCTCTCACTTGGTGCTGCGTTGTCGAGGGCTTTGGAACAATGGGAACCCATTAGCTTGTTTCTGAAAGAGGAGTGCAACCTGAAGAAATGTGCAAGTCAGAGCTCCCCAGCCATACGGTCTACTTTGAAAGACTTCTTCAGACGGAGAACTACAAAACTATGTTCTGTTCGCTTTAACAGTCATTCAAATGTTCGACAAAGTGAACAAGCAGCTTCAAACAGACCATGCAAGAATTCATCTCATCAAGAGAGACATTGAGCAGCTGTTCCGCAGATTGCTTGTTTGTTTTGTGAAGCCCTCTGCAGTGAGTCATGGACCTGTGATGGCAGTTGATTTCACTTCCAGTTACAACATCAAAGCTGAAGACCAGCTCTTCATTGGCAGTGAGGCCAGGGCACATCTGGGGCAGGAATCGACCAGAAGGAAAAAGATATATTCTACAAGAATGTGAAATCTCTGTACAAAGCCATTTGTACTTACATTGTAGATAAGATCAACCCCTCCAACAACATCCTCTGGCAGCATGCTGAAGTGGCAGACGTAAAGAACAGGGACGTTGCCAGAATCTCGTCCTTGAATTTCTTCCTGGGCAAATTTCCTTGTTTGCTGCAGGATGGTCTCACCCGAGACACTGTGCACACGGAATTCCTTGACTATCAAGCAGAAGCTTCCATTCCTCCTGAAGTAATTCAGCAAGAAAATGCTGAGGAACAATGGCAGAGTATCTCCAAGATGACAGACCACAATGGGAGCAGCAAGTACAGCAACCTGGCCAGAGTCATGCAGGGAATTCTGCTCATCCCTGTATCAAACTGTGCTTGTGAACGAATCTTCTCCATGGTCAGAAAAAACAAAACAGACTTTAGGGGTACGATGAGCACGGACACCCTGGGAGCCCTCATGGTGCTGAAAGCTGGCAGTGCAGGACCATGCTTCGAGACACCATTGTCAGAAGGATTGTTGCGGACATGCAAGTCGACGACAATGAAGTCCCTCTGATCCCATCCACAGCCTCTTCACACTGTACATATATGTAAATATTGGTAAGTCTCCCCATTTGTTTCGTTTTGCTATAGTTTTCTGTCCATATATTTCAATTAGTCTTGTCGAGCAGATAGCCATAGGACAAGTTTCTTCCTGTATCTTACTGACGAATTCAAAATCTTACTGACAGATTTTTAGAATTGTACTGTCAAGTCTTGAAGGGGTTGGCACCTCTGAATACCTCACTGGGGAAAAAATGGAAAACAAAATTAAGTACATATATATATCATTGCATTCATGCACATAATCTGAGGTTATATCCCTTGTGTTGACTGCTCCGTCCAATTTATCACCAGGGCATTTGCAAAAAAACAAAAAACTTTAAAGGGCACTAAAACATGCGTAAAAATGGGCCTAAGTTGCATACAATTGCTTCTGCACATCACCCTTCCTTAGGGCCAAAAATGCACTTTAACAGTTGCACCCAATTATTAATCCAAAGCAAAAAATAGGTAAGGCTTTATAGAAACCCATATGTACTACACAAACAAACAGTTAAAATGTGTATTTGACAGTCCTTTTTTTCAACCATGTTGAATCAAAATGAGGTTCTTTATAAACTCATCACCATGCACCCTACTGCATGGTGTTGGTGATCATGGCCGTCCATTTAAATCTGTCCCTTGTCTCTGCAAGTTATCTCCCACCCTCTCTGTCCCCAACCACCCTGCAAGTCCGTCCAATATTTTCTAGGTCTACTTGGTGTTTTCATTCCCTCCAGCTTTCCTGTTGTGACCAGGTGCTCGAATTTCTCTTTCCTCATAAAATGCCCTGTAAATGTTTGTCTTTTCTTAATCTTCTTTCTTAATGATCTTATTTCTGCCTCCTTCAAGACTATCTTGTTTGGTTTTTTTGCTGTCCATGGAACTCTCAACATTCTTCTTTGAAACATTTCAGTTGCCTCAATTTTGTTCTTTGTGTGTTGACCGTCCATGGCTCACAACCATACAACAGTATCGGTTCTACGCAACACTCAAGAACTGTCTCCCTGATGATAATTGATAGGCATTTGTTGATAAGAACGCCTTTCATCTTCTTGAATGTTGTTTTGGCTTGGCCGATTCTGCTGGCTATTTCTGATGTGCACCTGCGGTGAGATGACCATTCCCAGATATATAAACTTATCAACCTGTCTCAGTGTTGTGCCTTTTGCTGTTAGTTTGCATCAGGGGATTTCTTGTTTTTTAACTGATTACCATGACTTCAGTATTCTTGCTATGTGTAATTAAACTTGCTATTTAGCTCCAGCCCTTTATTCTTGCTATTATATTCACAAGGTTTTGTAGGTCTTTGTCATTTTCTGCAATTAGCAAGGTGTCATCTGCGTAACGAATGTCTTTACAAACTATGCCTCCAATATTATTTTAAGCAGAACGAAACAGCTGGTCCATCAACTTTAAACATACCCCTAATTAGTCTGCTTTATTGTATATGATATGCCCCACCAACTATGTTGTCTGCTTGATAACCTCTTAAAACACTTTAAAACATGTGTTTTTCATCAAATATAAATGTCTCATGCACATTTTAAACCAGGGTTTTGAGGTTTTTCTTTGTTTTCTTAAAAACTGCCAAAAGGAAAATCACTTGGCTCAAGCCCTATCAAAATAAACAGCCATTAGTGAGAATGCTAGGATTACAATATGACAGTCATCTGATGGTTTTTGTTATTTTTCTTTAAAGTCCAGCCAACTGCGTAGAGCCATGTCAGGGCTATAACCATATAAAACATACACAATACTTCCACAGGAAAAAAGGAAAAGAAAATTAAAGGCACATATCAATGCATTCATGTACATACCTAAGATGTCCCTGGCATTGACCACTATATAAAAATGGGCCTAAATTACATAGAATTGTTTCCGCATCTCATTTCCCTAGAGCCAAAACAGCACTTAACACATGTAGGCCTACCTAATTATCAATCCTAAGAGGAAGAACGTAAGACTAATGCATACAGGTGAATGGACCAGCAATGCAGAAAATATATATGACAGGAACAAATGACGGAAAGCAAAGGAACAAAGTAGAAACAGGGTAACAGAAAAGGGGAATTCCTAGCACAGAATTTCCAGATGGTAGCAATACTATTTATAAAAGAGCTCCCAGCATCCCAAGGGGTAGTAATTTCATCACTGCATCATAAACTAAAACTTTATACGCAGTGACCTTTCCTTCATGGCTGAAAGTAAAAGGTTGACAGTTATTAAGAGGGATATGTCGCACTCAGACAACTCCATATGTGCTCCACCCAATCTGCCATCTGGCTCACCTTGAGTCTGCTTCAAACCCTATGTAATGGTAAGGCCAGGTGGTGTGTAATGAGGGTGAGTAGAACTTATGAAACACTAACCTGACACCATCAGAAGGGAGAACATTTGATGGGCTGTAGACAGGTCATTTTTATGCTGCAGACTGGGATTGAACTCGAGACAACAGATCTGGAGTCCACAGCTCTCTTACAAGAGCCAGCCAGGACGCTTGTGATAAAACAACAAAAACTGAGTACCTCACCTGAGAGTTGAACCCATACCCCTTGTGTTATCAGCGTGGCACTCTAACCAACTGATCTAACAGAAGATGAGAGGTTAACATTAAAAGGTGTACCAGTCGCCGTGGTGTAGTGGTTAACGCAACGGACAACAGACTGGAAGGTTGTGGGTTTGAATCCCCACCAGTACCTTCAAAAATCATTGTGGGATTTTTCAGCTCCTACCCAGAGTTGGGCGTGCTATGGGCTCATTGGGAAGAGTGGAACCACACAGTCGAGTCTTGTCCACTTCGCGGATGCATCATTGAGGTGTTGCTCAAATCTTCTGACCAACACCACAGGTGTCTGTATCTCTCGGGCGCGCCTGGTTGACGCCAGGATATATTATATAGTAAGCGTAGAGTACAGCCCTGTCGCGCAGTCTCAATCCTAGATGGAACTCCATAGCATCATGATTATCATTCACATAGACATCATCATCATAGCATAATAAAAACTGTTTCAGCTTCTGAGGCCATTAAAGCGGTGTAGAAAATGAGACGGGAGGGGGGGGAAAAAAAAAAGGTGAGCGCTAGCGTAACCTCCCTGAGTGCAATGGTCCTTTAAAAAAAAAAAAAAAAACCACAATAAAGGGTGTTGAGTAAAGCATTGTGTCTGGTCACAGAGTACACATAATAATACACATTCCCACAGTCATACATACACACATTCAAAAGAAACAACAAGAGAAGAAACAATACAGTGAACACCAGCAGCAAGTTTATTTTTCATCTTCTATTAATTTTTTTTTCAATAACAAGTTTTTGTTTAAAATTTGAACAGTTCTCCTCGCAAACCCCAATTTGACCATAAAACTCTAAAATGTATACATAACAAGATCAACAGGAACATGTTACTACACATAAACTGAAATGCAACACTACATGCAAAACAAAAAAAACAAAAAAAAACAATGAAATAACAACTCTTCAGTCCTATATTGCACACGACTATCAAAGATCCTAACCTGGGAAGTCTGCATGAAAGTACTGACTGAATTCATGGCTTGACGGCCACATCGGTGATGACAAGACTTCCAATCGGAGAGTCCATCTGTCACTCTGCTTGGGTAGCATCTGCATGTGAAAGATGAGATTCTTCCAACTTCAGAGTGTTCAGGCATCAAGACTTGTGCAGCAAGAAAACACATTTTATGTTTCACTCATGAACAAAATCAGTGTAGGCCCTATCCCACAGTGATGTACTGGTAAATGCAGAAATTAAGGTCCCCTCCTGTTTTGGAATCATAGAAGTTATCTCATTTACTTTTAGGTAGTCAGGCAGTCCTCTTTGTCATGCTCTCTTTTCCTCACAATTCTCTTTCTTATTTCTGCCTTCCAGATTACTTATCTGTAATTTACCAGTCGCCATGGTGTAGTGGTAAACGCAACCGACCACCCACTGGAAGGTTGTGAGTTCGAATCCCCATCAGTACCTTCAAAAATCATTGGGATTTTTCGGCTCTAACTGGCTCCTACCCAGAGTTGAGCATGCTATGGGACCACACAGGCGAGTCTCAACCACTTCACGGATGCATCATTAAGGGTATTGCTCAAATTTTCTGACCAGCACTGCAGGTGTCTGTATCTCTCGGCCTAGTGGACACCAGGATATATTACGATAGTAAGCATAGAGTAGGCCTACAGCCCTGTCATGCAGTCTCGATCCTAGATGGAACTCCATAGCATCATGATTATCATCCTCATCAACATCATCATCAGAGCATTGTAAAAAACTGTTCCAGCTTCTGTGGCCGTTAAGGTGGCTTAGAAAATGGGACCAAAAAAAAATTGTTTCTAAATGTATCTGTAATTTGTTCAAATTCTCTCCCAGCTCCCCAAAGATGCCTTTATGACGGGAGAAAGAATGGTTATATATGCAAAAATCCACTCCCTCTGCTAGGTAGGTAGGTTTGTATGAATATTTATATATCCTCAGATAGGGGCAGACTGCAGGAGCTCTTACCTGCATAGAAGAATAATAATGTAGGCCTTACACATCAGAGATATTTCAATTTATTTTGATCTGAAAGAAAAACTAATGATACTGTTTTTGAGAATTACAGGATTATGGAAAACATACTGAAATATCTAGAATCAGTGATATTACTATAAGGTTTGCTTGTCATATAACTTCCCAACAATTTATATCAACATTTCACACACACACAACACACACACACACACACACACACACACACACTTTTTTTTTCTCTTTTCTTTTTAGTCACTGTAGAATGGAAATTGTACAGTCAAGTATTAACAAGATCAGTGACGAAAGTATATCAATTAATTACCAATACATAAAGTATTAACAAGATCAGTGACAGAAAACACATCAATAAATTAGCACCGTGCATTATGCAGGGTGAAGTAGACAAGCTCCATGGCAGCACAATGCTGTGTGCATGTGGCGCTGTGTCAAGTACACTGCAATATACTATTTCCATACATGTCTAGTTGTACCACTTACCCACACTTCTCATGGTTTTTTTTTTCATTGCTTTCCAAGTACTACCACACACAAACAAAACACTGCAAAATCACAAAACTGTGTCAAAAATACGTTTACAACATTTCCGCACAGCAGCAGCAAGTTCGTGTTGTGAATTTGCAGACGATATAGTATTTGAATATTGTCCTATTCTCACTCTATCCATAAGCAGACATCTTTAATCTTTAGTTAATATATATAAACATCAGTAAACTGTTTCAACCTCCCCCCCCCCCAAAAAAAAACAAAAAAACTTTTTTTCTTCTTACAACAGTTTTGGGCCTGAAACTACAGTATGAAATGTATGTTACTATGGTGTGACTCAAATAGTGGATGATATGTACTATATCAGAGTCAGACTCACTGATGTCTCCAGCTTGTTCATTCTCCTAACAAAATCATGATCTGCATTATTAGACAAACTGACCAATTCAGAAAGATAAAAAACATAATAAATCTTATCAGACATAAAATTACACACTGTACTGCTGTTTACTGCGTCCAGGTTGTCCTCCCTGTGACCTGACTGCTATGGAAGAAAAGACTTGCCATGGTACTAATAGCACACATCAGCAGAACAAGCAGAAACACAACTGGAAGTATTTACATAAGCCAAACAGTATGAGTAGTCTTCCACTCTTATCTCCCCTTACCTTGATGCACTTCCCTCCATTGATGTTATGTGTCTTGCCATATGCACTGTATTAGCTGCCAGCTAGAAAATCATCTTTTCACGCTTTCATTAATTTTTTTAAAAACTTGCTTGTAGTTATGCGTCATACAAAGAAATGAATGCTAAGAAATTTCTAAACAAAACAAGATGAAACACATCATATAAAAAGTTTCATGCACTGCAACGAGTTTGTGCTGAATGCAAGTGTTCAGGGGAATACTAATTGTGCTGCCACAAGCTCCAACGTTCCACGGAAACCAGCCTGCCTATGTACCTTCAAACATGGCCTCCACTGGGTACGTCTACGTCTAAAACGATTCTCATTGTCACCCGCCCCAACATCTCTATGATGGCCCCTACCGTATCATTGACACCAATGACAAGTTCTACACTCTTGACATCAAGGGCCTTTCTGAGAAGGTCTCTGTGGACCGTCTAAAAGCTGCAATTTGTCATGCCGCTCATGGCATCAGATGACAAGAGTCTGGTCTCACCTGCTACTGAGGATCCACCAACATTATTGACGACAACATCCTCTACAGCATGTTCAGCAGAGCCGTCAACATCACTGCCACCATTCCCTTTGCCAGAGATACTCCTGTCACAACACGCTCTGGCTGCATTTCACTTCTGCTATCAAGATTTCGATGACCGATTTCAGTTTTGTTCTTCTCAATGTTATTAAAACATAAAACATACACAATTTAAGAATCAGTGAAGTTTTTTTTATCTTCCTTATCAAAGTGCTTGGATTTTCCATGCACACATTTTGGCCATGCGGTCACAGACGAGCATGTCTGCATAAAATCTAATTCATTCCCAGCCCTGATTCGTTCCCACATGCTGAGCAGGCACATTAATTAATCTACTGACAGGGAAAGATAGCAGACGGCAACACCCCACTCGCATGAGACAGGCCTACTGGTTCACAACTCATGTTAATAGCCTAGCTGTCCATGGTGCATTTTGATGTGAAAAGTGGACGGATCAAGTCCATTCAACAATAGTATAATAAATGAACGGCATGAAATGGTGCTTAATGATGCAGGGACAATTTTCAGTTATTCAGTCCTTTGAGAAAACAAAAAGACTTGTTGTTAATAGCATGAAATTAAGTTTAATGATACATATTTTTCAGTTATACAGTCCTTTGAAAAACAGATGACTTGTTTTTCCCTTCCAAATATGATAACAAAAGTGTCATC
>CM060308.1:14115175-14140175 GCA_030674185.1 Monoplex corrugatus | reverse complement strand
ATAAAAACTTGAGTGCTTTCTCTCAAAGTGAGCTCAGAGTATTTCACATCTACAAAAACCATTAAACAGACATAATGAAAAGAAATACAAGCAGAAACAAATTTTCACAAACATGTGGAACTTACAGTGGATAAACGACCTCCTGTGTGCAGTGCAATGTGTCTGTGTAGTTAGGGCTGGGGTTGTACAGCATGGTGTACCAGTCTGACAGCTGCTGAACACGGCAAGAGCGGATCTGCAGAGATCCCACAGGATCTGACAAAACCAGTGTCACCAAGGCTGACACCAAGCTTTCCACCAATGCCGAAAAATGCAGAACAATTGCTGGCCTGTTTGACCACCAAACACACTTATAAATAACATAAAAATAAATAAATTCTTCAGCAAATAAGGATACCTGATCATCAGAAAGGGAAAAAAAAACGAAATATGAAAACTGAATTATGTTTGTTATGCAATATGTGCGCACATTCTTGGCACCTAGACTTCTTCAGTTCTAAATTTTAAGATTAATAAACAACACTCAGCATGGATTTTATATTTCAAGCTTCCATACGAAATATTACAGTTCAGCATCTACATTCATTTTGTTTTGTCCTTTCTCAGCAGACCGACTTTAGGTTCACCCAGTAAATCCATGTGTTAAACATTACTCATCCCACTGATCTCATTAGTATCACAGTACAAGCCGATTCAACAAACAAGATTAGAGAAGAATATGTATGTGTGTGTGTGATGTCTGAATTTTTTAGACCCCAGTACTATATGTATACACAGACTCAATGAGCTATGGCTGGTAAAGCAGCCAAGGAGATGAGATGGTTACCACCCTCACAATACTGACTCTCAGAAAAATTTCAGTCTGCACCACCTCATTACCTTACAACTCAGGATTATGGGAGAACCATTACTTACATTTTACTGGCTTACATTTTTTTTTTTTATACTGAGTACTATATATTGAAATACGAGCTGAGTACTATATATTAAAAGATAACTTTCTGAAACAACTCAGATGTTCAAAACTGTTACTGCTATTGTATTTTTGTTTAAAGCCCAGCCAACTGCGTAGAGCCATATCAGGGCTATAACCGTTTCAAAATATACACAAAACTTCAACAAGGGGCAAAAAAAAAGGAAAAGAAAATTAAGTACACATATGAATGCATTCAAAACTGCAGGGATACTGATAACTTGTAGATTGCTTGAATGTAGATCACCATTCACATGGCTTCCCTGGCAGCAGCCTACATGATGGTAACAGTTGTAAAGTTTATAATCCTATCTATCAGGCACAGTGAATGTACAAAACTGTGCCCTCAAAATTTCCCAACAAGTGCAGTAAATTGGTTTGGAACTAAATCAATCCACAAAACGTGTAACTAAATGATTTTATGTCATCTAATAAGTAATCATTTATCAACCCTATCAATCCTGACCCAAGGGAGTTATGCTGTCTCCTGGCCTGAGCTCCACAGAAAGAAGGGTATTTTCCGCTAGCGTCTATCCCCCCAATAAGCCAGAATTAGGCTGAGAGTCAGTTAGAAATGCCCAATAAACCTAGAAATAAGGTCTCATAGAGATAATGATTGGCTGAGAGTCAAATTAAAAATCCCTGATAAACCTAGAAATAAGGTCTCATAGGGTTAATGATTAGCTGAGAGCCCAGTTAGAAATTCCGATAAACCTAGAAATAAGGTCTCATAGGGTTAATGATTGCACAAAGAAACACAGTACTCTTTCCAGTTATAAATATAATTACACAAAGCAGCACACTACTCTTTCCAATTATACATATCATTACACAAACACACAGTACTCTTTCCAATTTTACATATTTCATCCAGAAACAGGTCGTATCATTATTTCAAGATAATTATACATTTATACAGCACAAATCAAAAGAAGAAGAAATCTGTCTACTGAGCCAGCAATGATGACAGATCAGGCTCACTTATGAAATGATTATGTTGTAGCTTATGGCTGCAAAAAGAAAAATATAAAAAAGAAAAAAAAAAGAAAAATACAGAAAAAAAAGTACTTTACCTTTTCGAATGTGAATGGCACATTAAGTCAATGAAGAACCAGTGTAGTAAAAGAGACATCAAAGCCATAAAACCAAGGTACAGGGCGTCGTAAAACGTGATCCGGTCATCGCATTTCTTGCAGACTGAAAATGTGTCAGGGCGATAACCTCTTGGACAAGCCTGAACAAAAAGAAAAAAATTGCGAGAATAATTATAGTTATCATAAAGAAAAAGAACAGATTAAGCAAAATCCAGTCATATGGACATGCAGTATCCTTGCCTTTAATAAGCCACACACAGCACCACACACACACACACACACACACACACACACACACACACACACACACACACACACACACACACACACACACACACACACTTAGAGTACAGCTTTTCATTTAAAAGATCTTGCACATTTTTACCACAGTCCCTACACAGACAGAACTTACAAATTCATTGTTTCTCAGCAACTAATGCAATGATGATTTTCTATTATTTGTTTTTTTCATTTCTCTTGTTTTATTATTATTTTTATTATTTCCTATTTGTGGGCTGAAACTTGTAAGTGAACACATTACCTTTACATACATGTATGACTCCCACCCCCACCCCACTATTACCGCAGTCACATTCCATTTTCAAGGGTGTGCAAGTTGAGTGTTCTAATGTTTCCATAAAACACCCATACTCATTATACTGACATGGCTTATAAAAAAGATCTTCAAAAATGCAATAAAGATGAACGATCAGATTAAACATTCAAATAGCTTTAACCCACCCATCCTTCCCACCCATCCACCCCCCAAAAAAATCAAAAAACAGGAACAAATGTGAAACTTGTTTACAAGTGTCAGGTCTCAACTAATTTACTGTGTGCTAGTCAATGGTGACAGGTATGATCACAAAATAAAAACTATATAGTACCAACAACAGCAACATTTTTCTTAAAGAGCAGGCAGTAGCATCGACCAATCAATATAGTGAAGCAAATATGCAAATATCCCTGGTCTAATTTCATGAAATATGCAAATATACATGGTCTGATTTCATGAACTCATCATTAATTTATCAATAATTACCACCACGGTCAGGCTGAGCCAGCACAATGACAGATCAGATACCTAGGTAATGTCTGCTTTCCAACCAAATCAACGATTCAAAACCAAAAAATATCAATTGTCATTACCAAATATTAGCCAATCCTATTAAACAAAAACACAATAAAGTACCTGAACTGCATCATCAAGATAGTACATTATACAATACCAGGAATGTATCATATACTACCTGAAATGTATACATATAATACATGCACTCAAACAAAATTACCTGACTGTACAGTGGCACTTCATAATCCCCATTTACAAGTCATGATATACACTGTATCATATCCAATGCCGGCAATATCCATCAAATTTCACAAATTGGTCAAATCTGCTTCACAGCAAAAGATAACAAAAATTATACTGATACAGTGATAGAGAGCTACATAATTTTTAAAAAGAAATCAAAAAAGTAAAACCACGTTCAGACATATGCATACTTACTCCACAAGTGTGACTGTCCTCAGTCCTTCCACAGTACAAGCCAGGGCATTTCTTTAACTTTTCTGAGGGCAAGAAAAAGATGTTGCTGCATCAATACATTTTATATGCTGCTGCATCAATACATTTTTTAAATTTCTAAGTTAAGACTACAATAAGTAATAATATCCATTACCTAAAATTCTGAAAATTAACAAAATAGTTAGCAGAACCTGCTAAATGGCATCGTCATATTTTATGCGTTATGAATCTTTTTCTTTATATGTTCATATTTTGCGTATATTATATAAATGTAGTAAGGACAAGCTGTAAGATAAATCCAGTCAAATCTAATGCTACTATCCTTGAGTAATATAGTATTCTGAAGTCTGAAATTTATCTATTGACTGCCACTATAGTCAAGAGGGTAAGATGTAGACTTCCAATCAGAAGGTCTAGGTTTGATCCTCCCTGGGTACCTCCCACCTGATGGGTCAAGGTCAGAGAATTTTCTGATCTGAAATAGTGAAAAAGCCCACAATTGAATTCAATAGCTTTGGCAACAGGTAGGACCACACGAGCTGGGCAGGTGGAAGGATAGAGGCTTGACAAAGCACACTCTACTGGTCCTCCATGTCACAAGGCCAACTTCCCATTCCCCCTACCAAAAAATCACTTACTAAGTTACAATAGAAAAGTGCCTAAATATGAAAACAGTAACAAAATAAAAAAACTTTCCGACACTGTAGTACATGCCAATGGTATAAATCAGAGTTTAATTACTAGGCAGTGTGTCGTGCCTGTATGAGTGTGGAAGTATGTGTGTATGTCTGTGTGTCTTTGTATGTCCGTGCTTAGTAGGTGTGGTGTAGGATATGAACTTATCTATAGAGATAGATCTATACACAGTGACACCACCTTGATCAAACTGAAAATAAAAATGAAACTAAGTGTATGAGTGAGTGAATAACTGTTCAGTACTTTATGTGACAGGTGTGGTAATCAAGTAGCTAACTTCCAATCGAAAGGTCTGGGGCTCAGATCCTGCCTGGTGGGGAAAAGGTGGAGATTTTTTTCCAATGTCACAGATCCACATGTGTGCTGTCTGCTAGTGCTTAAAAAAAAAAAAAACTTGTTGTGTATGCAGAATATCAAATATTCATAAAAAGATCCTGTAAGCCATGTCAAATATCCACTGGCTTATGGAAACATGAATTTACATTCAGTATGAATAATACATCCAAGAAGAACTAGAACCCTTAAGAAAAAATTCAGGCATATATATATGCACAAAGGGTAAGGAGGCATATGTCCATTACTTTTTTTTCCTTGGAATATTTGGGCTTTTACAATACTTATTCCTAATGTGTATCAAGTGCTACATATGCAAAACTTGGTTAAGCCTATGTTAATTTTAAATTTAAATTTTATGCCTTTCTTTGCTAGTCCAATTGTCACATAAACTGCAAACAGAAAACAATAGAATTTGTACACTTTCAATTTCATGCAATACTTTGCATGATAGATTTTTTTTTTGACTAATTAATACCTTACTGACTCAAAACTCACATGGCAAAAATAACAGGACTGGTCTAGGCTATAACTATAAGATCATCAGGAGGAAAGCAAACGCAAGGAAAACAATAGGGCCTACTTTTTAATCTGAAGAACTAACACTACCTGGTGTTTACTGGTGAATTATTTGTAATCAGAACGAATGTACACAAAAAAGTTGAATGCTCTGAGCCAATAGCGTCTTTTCAACTTACTTTGGGCGACAGAGACATCACTGCCTATGGCCATGGGTGTAAATAAGAAACAAGCGAAGACGATAATCATAAGCAGAAGACTGACTCCAAACACCACATTTCCAGAACACGGTAAGCCTGGAGCCATCTTCATTCATTCATTAATCAAGAATTAATGACATGTGCATTCGGAACTATATCTGATTTGAACAAATTTCTACATCAATATTTCCTCTCTGAGTATCGATATCTTCTTCTGCCTCCAGGTTTGTTTCCTCAAAATGACGCCATTTTTGTACTTGGGGGGACTTATTGAGGGCCTGGACTGTCTAGGGAGACGACTGTGGTTTTGAATTGGTGTAACGAAAGTAACACCAATATAAATGAATAAATTCAACAGTGTGTGTGTGCGTGTGTGTGTGTGTGTGTGTGTGTGTGTGTGTGTGTGTGTGTGTGTGTGTGTGTGTGTGTGTGTGTGTGTGTGTGTGTGTGTGTGTGTGTGTGTGAGAGAGAGAGAGAGAGAGAGAGAGCGTTCAGAGTTTATTCAAGAAAAATTCATCGTATTCTGACAATTTCATATGTGCTGCGAGTGTGTGTGTGTGTGTGTGTGTGTGTGTGTGTGTGTGTGTGTGTGTGTGTGTTGTGTGTGTGTGTGTGTGTTGTGTTGTGTTGTGTGTGTGTGTGTGTGTGTGTGTGTGTGTGTGGGGTGTGTGGTGTGAAGAAAATTCGCTGACCTCTAAGTACACAACACCTCTATTGCATCCGTCTTTTGCTCAGCCGTGCTTTACAAACAAGCAACACACCTGAGAGAGACAGAGACATAGACAGAGACAGAGATACAGAAAGACACAGAGAGAGAGAGAGGCAGAGAGAGAGAGAGAGGCAGAGAGAGAGAGAGAGAGACTCACAAAGATTAATTGATCGATTTCACAAACATTAAAGAACTCCGCGAATGTGTCACACAAGAAGACTTAGGAGCACTCTCTGTCTGTGTGTCTCTCTGTGTGTCTGTCTGTCGTGTGTCTGTCTGTGTGTCTGTGTGTCTCGTGTCTGAAGTTATGTGTATGTGTCTGTGTGTCTGTGTGTCTGGTGTCTGAAGTTGTGTGTATGTGTGAGTGAGTGAATGAGTGAGTGAGTGAGTGAGTGAGTGAGTGTGTGTGTGTGTGTGTGTGTGTGTGTGTGTGTGTGTGTGTGTGTGTGTGTGTGTGTGTGTGTGTGTCCGTCTCCTCCAGCTCTCTCTCTTCTTCCCCTCCACCCCAACTCTGTGGGTTTCTGAAAAAATGATTGTCTGCGAAGAATGCTGTTTGTCAATACTGAGTGTCACAGATCATAAATGAGCAAACTTCAGTATTATTCTGTTCTGCTGTTTGTTTTGTTTTTACGTTTTGTCTGTTGGTGTCACGCAATGCAAATTTGAGTCTGATGTTCAAACACAGTTTCATACAAACGAGCAATTTTCAGTACTGTTCTGTTTTGCCGTTTTGTTTCGTTGTTGTGTTTTGTCTGTTGGTGTCGTGCAATGCAAAATTGAATCTGATGTTCAAGTACAGTTTTAGTTAATTAACCCGTCTCTTATCCCATGTACTTAGTTGATTTTTTGTTTTTTGTTTTTTGTTTTCTTATCTGGTGGTCCAGCCCGTTTCGATAGCAAAGGCCTTTTGGTGATCATTTCCAGAGGTGGATCAGGAACACGAAACAGCGTTGGGACAGCCGATCAAATCAACTTCTGCTTGGCAGATTTCGTGAACTGGTTATCCTCAAAATGATCTGAACACAAGAAGCAGTTCCTACTGATATGGTCTGTTGTTCTTCTCAGTAGATCTTCTTGTCTGGTATTTATAGTCCACTTCTTGCATATGTTGGAATAAAAAACAATCAGTAAATATCAAGGTGGGGTAAGATTCTTGACTATTATCACTCCTGCGCACATATTAGCACACACTCAAATATTATCATTTCTGGATGTATGTTCACACACACACACACACACACTTTACACATATACACACGCGCACACACACACACACACACACACACACACACACATGTACACAAACACTCAACACACACACACTCTCTCTCTCTCTGTTTCTCTCTCTCTCTTTCTCTCTCATACACACACACACACACACACACACACACACACACACACACACACACACACACACACAACACACACACACACACAGATACACACACACGCTCGGGCAATAAAACCCATGTCTACCGACATCACTAGAGTAGAGTACCTCAAACTGTTAACACGTATAATAATAATAATAATATATTTTATTTATATAGCGCAAAATCTTGATAAAATCAAATCTAAGCGCTGAGCGTATACATGCATACATACCTACATACATATGAGCGTATACATGCATACATACATGCTTACATATTTACATACATAAATCTAAGCTGAGCGTATACATGCATACATACATACATACATAAATCTAAGCGTATACATACATACATACATACGTACGCACATGCATACATAATAATTACAATATTTATATAGCGCAAATCTCGACAAAATCAAATCCAAGCGCCGAAAAGACACACACGCACACACGCACGCACGCACACACACGCACGCACACACACACACACACACACACACACACACACACACACACACACACACACACACACACACACACACATGCATGGCCACAAATGGGGAGAAAAGAATAAAAGCAATAAAAGCAAGAATAAAACCAATGGAAAACCACAGAGAGCACATCATATACAATTATATATTAAAACAAAGTGATTCCCCTCCCAGCGGAGACAGGCTGCAGAGGGGGGTTGAGTGAGGTTAGGATTTTATGCAGAGGAGAAAAGGTGAGTTTTGAGAGCAGACTTGAAGGAGGCAAAAGTAGGTTGCTGACGGACTGAGAGAGGAAGTTTGTTCCAGGAGAGTGGACCAGAAACAGAGAAGGCTCGTGGACCATAGGTATTGAGCTTAGTGCGTGGAAAGCGAAAAGTCAGAGGATCGGAGGCAGAGCGGAGGGTACGTGAGGGAACATAGATCTCAAGTAGGCTTGACAGGTAATCGGGGGCTGCGTTATTGAGGCTTTTGTAGCACATGGTGTGTAGTTTGTACTGTATGCGCTTTGATACAGGGAGCCAGTGAAGTTGTGCCAGGAGAGGAGATATGTGGTCAGCTTTTTTCTTTTTGAGTACAAGGCGTACAGCATTGTTTTGAATGCGCTGTAGGATGTGAATGGTGGAGGCAGGAAGACCAGACAGGAGTGAATTGCAATAGTCAATGCGAGACATTATGAAGGAGAGAACGAGTTTTGCAGTTGTTTCGACAGAGAGATACTTCCTGATCAGGCTTATACGATGGAGATGATAGTAGCAAGATGTGGCAGTTTGAGAAACAAAGTTGTTCATGGACAGGGTAGAGTCAATGCAGACACCAAGGTTTTTAGCTGAATCAGAAATTGGGACTGATGTGTTACATAATGGGAGAGAAAGAGGAGGCAGCTGGGAAAGTTTCTGACGGGTGCCAATGAGGATAGCTTCTGTCTTGTCGTCATTAAGCTGAAGTCTATTGTGTGTCATCCAGTTCTTAATGTCCGAGTAACACTCAGTGGTGCGAGTCAACAGGCGCTGTATATTATCAGGTGAGTTACTATCTTGAAGTTGGGTGTCATCGTATCCGACCTCAGTGCGAAATGCAACAGTATGTGTTCGTCCACACGTGTATGCGTGTTATTTCTTTTTAAATATAATACCGACTGTGTCTTCAGACCTACCTCTGTACATCTTTGGGAAACGGAAACATTCTCCATCCTTTCTTCCGTGAATTAGAGCAGTTATTTGCAGCACACCAAGTACTGGCACCTTTTGCCGCAGCCATCTTCTCACATGTTAGAGAAACTGGCAGATGGCTTTAGTGACGTGGAGAGAGGGAGGAGGTGGTGGGCGCGCAGAACCACTTTTCGGACTGAAGTGGCTGGTTTTTTCCGTAGGTACTATACTCTTTGATACGAGCATACACTCTAACAATTGAGCCACTTAGTGACAGATTAAAAAAAAAAAAAAAAAAGGACCCACCCAAGAGTTCAACTCAAATTCCTGCATCTAAGAACTCAGGTAAACGCCAAAGAGAGAGGAGAGAGAGAGAGAGAGAGAGAGAGAGAGAGAGAGAGAGAGAGAGAGAGAGAAAGAGAGAGAGGAGAAAGAGAGAGAGAGAGAGAGAGAGAGAGAGAGAGAGAGAGAAGAGAGAGGAGAGAGAGCGCAAACAAACGTTCAGACAAATAAAGATCTTTAAGACAGGTTTACTACCTGGTTGGCAACAAAACAAACCAGACAGTTCAGGTATATACTGCAACAAAAGAACCCATGCTGAGCAACAGGAAATCAGTCGTTAGATCGGGTCCATGTCATTGCGTCGACAGCTCATTGCGTCGACAGCTCATTGCGTCGACAGCCCCTCCCCCCCCCCCCCCCCCCCTAAAATGTGAATGAGCTGTCGACGCAATGAGCTGTCGACGCAATGGGCTGTCGACTTTACGGTACCTCCTAGTGTGTGTGTGTGTGTGTGTCTCTCTCTGTCTCTGTCTGTCTGTCTCTGTCTCTGTCTCTGTCTGTCTCTCTCTCTCCCTCCCTCCCCTCCCCCCTAAAATGTGAATGAGCTGTCGACGCAATGAGCTGTCGATGCAATGAGCTGTCGACGCAATGAGCTGTCGACGCAATGAGCTGTCGATGCAATGAGCTGTCGACGCAATGAGCTGTCGACGCAATGGGCTGTCGACTTTACGGGTACCTCCCGTTAGATCCCACACAGAAAGTCTAATATGTTCCCAAAGGGCAAATCAAACAAACAAACAAACAACAAGACAAAAAAGGAAATATGTTAAGAACAAAAACAAAAACAAAAAAGAAAAAATAAGAAAAAAAGAAGATCACATAAAGAAAGAGGTGGGATTGGTTAAAATTACATTAATACAACAATTCTTCTACTGTTTTGGATGTTTATTTCAATTGATTGATTTTTTAGATTTTTTATTATCAGTTACATGTTTGGGATGCTCTTCAGCCCAAGCAAGTTTTAATATGCATGGTTCATTGTGATGGTCATGACCATTGGGTGTAAAATTGCAATAACTGCATGATAAGGGTAGTGAATTATCAATTTATTTCGTTTCCAGGAATGCTTACACCGGGAAGTGGCGGTTGCTTCCCTCCCCCCCCCCCCCAAGTTCACTTCTAACAATAACAATAATTGTACATATTAATGAATTAATTACTAACCAAACAATGTGATCAACAATGACAGTGATCAATGATTAATAATTAATGGGTAACGCATTTTATAGAAGGAGTGTGAACAGAAGGGGACGGTGACAGCTGACGGGGCATACATCAGCGGCTACCATCAAGAATGTTGTCGCCGACAGGAAACAGGTAAGCATTCTGCCTTCCTCACTGCCAGCCGCACCCCACCCCACCCCTCTATTGAGACGAAATAATCAAAATGCTAAAAGCAATCAATTAGTTTTGGTATGGATGTTTTTGGTGCATTTGAATCTGAATACCGAAACCACGACCCTAACAGGAAGTAAACGTAACGGAAGCAGCCAAGTGCGCGGGCGCAATAACTTGGCAACAGCGACATTAGCAACCACTTGTGTCCACGCTTCTGTAGCTTTCCTTCTTCAGTCTCTAGGGTTGTATAGACACAGATCATGGAATCCGTGGGTCTCCATCTCACCATCGACTACGTCGGTAGCAGCGGAGTGATTCTGAGCCCAGAGCAGAAAGCAGCCCTACAGACATCGTTGGTCATTCTCCAGAATGAAAATAAGTTCAACAAAGTTTACTTCTGGGGCAAGATATTTGGTGTGAAAGATGACTATTTCATCGCTCAGGGTTCTGGCAAAGATGAATTTGCAGGGAGAAAGACTTTCTACAGGTAAGCACATATTGTGATAATGTATTGTTATTGATGTATATCCTACTGGTGATTGAAAGATTATCATTTCATGCAATCATAACCTGGTCATATTCACCAAGATGATTGTTTAAAATCAACAACAAACATGTGTATAACTGCCCACGATTTAAACACACATTCACACACAGAGATATAAACACACACATAGAGACTAAATTATCTCCTACTTGGGGATGTCCATTTCAAATAAACACTCAAAGATGTGTTTTTATTTTTTTATTTTGACAGATCTGTATCTAATAAGAGATAATGTTTTAAACATAAAAACAGTCATGCATTTAACAAAACTATGGTAACTCATTACAGATCAATGACGTCGTTTATATTGTTTCAATATTTACTGCACCCACTACAAAGCAGCAGAGCACACAGCTGACCCTTTGTTGTTGTTCCTTTTGTTTTTTACTCATTTCATAATTTTGACCATGTGATGATTTAACATGTGCCTGCATTTCAAATACAGGCCATGTGTCCTACAAGCTTGCTGTCTGAGAAAATTTTGGTTTATTGGGATGAAGAAAACAGGAAAACCTTTTTTAAAAGCTGTCTTTTTTGTTAAGGATTCAGACTATTTTTCAGAAATGTGTAGACATGTAGTTTTTCCTGCACTATGCATTTGTTATGTTGCTGCATGATCTGCATACTCCATCTTCAGTGGGTGTGCATGCTGGGTATTTCCATGTTTCAGTATGTCACCAAAATGCTGATGTGCCTTACAGTACAGGCATCTTCCTGCTCTGACATTTCTCAGTCCCTGTTGTTACAAGTCCTAGTATTGAAACAAGCCAGTGAACGCCTTAATCTGCTGCATATTTCATGTTCAAAAGGAATTAGAAGCAACCTGTAAAGGTTACACATGGATACATTAGTACTATAAGCTAGTGTCAAGGTTATGTTGATATCAAACATTTTTTGCAGTATTTTTCTTTATGTTGTGACAGCAAAGACTGCATCCGTTGGGGTTTGCTGCCTCCTGCAACACAAGCAGTGAGGATACAGACCAAGCTTGCCAAGGGCCGTTTCACAGGGGATCCAGCCTATGAGTATGAACATGTCACCACAAAGAAAGTTGGGGAAGGTGATGAGCAAACAGAGGAGGAAGAAACAGTAAGTTCCTGAACTTTGTGTGTAGTGTGACGTTACGTGATGTGATCTCATGTACAGTGTGCATATGTATGTTTATGTGTGTGGAAGGGTGGTTAGGTAATAATATCAGATAGATGTCCAGTGCAATTGTTTTAATTGGTAGCACTGATCTTTGAGATAATTTAGAAAAAAAGAAAACTGTTCCTCTAACAAGGCAATATTATGTTTGCTTGTAGATAACACTGTTATACCAACAACCAGAACAGAAGTTATTCAGTCTAAAATAGTGCTTTTGTTAGAGATAAAAGAACACAGTATCACAGAATTTTCCATGACTAATGCAACTACTTCTACATTACTGGAAATGTATGTGCTGTGCAGATCACAATCAAGGAGGAGGACAGACTGGCATCCATCATTGCAGACATTGATGAGGATGTCAAGATCGTCCCAAGAGCAGCCTTCATCAGAACCCCCACAGGCGGGGTAGTCAGCAACAGAAGCTTTGAAGGTGATTGTTGTGTGACTGATGCTTGTAAAAGTTGTTCATATTCCTTCATAGTATTTCATTTTTTTTATTGTATTTTGCAATTTGTGTCCTGATTGGACAAAAGCATTGTTATCAGACCCATTTTCCAGGTCCCCTTGCAGTGTACTCACCTTTCAAAACCGAAAAAGGGCATTTCCTATGAAGGAACTTTAGCTGCAGTATATCTCCAAATATTTTGTAAAGTTATCACACTATGTTTCATATTGACAATGATAAGCTTGACTCTTCTGTTTTGTTATTGTTGCTGAGTACAGCAAAAAGGAACCAAAATCACCGTCATGGGAGAAAAAAAATTTGTATGCTATTACAGTTTTACTTTCTCCTTTGTCTGAACATGGCTGAAAACACACATACAATTGTTTGTGACATTGACAATTTCATTTATGTCACAGGTCTGAGCGTGGCCGAGTCATCCAAACTGTGTAATTACATGCACTTCCGTGAGCCAATTGCTCTGAACCAGAAGTCTCTCCTTCAGCGCGCCAACCTGGACAAAGCCATGACTACATGGACAGTTTGGAAGAGGACATCCCTAGAGGTAAGTTAACAAATCTTATCACAAAAACAAGCAAAACTTCATATAAGGTAGACCTGGCATGAATATTGTTTAGTTTTGGACAAGTTCTACTCTTTGTTCGTTTCCATTTCCATAGAAAGACTGCTTATTTATTTAGAACAGATAAAGGTAGGCCCTTACACGGCTTTGCAATAGTTGATTAGAAAGTATTCTTCAAAGGGAAAGACAGATGTAAGTGTATTGCTTTTCTTCTTTGATTTTTACATGTAGAATTAATATTTGACTTTCAGATGCAGAACGTTTACTTCATTATTGATATGATGTGTCTTCATCTCACAATATAAGTTATTTACCTTATTAAAAACGAATATATGTTTCCTTACCTTTCTTGTTCTATAGGTCATGAAAACAAAACCAGTCATGAAGCACAATAAAAACAATGTATTTTTTGTGTGATAAACATGGATGATATGCCTGGTGAATGTACTTTTACAAGTGTAAATAAAATATCAGAATTGTACTTTCACAAAGTGCATCTTTTGCAGGATCCTGGGCTCTTCAGTTTGAACGTGGCAGTGGTCTGGTCGTGTTGAGAAGTCTGCTGTGGCCAGGTTTTGTCTTCTACCATGTACCTGGGACAAGGTATTTTGGTTCCGTCTACTTTGGCAATGGAGAGAAAAACTTGGACCTGCCCTTCATGCTGTAGGCTGCCATGCTACAGATCTGCTGTCTGACTTCATCTCTATGACTCCAACAAATTTGTTCACCGAGTGTCCATCATTATATTCATTACCAAAGCATCTTTCTTCCTCCTTGATGCTTGGCACCAAATGCCACTTTCTTTTTTTTTTCAAAATCTCATTCTACCATTCTAAAACAATCTCCCCCAGCCCTTCTTTTTTGTGGTTCAAGCTAAGTCAAAAGATGGTATAAGAAACAATGTTGCTTGAGAGAAAATACTTTCCTATAGAATAAGAAGTTATACATACCAATTTTAGCAAGCAAAGAATGTTTTTTTTACAGGTAGGGAGGAAATGAATGCATTCACACACACAAAGAGCAGTAGCAATGTAAAATAGTATACATGTGTCAAGTACTTGAACCTTTTTGTACCATTTACTGTATATTTATGACATGAATATATTTTGTAAAAATACAGACATCTTGTACTCTTCGTTTTATTTATGCAGTCAAGTGTGCATGTGACTGAAGAAACAAGTGAAATCACTCATTTGTGGCTATGCATATGAGACTCAGTGTGTGTGTATGAAGATCGATGTCTCATTATAAGAGCATATCACTTTTCACAATACAGCTTGCTGCTTGTTGTACTAAAGATGCTGACTATAATCTTTGATGTTAAAAATGTCTATAATAAAAACCATAGATTAATGAAATACACTGAAATATGGTGGAGGGATGAAGTATTCAGTCTCCGTAACTGTGTGCATCATTTACGAAACGTGCCAGTACAGTATGGACTCTCTGCTGTTTATGGATTGGATATCTTAACAAGTGAGGTGCACTCACTTTGGATGATAACAACAACAAACAAACAAACTGTAAAATTTACTACTTTATCACACTGAAACTTGATGCCATGTTAACAAGATTGCACTTTTCAAATAATAATATTATTATGTTGAGTTTAGTTCCAGTGGTTTCAAACCAGTAGAAATGAAAGATGCTCCAAGAGTACTAAAATAACAAAATTTTATCTTTTTTCCCCGTTTTGTATTTTCTTTGCGCGCGTGCGTGCGTGCGTGTGTGTGCGCGCGTGTGTGTGTGATTCATTTGGATACCTTCTGATTAACAGTATGTTTTGAGATATGTTGATCTCATTCAAACTTGATTTCTTATTAGATGAACATTTGTAAAAAGTATAGGAAGAAATACAAAAACTTGGGGGAAAAAAGTAGGGCCTACTGGATTGATCTAGTCCTTAAGCCAGGTTAACATTGTTTTTGTGATGACAGCGACAGACACTGTTGAAATCTTTCATCAAAGATTGCTTGGGAGATTACCGAGTGGTGATTACTGAGTGGGTTTAAATCATAGCCATATATAATTGTGCCAGTGTGGAAATTTGAAAGAAAAGAATGATTTCAAATCAATCAGTAAGCATGTGTGTGTGGTGTGTGTGTGTGTGTGTTGGTGGTGTATGGTGTGTGTGTGTGATGTGTGTGGTGTGTGTGTGTGTGTGTGTGTGTTGTGTGGTGTGTGTGTGTGTGGGTGTGTGTTGTGTGTGCATGTGAGTGTGTGTTTTATGTATGCCTATGAAAAAAAAAACGCTGTCAGGTTAGCAAAGGTTTTTTAGCTGTTTGTATACAAATAAAAAAAATGTAATTTAGG
Organism: Monoplex corrugatus; assembly: GCA_030674185.1. Taxonomy (NCBI): domain Eukaryota; kingdom Metazoa; phylum Mollusca; class Gastropoda; order Littorinimorpha; family Ranellidae; genus Monoplex; species Monoplex corrugatus. Next base: position 14,124,392 of record CM060308.1, on the reverse strand, counting down.
TCGCAGTGATTTCCAACAAATCAGTGCGAATACATAAGTTTGATTGGGCCTGACCCAATTTTTGAAAGAGTACACAGTGACCCTAAATATGAAATCAAATAACCACCAATTCTAGTGCTGTTTGTGACCAAGTTTTAACTTAATTTGGAACACGTGTGCAGATTGTGAGGAATTCCTTACTAAAGGAAATAATAGGGAAGCAGAGAATTTTTTTAATATTAACCAAGAACATAACTATTGAGAATAACGTAGGAGTTATCTCCCATGTTGTAGAATTCCTCAAATCCAACACAGTTTGCGCTATCCATTCAGCTTACGGTTTTATGCTTTGTAGCTGCTTCCATGCTAGCTGTGTTGGATTTGAGGAATTCTACAACATGGTAGATAACTCCTACGTGAATTCCTTACTATTTAAGTATAATCAGCAAGACCCATACTTGATTCATGTGGCCAATGAAGCCAACAAAATAAGAAAGTGTGGTAATACATAATAATGATAATGGTGACCTGTATAGAAACCTCATCTCACAAGAGCCATAAGTGCTGTGCAAAAGCATCAGTGACAGAGGAAGACAGAGGCAGGCACAGCAAACACATGTCAACCCATACTGATGGGCAATGTATGCATCTCTAATCTATCTCTCACACATATGTAAACATTCACATACCACAGCACTTATGTGCAAGTGTGGACATATCCATTATTAAACATACATGCATACACACTCAAACACTTGCTTATCTAAGCAAAAGATCACACTTTAAAAAATAAATGCTGCGTACATACTAGAAGAGGTGATTGATACAGAATGTCTGATGTGGGCAGTGTGTTCAGTTCACATAACTGGGCCTTTAATCAAATCTAAGCTGACCAAAAAACTTTGTTCTGGAAGATGGAATGCTAAACATTCTGGAATCAAAAGAAGATTGAAGATTTCTGTGTGAGGTGTACTGTTAAGAATGTCAGAGAAATACTAATTATCAACTCAGAAAGCAACACAGATATATCACCTCAAAAAACAACAAACAAACAAACAAACAAAACCACACACACAAAACATGAATATGTATTTAGTGAAAACACAAGGCTGGGACATTTTTTTTTATAAAAAGATTCCCCTCCCCCTGTATTCAAAACACACACACATACAAGAGATGTCACACATGAAATAGAGAAAAGTTATACAATGTTTTCTAATATTGCTCTGAAGACTATGGTAATTAATGATAATTCCACAATTTCCAAAACGAAAGTCAGGTACAATGCAGACTTTGTTATTACATCCATTAAAGGACTGGACTGTTCTGCATGGTTACTGGTGTAACCCCTTCACACTTTGTTGTTTCATCCACGAATCAACTTTTCTGTACAGCGGCTAATTTGTCCTTTTCACTGCCCATACACTTGCATGCTAAATGCTGAAAAACAAAACAAACAAACAAATAAAATCCTCTAAGATACCACCTTCACATTTATTTCACTTATCAACTACATGAAGAATAGTGTAGTATTTCGTACAGTCATTTACCATATGTGTTGTATCAAATCATATATTTCATAACACATAGGCCTATATATATAAAAAAAGAAAAATGTGTGAAAAAACAACAACAACACAAGAAACTAACAAACTCATATATACACTGTCTAGTCTCTCCAAGGTACATATCAAGATCAAAGAAAGTTCTCACTTGCTTCCTCTTCCTCATTTTTTCCCTGAATCATACAACTTCCATTTTTATCACTATCTACATTGTTAATAATTTATTAGATGCTTCCAGAGCTGTCAAAGTTTGTTAGTATGAAAATAGGTTTGCTGGCCACATCAAGAAATGACTGTCCATACCATTAAAAAAAAGAAGAAAGAAAAAAAAGACAATGGCCAAACCAAATATTTGGAAGTGAAGAACTTGCACAGTCAAGGTGCAAGGAATTGTAATCTGTGTTTGCTTTGTGCAAAAACGTAATCTTATCCCTTTAGCTGTATCAATCCTAAACCCAATGAAGTAAGAAAGGCAGAAAATGAACACAGTTCCACCCAGAAAAAGTGCTGATGGGACAGTGAAAGGGTTAATATCCAGTCTTCAAAGCTAAATGGTTAAAGCAAAAGCTGGCTCACAGTCATAATTGACTGTGGGAAATGAGACAAAGACCTCACTTCGCTTGGGTTCAACAGTTTGACAGTGGGTCAACTCCTATCAATTTCAATTTATCCTACCTGACACTGAACAGGATAAGGCATCATTAACAGCTGACTGAAATGGAAACAACTCCCACAAAATTTCCAAGTCAGACTCAGCCCCATGCATTCAAATTGGAAGATGGAAGCTCCACCTCTATGCAATTTGGACCGCTACAAAAATACATATTTCACATAAATTTGAACATGTCCACATTTCAGATTTGTCATTTACATGTCCTAATTAAAGTAAGAATTGATTGTTTTTGCATCTGAGATACATGTATGCATTACTTAAAAGTTTCTATCAAACAGAAATATTTTCTTTGCAATGTTACGCTAAGTAAAATAGGTGGTATGAGGGAAGAGGTAGTCCAGGGAAAGAATAAAATGAAACGAAACAACACAATCTGATCGCTTGTCAGTTTATTAATGTCTCACTTGAAACATCAAATCATACTGCTGTTACATTCAACCTTCACATACAACCACCTGTCTCATCAAGTAAACACACAACTTTCAATCCTTGAAATAAACATTGTAGCGTTTCCATTTGTAGTTGGAACGATGGTTTGTACGTGGCTTTCCACTTTTGAGGGCTGGGCGAAACTGTGGTAAGAGACCTGGCAAACAAATCAAAGTCATGAAAGCGTCAAATGATACGGACAGCTAGTGCAAGTCAGTTTTGTTAATGAAAGCTAATGCAGACTTCACTGTGCTTGTATTCCACAGTGAAACAGACAGACTAACACAAAAACATAATGGCTACCTGGCTGAACCTGTCTCTGAGTGAATAAAAAAAGCTGCTTACACACACAAAATAAATACGAAAACAATACAAACACAGGAAATGTTTTCTGTTATGACATCAAATCTAATCTAATAAAATTCTTGAATTAAAATATCATAGCAATGGAGAAAAACAAAACAAAAAACAAAGAAACAAGACACCGAGATGACATCACTGCCTCAATGCAATAGGAACAATTTGGCTGTGAATATATCAATAAATGAAATATACATGAATGTGTGAGAATGTGAGAGATGCAAAGCATACATGTGAATATGTATGAATCATTACCATACATGTGCATCAGTATGTGCAAACAAGAAGACACTGAATATGCATGCATAAATGAGTGTGTGTGTGTGTGTGTGTGTGTGTGTGTGTGTGTGTGTGTGTGTGTGTGTGTGTGTGTGTGTGTGTGTGTGTGTGTGTGTGTGTGTATGTGTGTGTGTGTGTATGTGCATGCATGAGTGTGTGTGTTTGTGCAACCCTGCATGCTTCCATGTGTGTACGAGAGCAGGTTTGTAGCTGTGTGACTCAATAGGTAAAAACTAAGTGCAAAATTTTGTTTTGATATCTTTGCACTTTTTTCTCATATAGCTCCTTTAGCCTCAGTTTTAATTTCTCAAGAAGGTGCCTCCAAGCTCAGAATAAATTTCATGTACACTGATGCCACACATGCCACATGATGGATAAGCTCCAAAGTGACCATAGCATCATAAGCCCAATACATAAGCATAAGTCCTACACGCTGACAAGGTCTTGGGTGTCTTTTTCACAGACTAACATAATAAAGAAGGTTAAATATCCTCAAAGATCTTCCCTGTGAAGGACACAGATACTGAGAGAGCGCTCTAGGAGGGTTACACAGGCATGTTCACAAATGTCCATGTTTTTCTTGTCTGTTTTTGTTCCTTTTGTTTTTTTTCATAGCATTATCTCCCTCAAAGCTTTCTATTTCTCTCTGTATGTTTCAGACCAGACAGATAATTCTGTTGTGTAAAAGGCCTGTTTTGTTTGCTTGTTTCTTCCTTCCATTTGTTTGACATTACCACTGCAAGGGATACAACTCCATATTTCCCTCTCTTGGGACTGAGGGTACATACCTATATTAATATAATAATGAAGCCCCTGGCAGTCTCTTTTTGCTTTTCTTTTTTTTAAGAATAATAAATAACAGGTGATCTATCATAATTATTTTTCTCCATTTCTTTTTTTTTTTTTTTTTTTTTCAATAACTGACGATACAACTGCTTCTATTAAAAGCAATTTTCCCAATGGATGAACAGAAGGCTACATCGAGCCAGTTTTTCATGTGCTCTGTCACATATGCATATCTATGAGTGCTGCATATAACCTTATGACAAAGAAAGACAGAGAAGAGACAATACAGTGGAGAAGAAAGCAGTGTTTCTTTTCAAACCAACCTGCTCTCTGCGCTTTGTTCACCAAAACTTCTAAGCGTCTCTGCTGCGCCCAACAAACCCCGGTTACACGTTGAGATAACAGACAACCATCAGGTCGGAGAAACTGACTCAAAATCAGCACATCCTGTCAACAGCATATTCATAAATGACTAAAATTGGGAAAAAGTGGATGTGTCTAAAAGTAAAAGAATGGATGCAAATGAAAACATTTTAAGAGTTTTTATCATTTTGAAAAACCTATTCTAAAACACTGAGGTCTGGTTGATGTTGAGGTCTGATTGATTTTGAGATACTGTACCTGCCATCCAATCAAACTGCATACGTTCAACCCTGAGTCAGGGAAAATTTGTGCGAGTGGCCCCCTGCCTTCCAATCCTGACAGTACATCATGTTTCCACAGCCGTGAATCTGGCCTGAGAAAATCCTTGTCCACACAGCCTCCAGTCCTTAAAGCTGTGGATGGGTGCCCGACTTTCTTCAGAGTTAGGGAATGTAATGCAGTGAGATGGAAACTGACAGAGACGAGATGGTCACCGTCCTCATAATGCTGGCCCTGAGATAAGCTGAGGTCTCTATCACCTCCTCCTCTACAATCTCAGGGTCATGGGACAACCTTTACTTTCAATTCTATATAAACAAACAAAAAATTAAAACAAAATAAATATTCTGACATAACTAATGCCATCCATCTTTGGGGGTTGAAGTCTCATTTCCAACTGAAAAGTAATGACAATCTGACCTCAATATCTGACAGAAATTCTAGAATGGGTACAACTATAAAACAACCAGCAATATTTCCATCTTAATCACCTTGCTACATGTTAGAAAAATAAATGAGAGTCAGCAAATTGTATTTAAGAAAGACAATGGTCTCCCATGTCATACTATACAGGCAACTTAAAGAACTATTTTCAAGCAACAAAAATAATTATCAAAATATGGCGTTTTTAAACTCACAGTGTATTTTAGATGAGGGTGAATTTTGCACAGAGTGCATCTAGTGTTGTCTTCAGACTTCATCAAATATGGAGTTCTCTCTGACTCAATCACCTTGCCTTCAATCTGAAACAATCAAATCATCTGATTCTTAACAATCAATATAAGTAAAAGTTTTATGAAAAGAAACTATCAATATCATGATTTATTTGACAACCTTTCTTCATCTAACCAAACACACGCACACAAAAACTATTCATTTAATTAATCACACCCCTGGCATACCAGTCTGTCCAATTTATCACACAGGGGATTTAAAAAAACATACCTGAATACAAATTTATCTAAACATAACTAAGGATACTAAGACAGAAATGGGCCTAAATTACCCAAAACTGCTTCTGCATATAACACATTTCCCTAGAGCCAAAAATGCACTTAACACATGTACCCAGTTATCAATCCTAAAACAAAGTATGTAAGACTTCATCAAACACATACAGGTGAATAGACCAGCAAGGCAGAAAATGACAGGAAGAAATGACAGAAAGCAAAGGAACAAATCAGAAACAAAGAGAGTGACAGAAAAAGAGAAATTTCTAGCACAGAATTTCCAGAAACTGGGAATACTATTACTTAGTTATACTGAAAAATCTCCTCCACCCCCATGGGGGGAACCAATTAATCAGTAATATTAATAATCATAATAATAAAAAGTAAAAATAAAGAAAATGTAAAAACATTTACTATTAAAGCAAAACAAACCCCCTAAACTCCAATTTCAACTAGCTGTCTTTCCAAACCACAATTTCAACTAGCTGTGTTTCCAAACCACAATGTTATTTTCATCAGCATTCCTTACCTTAGTAACATTTCCTTCTGTAACTTGCTCAACTGTAAATCAAAAGAAAAAATGTTATAAAAAACACAATCATTAAACTTTTGAACAAAACTTAAAGAATCAACATTTTCAATGATCAGATTACAAGAAATGAATTTGAAATGATGAATAACTGCAGGTGAAATGAGATGAACAAACATTTCAATAATTAAAACACCAAAATACTTAACTATATTCACGTCATAAAAAAGATAAACATTTACATAATAATTAATATTAATAATGCAACCTTTCAGATAGTGACTGCCTGTACTGGACTTTCATTTTATTGGGAATGAGAGTAACTTTATCACTGCCAGTGCTATTCATTTTTCTTTTTTTCTTTTTCCTCTTAGTTTTTGCTTCAAATTAAGTTTTATACTGAACTGATATGAATGGTTGACATAGACATTACTTTCAACTCTAGTCTAATTGCATGGGTTAGCTCAAGTGTGAATCTGGCTCTAGAAATTTGTATGCACAAGGCCTAATGCTAAAGCTCCAAATATCCAGTCCACCAAGCTGTCAATAGGTACCTGACTCTGTACATGGATGGGGAAGTTAAAGCAACAAGGAAAAGGAGATGGATATCGCCATCATAATACTGGCCAAAGAACAGTTGAGGTTTCTACCACATCACTTCCGCAACACTTCATTTCAGGGTCATGGGATTACTTTTAGTTTTACCTTGATTTCATCCGATGCATTTCCCAATCCATCCATTTTTTTCTGGAAATATGCAATTTGCACACTTGAGATACACAAAAACATCAACAAAACCCTTTTCTGAAGTGCATGTTAAAGAAATAACATGACTAGATCATTATCTTCAGCTCCCTGCATTCCAAAAATGTTTTCTCTCAGCTCCAAATCTAACCCACAATGTCACTTGTCTTTCTACGGCAGACATTCCTTTTTCACTCCATTTTCTATTTGGTTTTAATCTAACATACACGAGAATGAAAAGAACACACACACACACACACACACACACACACACACACACACACACACACACATATGTACGCACACATATGCCAAAGAAACAAACTACAATTAGGCCAACTGTAATATATATTATAGGCCTACATAAAGGGGAGAGTGAGACAGCAAGAGAGAGAGAGAGAGAGAGAGAGAGAGAGAGAGAGAGAGAGAGAGAGAGAGAGAGAGAGAGAGAGAGAGCATACACACACACTGACACAGCCATTAGCCAGCCTTAGTTTAGTTAGCAGCCAGCACAGGCTGATTTCGCAGGCTCAGTAACATAGTTGGGTGGAGCGCATATGAAAACTATCCGAGTGCGATGAATCCGCCTTGAACAAACTCCTTTTCTTAACAGTAGTAGGGAAGTAAGATTTCATGAAATCATTCAGAAATGAGACCAGACGAAACAGAAACGAGAGACTGATTACTGAAGTGAAGACAAGAGAGAGACACGTCGTACTTACTCTCTTTCAGCCGATTGGTGCTGGTTAGAGATATTGTTCTCGCCACCTGAACATTCACCGAACTGCTGCCTTCTGCTACTTTCTTCCCTGCATTCACACTGGAAGTTAAACGGCGTAACACAGATCGAAGCATATTTCACTTCGTGTTTGACCGACTGCTTCGACCCTGACGGAACAATACCATTGCCGTCTCTGAGAGATGAGAACAGCGAAGAGAGTTATTTCCCTTACAGGTAGTGTTGTTTGAGCTCCTACATGCAAACACGAGTCTACCGTCAGCTGATCTTGAGAATGTTGCGCTGTGTGATGTATGAGATGTCTGACATTTTGTACTGAATGATGTTCCCATTGTTCTATCGAAACTGACAACAGTATTAAAATTAATCCTGATTAGCAGAAAACTTAACACGTCAACGGAAGCTCTTTTGGAAAGTCTGGTGGGTGTGACAGGAACAGTAGCAGAAACCTGAACAAAATTCAAGTGAGAAACAGCATGCAAGATTAAACACACAAATTAATGAATCACTTGATCTATTGCAAATCAGAATAACACTTTAAAGGATCAGAGGATGATACTGAAAGACAAATCTCTCTCTCTCTCTCTCTCTCTCTAGTCTCTCTCTCCCCTCTCTCCCTCTTCCTCTCTCTCACACACACTGTGCACTTCAACCATCAATCATTTCTTATAAATGCATACATCGATTTGTATACTTATTAATTGTGTAGGAAACATGCATTAAAACAAGGAAATGTATAATGTCACATGATATGTGCATAATATCTGTCTCATTCGACTTTCACTCCTAATTTTTTTTCATTTTGATTTGTTTTAAGATTTTAAGTCATTTTTGCAGATAGAAATCAGCATAGAAAAAAGTGAAGATGAGCCTACGCTATCTATGGATCATCCAGCTGCCTGGAGCACAAAACAAAGCCATCAAGGTTCTCTTCACAAGGTAATGAAATCAGGAAATTACTACAGTTTAAAATTTGGTCTTGTCAGTTGGTAGAAGAAATAGTTCATGTTTAATAGTTATCTGTCTATACTAGATGCTTCATATTTTGTTGTTTGTAATGTTATGAATATTGAGTGGAAATAATTCAAGTTTAATATTTATCTGTCTGTACAGGATGTTTCACATTTTGTTGTTGGTTATGATGTGAATATTTCGTTCCAAAACTAAGGTGGAAAAGAAGACCATCAGAGAAGCTCTCTTTGCAGATGCTGCTGCGCTGGCTTCCCACAGTGAACAAGATCTCCAGAGGCTCGTTGATCACTTCACCTACGCTTGCAGAGAATTTGGTCTCACAATCAGCTTGAAGAAAACTGAGATCTTAGGCCAAGGCTGTGAAGAACCACCATCTCTACACATTGGAGACTACGACCTCAATACTGTCCACAAAGTTCAGTACTTGGGGTCCACCATAAGTGACAACCTCTCTCTGGACGCTGAAATCAGCTCCAGAATTGCAAAGGCCTCATCTGTTATGGCTAAACTGAACAAGCGGGTCTGGTCCAACAGCAGTCTCACTGCAAACACCAAAATGCAGGTGTACAG
>CM060308.1:14007675-14110175 GCA_030674185.1 Monoplex corrugatus | reverse complement strand
GAATGATGGAAACATGAAGATGGGCAGAAAACAGGTCAACTCTTAATGTTGCAGGGTAGGACTGAACTCAAGATATCAGATCCTGACTCCATGGCTCTATCAGTTGGACCAACCAGCATGTGTGATATAAAGATAAAGCAGTGAAAGAAATGGAAATGTTAACAATGACCAAAGTATGTGAGAGCGTAAAAGTTGCGTCAGAGTGCGTATTGTCGTTTAACCCATAGTTTCTCTTTTTACTTTAATTCTTTGATGTCTGTCTTTTCCTCTTTATTTTGTAATTTTTTTTCTTCTTTTTTTTGTGTGTGTGTTGTTTTGTGTGTGTTTATTTGTAAAAAATGTATGTCAAATAACAAGATTGTATTGTTGCATTAGCTGAAATAAAAACTATTTGGATTATATTCATGTTTGGTATTAATCATGATAATGGATTTTGATTACAAGGTGTAACCATTGACAGTGAAGTTGATGATTGATAGTGTTTGTGTATTTTTTATGTTGATCAGTTTGCATCCCGGCTCACAGAACTTCCAGCATTTCTCAATGAGGCAGCCCCCTTTGGATGTGTCAGGGATACTTGTGCTGACACGGTGCTGGCCAAGCTGACCAGCAGACCTGTATCTGTGCACAAAAGTGATAAGGTAGGGTGATATTAATTCGTTGACACGGGCTCACTGGGTAGACTGGAACCACTCAATCAAGTCTTATCCGTTTCAGTTTCTCAAGATGACGTCGCCGCGCTCAGAATGAATTCCATATGCACTAACGTCACAGGTGCCATGTGTATGGTGATCATGGCACAAGCCTTAATCCTTTGACTCCCGCACCCTATCCATCAACTGCAAAAACGACCCTTTTGCTCTCTCACCCTATCCACCAGCTTCCTGCAGAAAGCTGATGGACAGGGTGAGGAATCCAAAGGGTTAACTTTTTGCTTTTTGCTAGCATGGCCGACGATGAAGGATGCATGGTGAACAGGGTGCGGGAGTGAAAGGGTTAAGCTTGCACATAAAGCTATGAGCTGACCAGGTCCTGAGGCCTTACCTAGCCTATGTTTTACCACATAAAGCTATGAGCTGACCAGGTCCTGAGGCCTTACCTAGCCTATGTTTTACCACATAAAGCTATGAGCTGACCAGGTCCTGAGGCCCTATCTAGCCTATGTTTTACCACATAAAGCTATGAGCTGACCAGGTTCTGAGGCCCTATCTAGCCTATGTTTTACCACATAAAGCTATGAGCTGACCAGGTCCTGAGGCCCTATCTAGCCTATGTTTTACCACATAAAGCCATGAGCTGACCAGGTCCTGAGGCCCTACCTAGCCTGTGTTTTACCACATAAAGCTATGAGCTGACCAGGTCCTGAGGCCCTACCTAGCCTGTGTTTTACCACATAAAGCTATGAGCTGTCCAGGTCCTGAGGCCCTACCTAGCCTGTGTTTTACCACATAAAGCTATGAGCTGACCAGGTCCTGAGGCCCTACCTAGCCTGTGTTTTACCACATAAAGCTATGAGCTGACCAGGTCCTGAGGCCCTATCTAGCCTATGTTTTACCACATAAAGCTATGAGCTGACCAGGTCCTGAGGCCCTACCAAGCCTATGTTTTATGACATAAGCTATGAGCAGGCCAGGTCCTGAGGCCCTATCTAGCCTATGTTTTACCACATAAAGCCATGAGCTGGCCAGGCCCTGAGGCCCTACCTAGCCTATGTTTTACCACATAAAGCCATGAGCTGACCAGGTCCTGAGGCCCTACCTAGCCTATGTTTTACCACATAAAGCCATGAGCTGACCAGGTCCTGAGGCCCTACCTAGACTATGTTTTACCTAGTCTATATTTTTTATACTGGTATTGTATCAGCCTGTCATTGGAACAGTCTTGGTTACATGTAAATGACATGTGTATCTGTGTATCTGATCAGTCTTTTCGGCTTTACTGTTGCATCATTAAGAGTGTTCCTCAAATAATCTGACGGCCACTGCAAGGGTCTGTATCTTTCAGGCAGGTGTAGGGTATAGCCGTGTAATGCAGTCTCACTCCTAGGTGAAACTCCAACACATCATGATCATCATGACCATTATCATGAGATCATCAAACACCACAGCATTGTGAAAATTGTCCCAGATTCTGTGGCCCCTCATGTCATGATATTGTGGTGACCTCAGTTTCAGTTTCCTTTATCGCTTCCATGTCTAAAGTAAACTCAGGTTGGGGTGTTTGGTGTCAGTGGTTCTTGGGGTTTGTCATTAGAGTGCCATATTGATGGTCTCTTTACTAGGAGTTGGTCTGGCTCTGTGTTTAAGTGATTAGTATCATTAGCAGGGGGCTTAGTCTTTAACCCTTTGACTCCCACACCCTGTACACAAGCATCTTGCATTGTCAACCGTGCTAACAAATGCAGGAAGCTGGTGGATAGGGTGAGGGAGTCAAAGGGTTAAGTTTTTGTAGTTGGTGGATAGGGTGCGGGAGTCAGAGGGTTAATGTCCTTACTTAATTATGTTCACATTTGTATTCAGATTTGTTTTTTTTTAAATCCTCTGGTTATAAATTGGTTAGCATGGTGATATCCACTGGCATATCCTTAGATTATGTGTGTGCATGCATTGATATGAGTATTTAATTTTCTTTTCCAACTTTTTATTTCAACCAGATGTTGTGTACATTTTGAAATGGTTATATCCCTGATATGAGTCTGTGCAGTCAGCTGGGCTTTAACCCTTTCCCATTTGCAGATTCTGCTCAGAAACTCTTCCTAGTATTCGGAGATTTTCCTATGTTTTTAAAGAAAATGTAGTTCTGCAATTTGACAGAGCACCACACGATTACTATTTATCATAGAGCATCCACATTTGGCAAACTTATTCATGAGATGTCATAGTTTGTTATGTACCCCAGTATGTGTGTCCTGCCTGCTTGTGTCATGCTGCTGTCCCCTGTATTGTCACCAAATCAAGGTAAAATCATGATGACATCATGCTGTTAGTCCACAACTAGCCTATAACATACACAGTGGACATATGTGAGTCACAAACAGCACATATGGTCCTACCTGAACGTGTCCGCCATCGTATCCGCTGTCATAATACTCCAATCGAATATGTACACTTGTCACAAAATGAATGTCACCAACCACTCAATCATTATGTATCTGGCGGTAGTTATAGCACACAATGTACAGTATTTACAAATATATTCACATATTTACACATCCACACTATGTACAAGAATGTCGGGTGTCTATTCAACATCAGCCACCAAGGTGGCTGTCACAGTAAACTGTCACAGCTGAGTGTCACAGCAGCTGTCACCTGTCACCAAACATGTCATCAAATTAGGATGTTATTTCCCTGACTGGGCTGGCCCACCAGATTTTGTTGGTGGTAATCCCTGAAGCAGTCCCTTTTGTGATGGCACAGGGAAACTTGACAGAAACTGCACATATAGGATGTTTCCACCTGTCCACCTTTAGCTGTGCGTCGCCCATTGATGACACATTGACGACAGACTCTCTTGCAGCCATCTCTCTTCACTAGCTTGTGCTGGTCGATTGTCTGGAAGGCAATGGGGGGCTGTGAAGATGGCTTCCTTTTTGCTGCAACCTTTTTTCTGCAAGTGAAGCCTCCTCTAAGCTGGTCGACAAGGTCAGAGCGAAAGGCAAAGTGGTCGTACCTCTTCTTGACAGGTGTGACATGTGCTGATTTCTCCCAGGTGAGAAACGCATTGATGATGCAAAGATTGATCATTGAGTTGAAGATATATCTCCACCACTTCTTGTTTGCATGGCCCACAGGATAGTAGGACAAGTGTTGATCACATTTGTCCACACCTCCCATGAGCTTGTTGTATGCAGCAATGACAGTGGCCGTCTCTTTTTTCTTTGACATCGTTTTACCTGGGGGCTGGTTGGTGCTCAGCATAAATATTTGGCGCTTGTCTTTGTAGACTGTGGCCATCAGTGATCCCTGCTCCATCTGCAGCAGATCCCCTTGGTTGGCAAGTCTTGCTTTCTTCACCTCCATTGGCAGTCCTTTTCTGTTGGGCATAACTGTCGCGCAGGCATATGTCCCCTTGGCACGCAGATTTTTCAGGAGGGGCACAGAGGTGAAGAAGCGGTCAAAGTACAAGTGCCTGTTCTGGTGAAGTAGTCAGAGGCCAGTTTGTTGACGACTTCTTCCCCCAGGCTGACACTGGTGTCCTGGCGACTGTGACGACCGGTGTAGACGTCAAAATCCACACAGTAGCCCGTTTCTGCCTCACATATTTGCCACACCTTGATGCCCCATTTTGTTGGCTTTCCTGGCATAAACTGCTTGAAAAATACGCGTCCCTTGAAGCCTATCATGGATTCATCTACACTCAAGTCACGGCCTGGATTGTACTGTGACTTGAACAAGGGCTTCAACATGTTGAGAAAGGGCCTAATTTTGAAGAGGGTATCATAGTCAGGGCTGTCACGCCCAGGTGTGTTGCTGGTATCTCGCAGGTGAAAATATTGATTCAGCTTCAAGAACCTTGTTTTTGGCATGACAGCACTGACCCATGATTCAGAAAATTTGTCGTCTGTAGACCAGTAGAGGTGCACCCTTGGCACAGGTTTCATCCCCATCATGATCAGCATCGACAGGTAAGCTTTCATTTCTGCTGGTGTTGTGTCTGACCATAAGGGGTCTGTGGCTAAGCCCTTAGCAGCGATCTTTTGCCTGGCATAATTATTGGTTTCATCAGCTGCTGTTTGAAAAAACAGCTCAGGCACAAATATAAAAAAAAATAATCCAGTGGTTTGGCATCGAGAGGGAGAGTGTGAGTGGGGCCAGTTGGCAGTACGAATTCATTCACTGCGACCGGCGCGCCTGCACTTCGCCACGTCGTCTGCAACGATGCCAGTGGAATGTCGTCGTCAGGGTCACTTTCCTCTTCACTATCTTCTCCAATTTCATCTCCATCTTCAGCTACTTCAATTTCGACATCAGATTCGTTGCCTAAATCTCTTTCACACTCCTCCAGTTGTCGCAAAATAGCTTGCGTTTCCTCATCAGTGTAATCTTCGAACATTTCTTCTTCGTAAATGGCAGCCATTTTCAACACAAAGAAAGCGTGTGAATGAAAAGGTCGGACGCTGACCGATATCTTGTAAATGAGGCGATGTGTAGTACCAGACTCAGCATCATTCTTTCATTGGTTTATCCTGACTTTCGCGGGAAACTTCATTCATGAGGTGTGTGTAACCCCTAGTGCTTAGAGCGTGATGGAAATTCCCCACCAGGCCTAAGTAACGGGAGGTGGGCTGCGGCGGGTGTAAATAAAAAGCAGGGTTTCCCGGCCGGCGGGCTGCGGCGGGATAAAATGGGAAAGGGTTAAAGAATATAAATATGAATAAGAATAGTGGGCAGTACCTTAAGTAAATTGGATCAGAACAGGCAGTGTTGAACTCCACTGAAGTGGCTTAGCAGCAGTGCGGGGTTGCCTTTGGTAGGTGGTCTCATGGTGTCTTCACATCTACAGTTCTGATGGGTTTTCTTTCACTGGGACTTTGAATGAAACTGGAGTTGCTGGTGTGTTGTGGAGTCGGAATGAGCGGCATGGGATCACAGTCATGGAGGTGACACAAAAGCTGTAACTGCAAAACTAATAATAATAATAATGAGAATAAATAAAATGAATGAATAAATAAATAAATGAAATAAGGGGAAAAAAGAGAAAAACCAAGATGGTTGAGCAATTCTAACAGTCTCTCTTTTCCTTTGAACACCACCCTTTCCTTCGCACCTCTTTTCCAGTTTTCTAGGAAGATCTATGCATGAAATGTTTGTGTATGTGTGTTTGTGATTGTGTATGTGTGTTTGTGTGTGTGTGTGTGTGTGTGTGTGTGTGTGTGTGTGTGTGTGTGTGTGTGTGTATGTGTGTGTGTGTGTGTTGTGTGTTGTGTGTGTGTGTGTGTGTATGTGTGTGTGTGTGTGTGTGTGTGTGTGTGTGTGTGTGCATGTGCGTGTGTGTGTTGGTGTGATTGGCATTCAAGCTGTTGCAGCCTATAAACAAAAGCATAACTGTTCTAAGGATGATAATGCCATGCTGTGTGAAAGTGTTTGGTATTTTCTGCAAATTGTGTGGGCAGCTAGTTAGATTATGGAGTATCTTCATAAGTGTTTGGTATTTTCTGCAAATTGTTTGGACAGCTAGTTAGATTATGGAGTATCTTCATAAGTGTTTGGTATTTTCTGCAAATTGTTTGGGCAGCTAGTTAGATTATGGAGTATCTTCATACTCTTGCAAGTTTGGGTAAATGGGGACATGGGGGCATGCTTAGTGGTAGTAAGGCATTCCTTGCATTGAAACAGACAGATAGTTTCACTGATATGAATACTGGCAGCTGTGAGGCGTGGACAGTCAACAAGCAAAGCCAGAACAAGATTGAGGCAGCTGAGATGTGGTTTCTAAGAAGGATGTTGAGAGTTCCCTGGACAGCAAAGAAAACAAACGAGACAGTCTTGATGGAGGCAGACACAAGTAGGTCATTCATGAGGAAGATTAAGAAAAGACAGACAACATTTATAGGCCATTTTATGAGGAAAGGGGTATTGGAACACCTGGTCACAACGGGAAAGCTGGAGGGAAAGAGAGCACTGGGTAGACCCAGGGAGAAGATACTAGACGGACTTGCAGAGTGGCTGGGGACAAGGAGGGTGGAAGAGATGCCTGAGGCAACAAGAGATAGAGAGCCTGAGGCAACAAGAGATAGAGACAGATGGAAGTTCATTATCGCCAACGACATGCGGCAGGGCACCTGATGATGATGATGATGATGGGGTTTTTGTTTTTTCAAAGGATTATGCTTGTGATATTTTGTGGCATCAGGATAGCAGAACTTCCCTGTGGGGATGCTGTGGGCTCTTTCAGTGTAAATAGTATCCCCTCCTTCTGGAAATTCTGTGCTAGAAATTTCCTCTTTTCTGTCAATCTCATTGTTTCTGCCTTGTTCCTTTGCTTTCTGTCATTTCTTCCTATCATTTTCTGCCTTGTTGGTCCCTTCACCTGTATGTGTTCGGTAGTCTTACATACTTTTTCTTAGGATCGATAATTGGGTACATGCATTAAGTGCAATTTTTGGCTCCAGGGAGGTGAGATATGCGGAAGCAATTTTAAGTAATTTATGCCGGTTTTCATGTATGTTTTGGTGTCCTTAGTTATGTTTAAATTTGTATTCAGGTTTGTTTTCTTAAATCCCTTGTGTGATAAATTGGATGGAGTGGTCAACACCGAGGGCATGCCCTTAGATTATGTGAA
This sequence comes from Monoplex corrugatus, assembly GCA_030674185.1. NCBI lineage: Eukaryota > Metazoa > Mollusca > Gastropoda > Littorinimorpha > Ranellidae > Monoplex > Monoplex corrugatus. The sequence goes on along the minus strand of CM060308.1, from coordinate 14,102,891 downwards.
CGAATGCATTGACATGTGTACTTAATTTTCTTTTCTTTTCTTTTTTCCTGTTGAAGTTTTGTATGTTTTGAAGCGGTTATAGCCCTGATCTGGCTCTACACAGTCGGCTGGGCTTTAAACAACAATAACAATAACAGGCTAGCAGAACTCATTACATAAGTCATGAATATTCTGCATATGTATAAATGTGTTCAGGGAATTGTAGACGATGCAAATGTTAATGATGGAATATTTAGTTGATTAAATGGTTGCAGCAAGCTGCATGGAAGCCGTTGCTGCACAGAGGCAAGTGCAGTATACACCTTAGCATCATTGAGTACATCAGGGCTTCCCAGGTGGGTGCTGAAATGTTGTATGTTGTTATTTTAGTGAGAAAGTATTTTGGTTTTTGTTCATGATTATTTTATGTGTGTTTGTGTGTGAGTGTGTGTGAGAGTGTATGTTTGCGTGCATGTGTGTGTGTTTGTGTGCTTGTGTGTGTGTGTGTGTGTGTGTGTGTGTGTGTGTGTGTGTGTGTATATGTGTGTGTGTGTGCTTGTGTGTGTGTGTTCATATTTTTGTGTGTTTTTGGTTTCTGTTTGAGTGTACGCTGGCAGTTACTTTGATTTAGATTTTACAATTGCAAGTTCACAATATGCAAAAGAAATTTATAGATATTACACATTTTTCCATCATTAACCCTTTCATTCCTGCACCCTGTCCACCAGCTGCAAAAACTTAACCCTTTTGCTCCCACACCCTATCCACCAGCTTCCTGCAGGAAGCTGGTGGATAGGGTGTGGGAGCAAAAGGGTTAAGTTTTTGCTTTGCTATCATGGTTAGCAATGCAGGATGCTGGTTGATAGGGTGAGGGAGTCAAAGGGTTAAAGCTACAATACCAACAATAATAGCAACAACAACAACAAAAGCAGCAGTAACATGAACAGCCATGTCAGCCACAACATTAAAAACACAACAAGAACTGCAGCAACAACTACCACTGTATGAACAGTCATATCAATGACAACAACAACACAAGAACAATGATAGGAACAACAACAATAGCAACAACATGAAGAGCCATATCAGCAACAAAAATAACAACAACAACAGCAGCAACAACACCAGCAGCAACAACATGACCAACCATACCAGCAACAACAACAGTAACACAACAGCAGTGAAAGTAACATTAACAGCAACAACATGAACAGCCATAACAGCAACAACAACAACAACAACAATAACACAACGACAGCAACAATATGAACAACCATAACAGCAACAACAACAGCAACAACATGAACAGCCATATCAGCAAACAGCAACAACAACACAAGAGCAAAAACAATAGAATGAAATAAATTTGTATGTGACATTGCAGTGTGACCAAGAAGAAATGGGAGATGCAATGCAGGTGTATGGGTCAGTGTTGTGTCGAGCGGAACTGGAGGGTGTGTTAGCGAACATAATTCTGAATGTCAGCCATGCCCCTGATAGCCCCTGCATTCCTCTGGACCAGCTGACCACCCATCCCTGTGTGTTGACTGCCGACGCCATGCCTCTTCCTGGTGAGTTCTATTGTCAGATGTGGTAAGAACTATGTCTAAGTTGACGTGTATATGTTGCTCTTGTGATAGTCACTCTTCACCTCCAGTGTGGGAGTTGTGTGGAATGAAAGCAATGATTAGCTGGCTGTGTCTGATATTTTATGAACATTTTATATCATTTAACCCTTTGACTCCAGCATCCTGTCAGCCGGTATCCTGCATTGTCAACTATACTGGCCAAGCATAAACTTAACCCTTTGATACCCTCACCCTATCCACCAGGTTCCTTCAGGAAGCTGGTGGATAGGTTGAGGAAGTCAAAAGGTTAAGTTCTTGCAGCTGGTGGATAGGGTGTGAGAGTCAAAAGGTTAAACACTGACCTAGGTATCCGGTTATATAATTATGTCCAAACTCGATGGTTAAGACACTTTAATGTTCTAAAAACAAGAGAATGTTTAGCCCCCATCACCCCCACTATCATTTGTGGAAAGGCTAAGAAGCCCATAGCACAGTAAACCATTCTTCCATTCTTTCATTCCTGCTTAGTTCAGCTTTTGTAATTCATGTTAAGTTAACAATGTTAACATGTAATTCATGTTAAATTAACAAAATTAACAAGAAACACCTGAGGGTGCTGGATGGTTACCACACCACCAATGCCACATCAAGATTTCAGACTTGGAAACATGTCTAATGTTTTTGTGACATACAAAAAACAGTTGACAGTGTGTTGTTTTATGTGGAATATATTTCAGTATGGTAAAGAGAAGGATTGTCCCATAACCCTGAATTCATAGGAAGGTGATTTGGTAGAGACTTCAACTTTTCTCAAGGCCAGCATTATGTGGGTGGTGCCCAGGTCGTTTCACTCACTAATATTATGTTATTTGTGATTTGTCAGTGTTGGTGTTAGATGTCAAATTGTTTGTGCTAAGTATATTTTCTATGGTCATTCATATTCATATTCATATTCATATTTATATTCATATTCATTTTTTTTTTCTATCACAGTGAATTTATCATGTGAAACTCAAGCTGCTCTTCCCTTTGGGAGCGTCTTGCCATAGTGCAGCAGCACCCACTTCTTTACCAAGACTTTAAAAGGTAGAAGGCTAATTGGCCATCAAGGGGAGAGACTTGGGAAATTAACCTATTTCTCCAGTGTTTTTTTGCCATAGTAGCTAGGCAAAAGCCGTGCTCTTCTGGATTTCCTACTGCCATCTTTTGCATGCGCAGGCCAGAAGGCATACCAGTCTGACTCATTTTTCACACACCCCTTCGAAAGGACTAGACATTCAGTTCGATTTTCTGGTTGAGTCTTCAGTGGAAGACCTGGATCGACAGTATGAAAGAGGCTTTGATGTCATGTGGCATTTCTTCTCTTCAAATCTTCTTTTTGCTGCTGATCATCAACTTAATCTCCCCACAACACCCAAGGTGGTACAAACATACAGTTAAAAGAAAGTTAGAAGAATACACGGTTATTACTAAGATAGCTCTGTGAAACAAAAAAGTCATTATTATGAGCCCTCCTAAAATCTGCTCAGCATTTCAGATAGAATTGTGAACTTATTTTCTAGAATTGTAAACTTATGTCCCTGACAGATGACAAAGCCAGTTTGGGGGTGCCAGCTCCTCGCAGACTGCGCTTCTCTCCCCCTACTGAAAACTTCATTCTCTGCCATTACTCAGCCAGTCGACTGCAGGAGCTGCCTATATTTGGTTCCTATACCATGAAGGTCAGATCATGTTGATTGTGTGGGTATATTATGGCTGTTTGGTTATTACAAACATTAACACGTGCGTGCCCACAGACACACACAGACACAGACACAGACACAGACACACACGCACACGCACACGCACACGCACACACACACACACACACACACACACACACACACACACACACACACACACAGACACACAGACACACACACACAGACACAGACAGACACAGACACACACGACACACCCCCCCCCCCCCCACCCACACACCCACCCACACCCACCCACCCGCATGCACGCACGCACGCACGCACGCACGCACACGCACACACGAGCACACACACACACACACACACACGCATACACACACACACACACACACACACACACACACACACACACACACACACACACACACACACACACACACACAACACACACACACACACACACACACACACACACACACACACTGTTTTTGGTGTTTTGTCATACTGATCATTGTGCTAAACACAAAGTGTACATTGCTGTCTTGAACACTTGTTTGTTGTAGGGCAAGATTATACATAGCAAGCTTGGCTTTTGGGAAACAACATGTTATTCATGCAAAGAGGAATTCATTATGCACGAATGTAGATTCTGTTTTATAGTAAGATGTTGCATAAATCTAATTCTTGAACCCTTTCCACTTACTAATCACACTGCTTGTGTTTTCTCAGCATTCGTAAAAAGCCCTCAAGCACTTCATAATTTTAAGATGAGGGAAACAGATTTTTCAAAAGATGTCTTATCTCCATTATTCATTAGCTGAGCTTTGTTGGCAAACTGACATATTTTGTGTTCATTTTTATCAGTTATAATCGTTTTTTATCTGTATCTTCTCTTATCATAATTGCTAGTATTTCAGTGCATAATACGAATAAATAAGGAGATAGAGGGTCACCTTGTTTACAACCCCTTTCTAAAGAGAAGCAAATCAAAATGTTTCTAATGATTACAGTCAACTTGATGTTTTTATAGAATGTTTCTATCCATTTACATGTACCATAATGTTCAGGCTATTGGGCGCACCAGTATGTAAGGCGCACCCACTAAATTATAGAAAATCCTTAACTATATTCATACATAAGCTGCACTGGTTTATAAGCCACACTTTTTGAATGGCCAAGTCGATTGCCTTCAACTTGAAGGCTGCTTGTGGGCATTACGTCGCGTTTTCAGCATGATGAGGGTGTACGCTTGAGCAGAGCAAATCTGAATACCGATCCGAATGCTTCAATGTGCACGGATTCGATTTAAAAACGTGAACAGCTAACAGTTAACACTTTAATGTCAATAGTTAACACTGTAACGTGGAGCTCACCGAAAAATTCATTAATGGTAAACACGATTTTGGTGAGTTAAAGAGAAGCTAAAAATAGACAAGAATGTGACGCTCCTGGGATTGGGAAAATCCGCAAATAAGCCGCATCATTTTTTAAGCCGCAGGGCAGGGGGAAAAAGTCGCAGCTTATAGCCTGAACTTTACGGTATTTTTTGCAGGCCAAATGCTTTAAAGCTTTGAGCAGAAATTGCCAATTTAAAGAAACGAAAGCGTTTTTGAAATCCAAAGTACTAGTCCAGGTAATTTCTCTATATTCAAGTAGCTAATTAAGTTGTATGTTAGTGTAACATTGTCTTCAAGATATCTGTTTGCAACAAGTCCTGTTTGAACTTCACAAATTAACTTCAGAATGATTGTTTCAATTCTATTTTCAGTGCACGTTGTTCCAGTTTGTATAATACATTCAATAGAGAAATAGGCCTCCGACTTTTTATGTATTCTCTTGGTTTATCATTCTTTTAGGTTTGCTGAAAGTTCATCTCTAAATGACTGATTTAAAGCACATACAACATAAGGGCTGAGCTTTCTAAAAAAAATTCAGCCCCAAACCTTCTGTTGCTGGACTACTTTTTTATGTTTTTTAATGTAAATCCTGCTTTTTCCATATCTATTTCTCCATCTAGAGGGTTTCTTTCACCTTCTGATAACTTTGGACATTCATCTAATGATTTATTTCACATGATTCTAAGGTTCTCTTTGTATACAGGTTTTTACAGAACATGTTTAACGTCTAATGTTTTTTTTTAGGTTCATTTGTTAGAGTTCCGGTTTGATCAGTTTGATCTTGCATTTATTGATAGTGTGTTTTTTTTCTAAGTTGCAGAATTTTTTTTTTTTTTTTTCTGTTTTGGCAACCCAGTTGTTAGTAATTTGGGTTCAGTTGGATTGCATGTTTGGTTTTATTTTAGTTCTTCTTGTGAATGTGTTTAACTTGTGTGTTGTATTTCAGGCAGGGGATTGTATGTTTAGTTTTGTTTTAGTTCCCTTTGTGAATGTATGTAATTTGTGTGTTGTATTTGTTGTGAATTGTTGTGAATATGTGTTGTATTTCAGGCAGAGGATCACAGACTTCAGGTCTCTGTGTTGCTGAAGCTCAGTGACCAGATCAGAAATGCCTTTGATTATTGTGAACTGCAGATACCAGTACAAAATGGGTAAGATGCAGAATGTGTGTGTATATGTGTGTATGTGAGTGTATGTGTATGTGTGTTATATGCATATGTGTATGTGGTTGTGTGTGTGTTTGTGTGTATGTGTGTGCATATCTGGGTGTTTGTGTATATATGTTTTTTTGTGTGTGTATGTGTGTGTGTATATGTGTTTGCATGTGTATGTGTGTGAGTGTTTGTTTTGTATATATGCGTATGTGTGTGTTTTGTGCATGTGCATGTCACTTTGTGTTTGTGTGAATGTGTGTGTGTGTGTGTGTGTGTGTGTGTGTGTGTGTGTGTGTATGTGTGTGTGTGTGGTGTGTGTGTGTGTGTGTGTGTGTGTGTGTGTGTGTGTGTGTGTGTGACGTATCCATGTCTGTGTGCTGGTGTTTGTGTGCGTCATGGCACCTATTCCTAACCTGTATAACTTCCTTTTTGTGTGTGTGTTCCAGTCCACCTGTGCAGAATGTGGACTCATCTCCATCTCAGGGAATGGTCAGTGTTTCACCAGACAGGAGGATTGTTGTGTGGAACATAGGTAAGCTGTTTGTTGGTGCTGTCTGAATCAAAATGATTGCCGGTTTTCAAACAGATAGTGTCAGTAATTAGCTTCTCTAGGTAACGTCTCCGCACTTGGACTAAATCCCACATACACTGACGCCACTAGTGGCATGTGATGGAGAAGATCCAAAGTGATTTCAGCATAGACTGTAGGCTTACAGTAAGCCATATGTGTTGGCAGCCTGCCTGGCTCTTGTTCTAGAGCTATGGACTCAAGATCTGATCTGTTGAGTTCAGCCCCACTTGCAAAATAAAGACTGGTCAGTTCACTGTCCATCTTAACTCACTCGCTACGTACGATTATGCCCCGTGCCGTTGCCTTGATACACACCATTTCAAAAGGTCATGAGAAAAATTCTCATACAAACAAACGAAATCAGAGTTTTGAAATTTGGCAGGTCATATAGTAAAAGATTGGTGTACAAAATGCTGAAATTTCAACTGTCTAATCCTCATGGTTGCTGAGTAATGCTAAAAGTAAAATTACACAAATTTTTAGCTGAAAAATATATTACAAACACAGTCAGGTCAATGCATCAATTCCTACAGTCACATTTTGAATGAAATTTCATAAAATCCAATGTGCACACACTCCACATGCGCTGAAGGAAGAGATCATGTTGAACAGCGCTGAGTTGTTGAGTATTGTTCAGCTATTTGCTTTTCTGTCGTCTGCTTTGCTGCGGAGATAGTGGGTCGTGGACTTTGCACTGTCCACTCACCAACTGCGTAGTACAGTGACCTCATGGCCTGAAACGAGGCTAAGAATGACCAAAGAATCTATTTCTGGCTATTAGTTTCAGTTAACGGAAGTACTGAAAGCCCCGCGAATTTTCAAAATTCAAGTCGGATTTCTCTGACGCTCATAGACAAGCTTTGTTGAGACATGATCGGGAAATTCGGATGCTTGTAGTGAGAGAGTTAATGCTCTGATCTTTCTGATGTTATAAGTTCAGTGTTTTGTTGTCCTGTGCTTCATCTTGTCTTCATTTCATGATATTGCCAGTGCATAGGGTTTTGTGCAGGCTCAAGAGGTCTGTTATAGATGACAGATGGGGTGGAGCGTGTATGGAATTTCCTGAATGCAGTGAATCCTGTTGAATGAATTCCAGACTATAGACTAAACTCAAGCGAATAAAAATCATAAACACATGAAAATAAAATGTGAACGCATACTTAACTAATTGAATAGGCATTCCCATTCTACTTTGGTTTCCATTTGTTTGATTGTGACATGGGCAGATTGATTGATTGTGTGCAACATAGGACCATGAGACAGGAACCGGCTCCACTTTATTGTGGACTCCAAGGTTTCATCATCATCATCATCATGTGCCCTGCTGCATGGCGTTGACGATCATGGCCCTCAATATGAATCTATCCCTTGTTGCTGCAAGTACATCTTCCACCCTCTCTGTCTTCAGCCACCTTGCAAGTCCATCCAGTATTTTCTCCCCTGTGTCTTCCTGGTGTTCTTTTTCCCTCCAGCTTTCCTGTTGTGACCAGGTGCTCTAATTCCCCTTTCTTCATAAAATGTCTAATAAATGTTGCTTATCTTTTCCTGATCTTCTTTATCAATTATCTCCTTGTGTCTGCCTCCATCAAGACTTTCTCATTTGTTTTCTTTGCTGTCCATGGAACTCTCAACCTTTTTCTTAGAAACCACATTTTGGCTGCCTCAATCTTGTTCTGGCATCATGCCTCTTAACTGTACAACAGTATCAGTTCTATATGCCATTCAAGAACTCTCTTCCTGATGTAAATTGTTAGGCATTTGTTGGTAAGAATGATTTTCATCTTCTTCTACCAATTCAAAACCCTGCCCTGTGGCCTTTCCTTTGCCCCTTGGGTTTTCACCCGCATTGTGCAACAGATTATGGTTGTTGCTCATCACTTAGGCATTTCCTTCCACCCTGACATAGATAATTGGCTCATCTTGGCTTCCAGTCACTGATTATGTGCCTCCCACCTTTCCACCTTGTAACAAGCTGTGTTCCAGAATCAACATTACCAAGTTGGATCTGATCCCAGCCCAACAGTTCCTATTCCTAGAAATGGTTTTCGACACACTACGTTGGTTGTTACACCTATCTGATACCAGGGTTGAATACCTCCTCTCAAAAGCACACGCTTCAGCCTACTCCCTCTCAGCTGCCCTCGCCTGGATATGATGGCACCGTCTTCCTCTTGCTTACTTCCACAAACACCCCCTCCAGTGCCTATTTTGACAACGCTGGTCTCAAACCTCCCAATGTTGGGACACCCAGACTGACCTTGTCCTTGGTTCCAGAGGGCCAACAACCAATGGTTAGACCGCCCCTGGATCTTTCAGGGAGTTCCCATCATTCCTCCCATCTCCTCCCCTCCCCTTGGATGGAGGAACTTTTCACAGATGCCTCACCCCATGTAGCTCACCTTAATACATCAGGCTCTTGATCCCCGCCTTGGAGGTGGAAGCAGTCGTCCTGGCACTCCACCATATCCTCCCCTACCTCAGAGGAAAATGTACCTGCTATGAATGGACAACACATAATGGCACATCAACAAACAGGGCGACTGTCACTTGACCTCTCTCTTCCAGAAGGCAGAAGCCCTCCTCTGGTGCCAGTCTCACCAGATCTCTCTAGTGGTAAAACACATCCTGGCAATATAAGCATCCTGGCATATGCTTTCAGCCAATCCCATATGGTCCTTCAGATGGAATGGACTCTCACTCCCAAAGTCCTGTAGCCCATCAGGCAGCAGTGATTCAAACCAGTGATGAGACCTTCTATCTCAGGGACATCTCACAAACACAAGAAAATGGATCCCATGGCATCACCTCTGCTGCCTACGCTTAACATTTCATCTCTGCTACCAACCAGTAGCAAGTATTGTCACCCATCTTTCAGGTAGTATCACTCTGCACTTATAAAATATGGTTAAATTATGTACTATTAAATGGGGGATTCTGTTTCAAATCCCCTTTTAATAAACATACTTACCATACAACTGATACCCACATGCCAACCCACCTGTCCCTACTTGCCGGTTGGCAACAGATAATCTTGTTCCAATCTACTTTGCCAGAGAGGACAATTGTCACTCAGGGTGGAACTAGGTATCAGGAGATGGGTGGGCTTGACAGTGGCACCTGGCGGTGGATGTCTTTTCACCAATTTCTCAACCGCCAGGTTGAATATTTGGCAGTAGTATGGTCTTTCGCATTAGCTGATTTTATGCACTTGTAAAATATGGTAGTTATGTTTATTAAAAGGGGATTTGAAATAAAATCCCTGGTTTGCAGCATAGGCAAATCGATTGTGTAAAACATAAGCAAGTATATTGTCTGGGCTTGTACCTTGTCAGTTTTGTAATCGATGATATGGTAGCTGCTTTTTCAAACTTTAAAATGACTGTCAAAGAAAACGCTTAAAGGAAAAATGCAGCTCACGAAGAAAAAGGGACATTATTTGAATACAAGCATCTTGATGTGTATAAGCTCAGAACTCAACAAATTGAATAGAACATAAAAATAATTGACATTAAAAGAACAGCAAGCAGACAAAAGAAAATACAAGTAATTGCACAGTCTTACACATCTTATACAATCTTTGCAACAACATAGTGGAATGTGATCAGCTCACCTGACAGCTTGAGTTCTCCATGTTCCACAGAAAGTCTGATTATGTGTAATGCACAGTGAGTCCAAATGGGTTTGGAGAAATGCGCCATACAAGAACAATTTATAATAAAATTTGCTATTGTTGCTAATGTTGTTGCCAATGTTGTTGTTGTTGCTGCCATTGCTTTCTACTTTTCTCTTTTTTTTTCTTATTGTTTTTTTCATTCTTGCCTTTTCTTAATTGTATGTATTTTGTTTGCTTGTAGGTCAGAAATTTCCAAGTAAAATTGATTTTGCAGCAGTTCACTAAAAAATGAGTTTACCTGAAGATCAGTTATTGTGGCTCAACTCTACTGTCAGTGTACAGTCATTGTTGTGTGGTGTGTTTGTGTGGTGTGGTAGTTGTCGTGTGTGTGTGTGTGTTGTGTGTGTGTGTGTGTGTGTGTGTGTGTGTGTGTGTGTGTGTGTGTGTGTGTGTGTGTGTGTGTGTGTGTGTGTGTGTGTGTGTGTGTGTTTGTGTGTGTGTGTGTGTGTGTGTTGTGTGTGTGTGTGTGTGTGTGTGGTGTGTGTGTGTATGGTGTGTGTATGTTGTGTGTGTGTGTGTGTCTGATCTGTATGTGTGTGTCTGTATGTGTGAGTGTGTGTGTGTGTGTGTGTGTGTGTGTTGTATGTGTGTGTGTGTGTGTATGTATGTGTGTGTGTGTGTGTGTGTGTGTGTGTGTGATCTGTTGTGTGTGTTGTGTTTGTGTGTGTGTGTGGTGTGTGTGTGTGTGTGTGTGTGTGTGTGTGTGTGTGTGTGTGTGTGTGTGTGTGATGTGTGTGTGTGTGGTTGTGTGTGTGTGTGTGTGTGTGTGGTGTGTGTGTGTGTGTGTGTGTGTGTGTGGTGTGTGTGTGTGTGTATGTTCGTTTGATTTACGTCTTTCTATGTGTGTGTGTGAGTGTGTGTGTGTGTGTGGTGTGCGTGTGTGTGTGTGTGTGTGTGTGTGTGTGTGTGTGAGTGTGTATGTGTGTGTGTTTGTATGTGTGTGTGTATGTGTGTGTTTGTGTGTGGTATGTGTGTGGTGTTGTGTGTGTGTGTGTGTGTGTGTGTGTGTGAGTGTGTGGTGTTGTTGTGTGTGTGTGCGTGCGTGCATATGTGTGTGTGTGTGTGTGTGTATAAAATGAGTGATATGATTTAAATCAGTTATTGCATTTTTAACAAAGGAGAGTGAAAACAAACAAAACACCCCAGCATCTCTTACATCATTCAGAAACGTCACTTTGACTATCACAAATTTGCTGATGATACAGAACTACAGACAGCTGCAATCCCTTCTAATTTCCAGTACATTTCTCAGCAAACTGTGCTGTGTGTATCAGTGAGATAAAATCATGGATGAACTAAATCAGACTTAAGTTAAATGAGAATAAGACTGAACTTCTTGCCATCGGTGACCATGTTCGTCTTTCTGAGATAAGGCCTGATCCTCTGAATCTCTCTTCTGAATCGGTGCCTTTTCAATCCTTGGCAAAGTACTTGGGTGTCCATCTTGATGAGACATTGTCTTTGGATAAGCACATTTTTTCTGTCTGCCAGTCTGCTTTTTATCATCTCAGAAGAATCAGTTCAATTCGATCATATCTTTCTATAAACGACACAGCATGACTTGTCGTGTCCTTCGTACTGTCAAGACTGGACTATTGTAATGCAATTCTTGCAGGTCTCCCGTCCTTTCCTATTAAGCTCTTTCAGATGGTACAAAATAGTGCAGCTAGGCTGGTATTCAGAAAGTGAAAGACCACCTCAGCAATCAGCCTGTTGAAGCAGCTCCACTGGCTCTCTGTGGAAGCAAAAGTAGAATATAAACTAGCTACTCTGGCTTATCAGCATTTTTATAGTACATGTACATTGCCTAATTACCTCTCTTCTGTGCTTAAGACATACAGGCCTGAACGCAGTCTCAGGTCAAGCAACCAGAAGCTTCTGGCAAAATCAAAATCAAAATACAAAACCACAGCAAACCGAGCCTTCCGTTGCCAGGCCCCACTCGTCTGGAACGATCTGCCTTTTTCTCTCCGCTGTTCATCATCTCTCTCTTCTTTCAAGGCGGGCCTCAAAACTTATCTTTTTGATAAATACTACCAGTAAGGAAACATGATTTTTGATTTTTCTGATTCAGTAATGTAGGCCTATATATTAGTACTTCTTGCAACAGATGTGCTAATGTGTGTGTTGGGGGGGGGGGGGGACTAGGAGTGGGAGTTAGTGTAATTGACCACTAGGCATAGGGCTGATTGGGAAAAATGAACTAATTAATGTAAAGCGCATTGAGTCTTTACCTATGTGTAGGAGAATGGCGCTATATAAAAGTGATTTATTATTATTATTATTAATGAGTTGGTTCACTTTAGCTTCGGAGGATGCTGTCCCAATATCCTGCCAGGGGTTTAGACAAACCCTGGATTCTAGTGTTAAATTTTTCTGCAGATTTGCTCTTGTTCTTTGATAATAGATGTAGGTGTGAAGTGATTTTTCCATTCTGGGACAGCTTGCCAATGATATGCAACACTTGGTATGGATCATTGATCACTCTCACCCAAAATACCCCGTATGTGTTCGATAAAATCTTACGTGCTTTTTCCTAGGATTGATAATTTGGTACATGTATTAAGTGCATTTTTGACTCTAGGGAGGTGGGATGTTCGGAGGCAATTTAAGGTAGTTTGGGCACGTTCTTATATGTGTTTTAGTGTAGTGTCCTTGTTTTTTAATCCTCTGTGTGACAAATTGGATGGAGTGGTCAGCGCCCAGGGGCATCTCTTTGGGTTGTGTGCGCGAATGCATTGATATATGTACACATTTTTCTTTTCCTTTTTTTTTCTGTTGAAGTATTGTGTATGCATTGAAATGGTTATAGCCCTGATATGGCTCTACGCAGTCGGCTGTGCTTTAAACAAAAATAACAATAACAAAACTTCACAAAATATATGTAAAAAAAAGAGCTGTAAGGGAACCCATTTACTTTACAAAATATCGGGAAAAACGAGCTGTGAAGTAACCCATTTACTGCACAAAATATAGGGAAAAAAGAGCTGTAAGGGAATCCATTTACTTCACAAAATAAAGGGATAAAAGAGCTGTGAGGGAATCCATTTACTTCACAAAATATACGGAAAAAAAGAGCTGTAAGGGAACCCATTTACTTAAAAAAATATACGGAAAAAAAGAGCTGTGAGGGAATCGGTTTACTTCACAAAATATAGGGGGGAAACAGAGGTGTAACGGAGCTCATTTATTTCACAAAATATAGGGAAAAAAAGGATTGTAAGAGAACCCATTTACTTCACAAAATAAAGGACCTGTGGTGTGATGTTCTGTTACAGCTGTATTTCCTTGTACCTGAGTTCACACACACTGGTTGCTATGTTGACTCGCGGTCAGTACAGGTGTCGCCAAGCACCAAGTTCAAATTGACAACAGGTATGTTCAAACTTATTACTGCAAAACAAAACAAAAATTTTATTATTCAAGCATACTAGCATTGGGTCCTTGCTTCTCCACACATAAGACAGCTGTAGTGAAAATCAGATGAACTATAACTCACTTGATGTCAGAGATTTATCAAAATTAATAGCAATATAATATTGACTTCTCTTTGTCAGTTGTCAAGTGATTACACAAGAGTATGCAAACTATGCAGCAAAATAACACATGCGCAGTGTAGGCCAAGCAGCCAGAACGTGCATACACATATTAGAAAAAAAAAATCTTTGAATATTTAAGAAAGAAGCAAATGGTTTTGTCTGACAGGTCGGGAGTACAAGTCAAATGACTACAAAATCTGGAATTCACTGGGTGAAGCCTTGGCTGTGAAGAAGTAAAAATGAAGGAGGCATCTACTGCTTCTGTTGATGCATGGACTGGATGACTGCTGTGCTTCCTTGGATGGACGATTTTGGACTGTAACTGTGACATGCCAAAGAACCTGTTTTGGTTGTTTGAAATTTTGAATAGGTTCCCAGATGTCCCGTACTAATATAAAGTATATAATTATGTGAAAGACTGAAAATAGAACTCCTGTCTGTAATCTGGTGGTTTTATCTGGTTTCCTGTTTTGAAGGGAGACATATAGGTAAGAATACACTGGTATTTATCTACAACTTGTTGAATGGGTTTTGTGGATGTGGATGGAAGTCTGATTGTGTGCATGTGTCAGTTTTTTTTTCTCATGATTACAAATTTTATTTACTTACATACTGTTTATTTTTTGCTGTTTTTTTTTCTTGTATTCCGTGAATGTTGTAGGAGTTTGTTTGGAATAAAATGTGACTCAACTAGCTAGTCTGATTGAATGGGTTGCTGCATGCCTGGCTCCTAAAACTTTGTCATGTGACCTGCAGTCTGCCCACCTGTGAATAAATACTGACCCTGTGTATGGTTGGAGAAGGCAGAGCAGCAGGGGTAAGGAGTAGTACCTGCCTTCCAAAAGCTGTTTGAGAGTCATAGAAGTCTCTATAACCTCATTTCCCAGTGGTTTCAAGTTAAAATAAAGTTAAGGGTTTGTTCAAGAGGCATTCAACACTCTTGGATAATTCTGTATGCACTCCGCCCAAACCTGCCAGCAGTCGTATGACAGACTCTTGAGTCTGTGCTAAGCCCTATGTACTGTCAAGATCTTGTTGGATCTTTTGATAGAGCCATGGACTCAGGATCTGATATCTTGAGTTCAGTCCTGGCCTGCAGTATTAACCCTCTAGCGCCGACCACTACAGATATGATAAATCCAAAATCAAGCGTCTGTAGCGCAACTTTAGTGATAACCTGATGCATCCGCCTGGAATATCCGGTTCCAGACAGGCAAGGACTACACTAACACCATGCCACCACACCCTGGCGCCATGTCTGTTATTCCTCACACTTCATTTTCTACACTGACCGCTAGCAGTTACCAGCTTCCTTACAGTCCTCTGTTTTTGAGCCTCTGGTACACAAACATGTGAGTACACATCTATTTTTAATTGGGCTTAATAAATGCACAGTAGTATGTAGATTTCAAGCATATGATAATTTTATATGAAGCAGATTAATGTTAGTCATAAAAATGACATAAAAACGGTTTATCATATGTGATAAGAACGGCCTTTGTGGAAACTTCAGGAAAAGACAACTCGTCCGCCATTTATCAGAAATGATAAGAGAGGCGTTAAAGGTCGCAAGTGCCCTTTTCTAGCTGTAGAAAAGCTAACTTTGTTGCTTTGAATGATTCCTTTGATTCAGAAATGATTTTTTTAGTGTTTGTCTGTTAGAATGTTCCATATTATATGTAATCTGTAAAGAAAATTCAGTAAAGTTTGGATCTTTCATCTGTTTTCAGCATGACAACACGAGTTCCAGTGACAAACGTTTGCCGGTTTGTTGCTGGTGATCAGAGTGATTTTGACCCTTCTGACAGCAGTGGAGATGAGTGGAGGCCAGGAGATGACTTTCGGGTTTATCAATGATCAGTGGATGGACAGAGAAGAATGCCTGGAGGTCTAGGTCTTGGTCTTGGAGGGGAAGTAGTCATGAAGATGACACGAGGTTTTCAGAGAGATTTAAACTATAAAGTCTTCGCTGACAACTTCTTTTCCAACTTGCCTCTTATTCAAGCCTTGAAAGCCAAATCCATTTACTTTGTCGGAACCTTTCGAGCCAACAGGTTCAAAGGCCTCAGTCTGAAGTCTGAGAAGGAGCTGAAGCAGGAAGGAAGGGGAGCCTGTGATGTCAAGGTAGAACTGATGTCGAATGTTGTAGGTGTGCGCTGGTTTGACAACAAGACTGTGGACACTGTCTCTACCTATGTGGGTGTGGAACCTCAAGGTGAGGCATCACGATACGACAAAAGCAGAAGCACAATGTCACCATTCCCCAGCCTGCCATCATCAAAGAGTACAACAAATTTATGGGTAGGGTGGATCTGATTGACAACCTCACAAGCCTCTACAAGTTCCCGCTGAAGTCGAGGCGTTTCTACATGTACATTTTCTATCACACCATCGCAGTTGCTGTTGTTAAGAGCTGGCTGTGGTACAAGAGGGACTGCACGCTGCTGAACCTGAAGTCAGTAAAGCTCAGCATCTTTCATAGCCAGATTGCTGATGCCCTGGTGCTGATGAAGAATGCAGTTGGTCACCCGAGCGGCTGTGTGACGTCACCACCTCCAGCCAAGATTGCCAGACAGTCTGTTCCCACCCCTGATGTCCATCTGGATGGTGTTGCCCACCTGTCCCAAAGGAACAGCGCCAGGACATCGTGCAAAAACAGAAACTACAAGAGCCTGACCTACGTCTTCTGCCCAAAGTGCAAAGTGAACCTTTGCTTCAACAAGGACAGAAACAGCTTTGCGGGGTTCCATCTGCTCAAATAACTGAAATCTAGCACAAAAAACGCTTGAACAGAAATGAACTGCACTGATTAGAAATTTGAAAACAGTTAGCTGAATAAACCTGCAATGAATTGCTGTTCCAGAAACAATTTATCATATATGATAAGATTGGTCTTGGTACCGCAAAAGCCACTCTTATCATATATGATAATTTTTCTAACTTTGTCATTTTTTCACTTTAATTAAAAATAACACCAAAAATGTGTTTCTTTGTTGTATCTGATGATGTTTTTTCATAAGAAATAATTTTCCGTAGTCTAGAAGTTCATTCAGGCTCTAGAGGGTTAAACACTGGTCTGTTTGCTGTCCATCTTAATGTTACCATCATTTTGGTGGTGTCAGCTTAGAGTTTCATAGGTCCCTCTGCCCCCTTCCCCTTTATGCTCCTCAGTTCAAGACCTTGCCAGTGCATACGGTTTTGCACAGGCTCAGGGAGTCTGTCAGATAATTGCTGGCAGATTTGGGTGGAGCGCATATGGAATTGTCCATGTGCAATGAATCCCTCTTGAACAAATCCGAATTCCAAACTCTTTGAAATGCGGAGAGGAATATGACCTGTGAGACATTGATATCACGAGAATGATTTGAGCATTCAAACAAACTGATTGATTTGATTCATTTGGTTCAGTATTTACGTTGACACCCGCCTCAGGTGATATGGCCGCAGGGGGTAACCATCCCAGGGAAGTGGGGGAAGGGGGAACTTATCTAATCCTGTAATGACACCACCAGAACAACAGTGATGTTGAGATGGGACAGTGAGAAGGCCAGTTTTAATGTAGCGCAGCCTGATTTGAACCCACAACCATTAGCATGTGAATCCGATGCTCAACCAACTGAGCAACTGAGGTCCGCATTCAAACGGGTGGGATTGAACTCAAGACATGAGGTTTTGAGTACATGGCTCTGTCGAAAGAGCCAAACGGCCAGCAACAAAGGCCCTGGAGAAAACATCTTCATAATAGACTCTACAAGATACCTTTTTGTATTTGTATGAATTGTGGTTGTATTTTGTGCTATGGTTTTTAGACTGAACATTCCACGTGAACACAGTGCATACATTGCAGATGTCCTTGAATTTGGCACAAAGCCTCACCCATTATGTTAGTATAACACAAATGCTACAAAGCAGCATTTTCATTTGAGTTATTGGTTATATCCTATGCATGTTGAGATTCTGTTTATATTAAAATAAACCAAAATATTATTTCATATTACCAGAGAGAAAACAGTGACCGTGCTACTTCCTGTGGTGTGTCTGTGACAAAAAATGTCAGCAATATGTTCTCAGTTGTTCCTACGTGCATCTTGACTGAATGTGGATGAATGGTGTGGATTGTTGATGATTGGCAAATCCATTAAGTTTGAAATCTATTGCACCAAGGTGAAGTTCACATGAACCAAAAAATGCCTAAACTCAGCACTGTTTCAAGAAAGTGTGTGAGCAGCTCTTTCTCAAGAAGTTATAGAAATATTCACGTTTTTTGTTTTGTATTGTGACATTTTGTCATTATTCTCACTTCATCTTACACCTATATCTTCTGACACTTCTTTAAGATCACTCTGACCTCGCAAGGTACAAAATCTGGATTATCTGTAATAATTTTTTTATGAAAATGGAGTTTGTTAGAATGGCTTCACCACTTGGATTCATGTTGTTGAATTACTGTTCACAGTATTTCTGGCAACGTTTTCGTCCCTTTTGTGTTCATGAAACTTGTGAGTGCTGTATGTATGTATGTATGTGTGTGTGTGTGTGTGTGTGTGTGTGTGTGTGTGTGTGTGTGTGTGTGTTTGAGAGAGAGAGAGAGAGTGAGAGAGAGATAGTGTGTGTGTGTGTGTGTATGTGTGTGTGTTGTTTTATGAACCAGCAAGGATGTGGCATGATATGTCAGTATACTGTGCGAGAAGTTATGAAGAATGAAGACAAAGCCCGCGTGGGGAATGACATAGACTGCCAAAGCTTGATTTCAAGATGTATTGTGATTATTGTGTAAACTATAATTATGCCTTATGTTTCAGTTATATATGTGGTTGTTATCTATAAATACAAACTGTATGTCAGGTCATGAACAAACAAATTTTTTGCATGTTTTTTTATAAGGCTTCATCACGGTAATTGATACAACAATGTGCAATACATTTGTGTATTTTGAATAAAGAATTGTTCTGTAAATGAGTGTGTGCATATGTACGTGCATGTATTTGGTGTGTATACGTTTGTGTTTGTGAGTGTGTGTGTGTGTGTGTGTGTGATTGTGTGTGTGTGTGTGTGTGTGTGTGTGAGTGTAGTGTGTGTGTGCAGTCTGATCGGAAGATGGGAAATCACTCTTATATCCAGTGCCATCTCTGCAATGTCAATGTATTAAAGTTATTGTCGTAAGAAGCCAGAATGACTAGTCTTTTTACAGTTAGCAAAACAAAACAAAACAAAACTAAACAAAACAAAACCACACGTGGTCAAGCCATTCTAACAATCTCCCTTTTAATTACACAAAGTTTACCGTTTCTCACAATTGCATGTCCTTTAAGCCCTTTTGCCAGATCTGTAGCATGTACTTTGAGACAAGGTCAGTATGTTTATTAAATGCAATTTAGCCAACAAAATTTGCGTCCAATTGCACATATTCTTCCATGTGATACAAGAGTATGCTGAAAAGCTGACAAAGAAAATGTCTGTCAAAAAAAAAAAAAAAAAAAAAAAAGAAATTTCAACAACCACAACAAAAAAAAAGACATTTCAGACAGAGTTATCTCTGCTCTATCGACACAAACAACCACAAGAGAAACTTCTGAGGCATAGAGTACAACAAAACAAAGATTCAGACTCAGATTTAGATGGTTTATTCATAAAAACCATGGCCCCAGAATAGAAGGATGAATACAAAGCATGAAAATTGCACATATAAACAGACTGTTATAATTTATTAAGGCAGATCTGACCAAACAAAGCCTGAGCAACAAGGATTTCTAATATATATTTTCAAGATAAGTATTGTTCTCTAAGGTCCTTTTGCACTGGGCAAGAGAGTACAAAATGGATTTCATCTTCCTATGCTTCTTGACACAGTGGACAAAGTAACTGATGAATAAGCACATGTTTGTATGTAACGATAGTAATAAACAAATATATCATCAAAAATATCAAATCTAAATCTTGTTACAATGCGTTTCAAGTGTCTGTCAACATCATCATCATCATCATCAGGTGCCCTGCCGCATGGCGTTGGCGACCATAGACTTCCAACCATCTCTATCTCTCGTTGCCCCTAGCATCTCCCCCACCCTCCTCATCCCCAGCCACTCTGCAAGTCCGTCCAGCATTCTCTCCCTGGGTCTACCTGGTGCTCTCTTTCCCTCCAGCTTTCCCGTTGTGACCAGGTGCTCCAAATCCCCCTTCCTCATAAAATGGCCCATAAATGTTGCCTGTCTTTTCCTAATCTTCCTTATGAGTGATCTACTTGTGTCTGCCTCCATCAAGACTGTCTGATTTGTTTTCTGTCAACATGTATCAAGAAATTAGTGCGAGGTGCATTATGTTAACTGTTAGATAATTTTATTACAAAATCA
Source organism: Monoplex corrugatus (assembly GCA_030674185.1). Classification (NCBI taxonomy): domain Eukaryota; kingdom Metazoa; phylum Mollusca; class Gastropoda; order Littorinimorpha; family Ranellidae; genus Monoplex; species Monoplex corrugatus. Next base: position 14,082,960 of record CM060308.1, on the reverse strand, counting down.
AATCTGCTATTATCTTGGACATTGGAATTCCAGTTCTGCCATTTACAATCAACCTTTCAGGAAAGTAAAGGAGAAAACCATTCATATCTCAATGGTTCAACATGCGCCTCATTCAAACCCATACTCGTACAAAGTTATAGTTACTCTAGTTACACAGTATATCTTTGTCCTTAACATTGGGAAAAGAAAAAGTACAATAAATAAATAAATGGATAAATTAAAAAAGAAAAAAAAAAGAAAGCATAGTAGGGAGGGAGAGAGAACGGTCGTAGGGATTGACATAGTTTTTCATCCAAAGTCTTCAGACAATGTGTGTGTGTGTGTGTGTGTGTGTGTGTGTGTGTGTGTGTGTGTGTGTGTGTGTGTGTGTGTGTGTGTGTGTGTGTGTGACTCTGTGTGTGTGTGTGTGTGTGTGTTCGTTCTTTAATTTAACGTCTGTTCACTATGAGTGATATTAGACAGAATGTGTGTTGTGTGTGTGTGTGTGTGTGTGACTCTGTGTGTGTGTGACTCTGTGTGTGTGTGTGTTTGAAAGAGAGAGAGAGAGAGAGCCCTAAAGGCAATGGTAGAAGCAGCTGAAATGAGTTCCCGCTGGATATGTTCAGGAGGAACAAAAGTGAACTTCACAAGGCTTGAAAACTTCCCTCTAGGTCCCCCAATAGCTAAGTTGCTAAAACATCCTTCACAAGGTGACTTGGTCTTTTAGACCACCTTGGATGCGTGGATTCAAACAGGAAGCTGGGGATAGGGTGAGGGAGTCAAAGGTGGTGGACAGTTTTTTATGACAAAAAATGGAGACAGCACAAGGGCATCCAGGAGTCATAACCTGTACGCAGCTCAGCCCCAATAGAGTGTCAGGAGTTAAGGGCCGAAACACTTGCTTGACGGGGTTTTCTCCTCTGAGGATCTTCTGCTGTCCGGCTCTTCCCGGACGTGAAGTAGCAAACATCAAACAATAATAATGACATTTACAAGGCGCCACATGTTGATACAAGAATCAAACCAAAGCGCGCACTCTCATCATTCACCAAAGCAATCACCCAACAACGACCAAAGCACCACAGTACGAAGCACAACGCAAACCCAGGGGAGAGAACAGGAGGGCAAAGGGGCAAAAGAGTGTACATGTAGATAGGGGAAATCAATGCTGGCAAAAGATATGTCTTCAAGTTAGACTTCATCATCATCAGCTGCCCTGCCGCATGGCGCTGGCGATCATGGATTTCCATCTGTCTCTATCTCTCGTTGCCCCTAGCATCTCTCCCATCCTCATCGTCCCCAGCCACTCTGCAAGTCCTTCCAGCATTTTCTCCCTGGGTCTACCCGGTGCTCTCTTTCCCTCCAGCTTTCCAGTTGTGACCAGGCGCTCCAAATCCCCTTTCCTCATAAAATGGCCTATAAATGTTGCCTGTCTTTTCCTAATCTTCCTTATGAGTGATCTACTTGTGTCTGCCTCCATCAAGACTGTCTCGTTTGTTTTCTTTGCTGTCCATGGAACTCTCAACATTCTTCTTATAAACCACATCTCAGCTGCCTCAATCTTGTTCTGGCTTTGTTTGTTGACTGTCCACGCCTCGCATCCGTACAACAGTATTGGTACTATATAACATTCAAGAACTCTCTTCCTGATGTTAATTGATAGGCATTTGTTGGTAAGAATGCCTGTCATCTTCCCGAATGCTGTTTTGGCTTGGCCGATTTTGCCGGCTATTTCTGATGTGCATCTGCCGAAGTTAGACTTGAAGGAAGAAACTGATAGGCTGTCAGCGGATGAGAATGACTTGTTCAGCTTGGTAAGCCGTCTTCATGAAACATCTACCAGGTGTAGAATGGGGATTATTTTTGTTTTGTTTTGTTATTTTGTTTAAAGCCCAGCCGACTGCGTACAGCCATATCAGGGCTATAATTGTTTCAAAACATACAAGACTTCAACAGGAAAAAAAAAAAGGTAAAGAAAATTAAGTACACATATCAATGCATTCGCGCACATGATCTAAAGAGACGCCCCAGGCGTTGACCACTCCATCCAATTTATCACAAAGGGGATTTAAAAAAACACACCTGAATATAAATATAAATATAACTAAGGACACCAAAACATATATAAAAACGGGCCTAAATTACCTATCATTGCTTCCACATCTCATTTCCCTAGAGCCCAAACCGCACGCAATATATGTACCCAATTATCAATCCTAACAGAAAGTATGTCAGACTTTATTGAATACATGCAGGTGAATGGGCCAGCAAGGCAGAAAATGATAGGAAGAAATGACAGAAAGCAAATAAGGAAGAAAGAAACAAAGAGAGTGCCAAAACAGAGGAAATTCCTAGCACAGAATTTCCAGAAGGTGGGGATACCATTTACACTGAAAGAGCCCCCGACATCCCCACGGAGGGAAAATGGGGATCAATGCAAGAAAAACTTAGTAGTTGAGAAACAGTGATGAGCCAGTTAGGTAAAAAATCTGTCAGTGGTCAAGAACTCAGAGACTGACAAACAGTTTTAAGTATACTGGTGCCATCATCAGTCCAGAGGGACCAAACCCTGAAGTCCTTGCAGATGCTGCTCAAACAACAACAGCACTGCTAACACTGAAACCAATCTGAATAGACAATAACAACCCTGGAAAAGGCCGACTTCCAATTCAGCGGCGGGGCGACCATCCCCAACCCAGGCGGGTCACAGGTGGCGGATAGTGAAGCCCTTTAGATATGGAGGGTGACTGTGAATAAGCTAGGTTGTTAGCAAATAAGCAGTCCCGGACCAAACTGGCGGTGTTCCTATCAGGACAGGGTGGGGTAGCAGGTGGCGCTGCTATCCTTAAAAAATGCCCCAGGTGTCCTATGACGGGTTCATCAGTGGGTAAGGGCCGCTATAAGCCCTAGCTACGGGGTGGGATCCCTGGAGAAACAATCCCCCCTGTGCTCCCAGGGCAGGACGTACAGGCCAGGAGCTAAGGGCGGAGCAACCCCTACAGAAAACCTAGAAGGCTGAAGACAGAGGTACCGGGCCAGCGTGCGCCTTCTTACAAACCACGGTATCATGCACTTATCGCATAATGGCTATACACTCATCGAGTTCAGACGAGACATCACCTGAACTCAGCTGATTGTGTAGCAGCGTACGCCAAGAAGAAGAAGAAGAAGAAGAAGAAGACAATGACAACGATCTCAGATTCAAATTCAACCTACAACCTGCACTACTGCTTTCCATCTTACACGTGCGCGTGGTCTTTCTGTCTATCTGTCTCTCCTGCGGTCAGTTTCACAGAGAAAAAGAGTGAGTGAGTGAGAGAGAAAGAGAAGAGATACACAGACAAAGAGAGAGAGAGGGTGTGGATGGGGAAGGGGTGTGGAGGGATATAGAGAGGGAAAGCTGTATATATGAGGAAAGGGGAATTAGAGCACCTGGTCACAACAGGAAAGCTGGAGGGAAAGAGAATACCATGTAGACCCAGGGAGAAAATATTGGACGGATTTCAGGGTGACTGAGGACAGAAAGAATGGAAGATGTACTTGCAGCGACAAGGGATAGATTCCTACGGAGGACCATGATCACCAACGCCATGCGTCAGTGCACATGATAATGATGATGATGATGATGATATGGACTGTTGTACATTTTGCACGTGCACCTACTTGTTTCAAAGGCGATTTCGCTGAGCACAGCTTTCCATTTGACCTCTGAACTTCACCACATTTGAACTTCGACAAGTTTGGCGGCAGCAGTGGAGTCGAACTGGTGACCGAGTGTATTTTCATATTTAGCTCCATATTAAGGTTGAAGGCTATAGGCCTATGCCACGCTGTCTCTTGAATTATTAGCACAGGCTTGTTGTTACCGAAACATTGGATTTGATGATAACGCATGACATTAAATGATTATAATCATAGGGCCTGACTTATGATGAGATAGTTTACCTGCTTTGGTTAGGCTGGATTGGAATGAATGTAATCATTTTCTTTTTGTCTGTTTTTCGAGGCAAAATAAGGATTCCTCTTTTGTATACGAGCATGTCACCGTAGTCAGGCATCGCTTATTTTCGTTTATTTCTTTTCCCCCTCTGCATGTGTGTACCTATAAAAGAAGGAGTCTCTGCAGACTTTACTAAGGGATATTACTCTTGCTGCCGTGGGATCTGTCACGTGTTATTATGAGCACGTTGTACACAAGCCGGTGTAACACGCGGAATTTACTCCCCAAGCCAAATTTACTCCGGGGTAAAAACCGCGTAACGCGATTGTTACTCCCTTCACGAGAAAAGTATTTCTCGCACACACGCCAGAATTACTCCCATACGAGATTTTACTCCCCGTCATTCGACAGACCGGACTCCGCCAGCGAGCCGACCTCGTTTATCTGCACTGCGTGAAACTATACTGTTTATTCTGGCCTATCGTTGGCTTAATAATCTGTCACGGAAAGACGATACGAATTTCTTTCCGCCTGATAGAAGTAGTGAGTATAATCTTCCACACAGTGACAGGCATTCTTTCCGAGGACTGTCAGGGACTGGAACAGTCTACCCCCCGAGGTTATCTCTTCAGCCTCGGTGGAGTGTTTCAAGTCCCGAATCTGACCAGCCAGCCCCCCCCCCCCTCCCTCATCCTCTACCACCACCACCCCACCCCCAAAGCCAGTTCTACATACCAGCGTCCTAGCCAACGGAACCCCCCAGTTTCAAAACACATCAGAACCATCAAAACGATGATGGTGGATGTTCCAAGAAAGAAGAAGAGAAGAAGAGAGGAAGAGCACGCCAGCATTCACAAACTGACACACACACAAACGCATGTTCACTCGTCTGCACACATATACACACACGTGCGCGAGCCTGCAAACACACACACACACACACACACACACACACACACACACACACACACACACACACACACACACACACACACACACACACACAAACACACACACACACACACACACACACACACAAACACACACACACACACACACACACACACACACGCACGCACTCACGCACGCACGCATATTTCACAGATTGCACATAGGCTTCAAGTGTCAATGGAAGCACGGAATACATCTTTCTTTAACTTTTTTTCCCACGTATTTTCAGTTACGGTTATGTAACATTGCAACTATCAAAGAGTAGACCACAATAAATTAAAAAAATAATAATAATAAAAAAACAACAACAACAACAGAGAGTACACACTGGTAACATACAATACTGTTGTACACAGTCTATAACTGTATCAAACCAGGATAACAGCCCTCAAGTGTGTCAAACTGAGGTAACAGCGTCCAGTGATAATATATACTACACGTCATTATTGAAGGGCCAGGAACGTTTTTGAGTCAATTTTTGAAAGGAAAATAACCTATTTTCTCTTACTCTTTTCTCCAATTCGTTGCCGTAACTGAATGGATAAGAGCTCAGACAACATTGCAGTTTCCTTTTGGCACGTGTTTGGGGATTTGCCGATTTGCAATGGGCGGCCCAAGGAAGACAATTTCCACACGAAATTGTCGAATCTTCAGCAGGGTCTCTCTGACGACGCAGGCAAGGTAGCGACAAAATTCGCTTTGCACGTGCAAGGCAAGCCCTTTTTGAACACTACTCCAGCCAAAGTTGCCCGCAGACGAGGATAAAAAGGACCCGTTCTTGGTTCGTTTTAACCATGCTTGCAAGACGACGGATGACGGATGAGCAGCGGGGGAGAGCCCTCGCTCTGCTTGATGAAGGCCTAGCGCAGCGGGAAGTTGCTAGACGACTTGAAGTGTCGCATTCCACAATCCAGAGACTGCTGGAGCGCTTCAATGAGACTGGAGCAGTCCAGGAAATGCGTCACACGGGTCGACCCAGAGTAACGACAAGACAGCAAGACCGCTACCTTGCCCTCTCCGTCCTGAGGGAAAGGGCATCCACTGCGGTGACCTTGAGGGGTCAGCTGAGGGACGCAACAGGTGCTAACATCAGCTGCAGCACGGTGAGAAGACGGCTACATGAGGCAAACTTGAGGTCACGGAGACCGGCCGTCCGACCCGTGCTGTCACCGGTCAACAGAGTGCGCCGCATGACCTGGGCCAGGGAGCACGTGACCTGGACAAGGCAACAGTGGGCCCGGGTCTTGTTTTTGGATGAGTCCAGGTTCACCCTGACCTTTAACGATGGCCGGGCTCGGGTGTGGCGACGTCAAGGGGAGAGGTTCGCTGACGCCACTGTCCAAGAGCATAACCGGTATGGCGGCGGGTCGGTGATGGTGTGGGGTGGCATGAGCCGTGGTACCCGGACCCCCCTGCTCCCCATTGACGGCATCCTGAACGGGGTCCGGTACCGGGACGAGGTTCTGGCGGCCGTGGCACTGCCTGCGCTTGTGGACCTTGGTCAAGGCACCATCTTCCAGGACGACAATGCACCTGCGCATCGAGCACGCCTTGTGACCGACTTCCTGGAGCAGCATGAAGTCGTCCGTATGGCCTGGCCAGCGTGCTCACCTGACCTGAACCCAATTGAACACCTCTGGGATGTGCTCGGGAGGCGCATCAGGGACAACCACCCCCCATCGGGCACCCTGGCCAGGCTGGTCGACATCCTGCAGATCGAGTGGGCGGCCATCCCTCAGGACACACTCCGTACCCTTGTGGGGTCGATGCATCGGCGCTGTGAAGCATGCATCCAGGCTCGGGGCGGACACACGCGATATTGAAAACAGATTGGCCAAATCTGACACTTTCTGTTTTTTGAAAAGGGGGGGATGTTCCTTTAAATGCATGTGCTGTTCACTAATGGGTCATTGTGCTAATTTCTTTTTCCAAAACAGGTGTGGAAATGATGAAATAAAAAATAGAATCAATTCTAAACATTGTCAATTATTTCAACTTAAAATTAGAGAGGAAGGAAGAAGTGGCCCTTAAATTATGATTAGGAGTATATGTAATACCCAAAAGTAATTCTGTTTTTCTTACACACATTTGGTCTACAGCTTATTGTACTCATCATTATGGATTGTCATGTTTGTAAGAAAAACTCTAAATATATCCAGATATCAAGAAAATGCCAACTGAAAATAAATCTCAACATTGCTGACATATCAAATGATATAGTACATTAGTAGGTTTTGCTTTTCTGACCAGTTTGATCCCAATTCATGAATGAAATATGTGTTCAAATCAACTACAACTGTCCATAATGTGTTTTCAAATCTGTTGTAGGAAACATTTGGTCATACACACGTACATTACACGGACGAACACAATCATGCACACACGCATGCACGCGTCTGCACAACGCACGCGCGCGTGCACACAAACAGACACACACACACATATATACAAATTCAATACACAAAATGTACATATTCACTGCAATGGCTTTCCGTGTAGTCTTACAGAATGATTAAGACGTTAAGTCAAGCATAACGCAAAACTAAGACAGACTAACCCTACAGGTTGTGTTGCTTTGTTAAATGATGCATCCTGACATTTGTGTAAGTATGTGTGACAGATCTGATGAGAAGAAAGAAGTGGTTGATGTCAGTTTGTATCCAGTACATGTCCAGCATATGTCCATTCTTTGTATAGTATGTGTGACAGATTTGATGAGAAGAAAGATGTGGTTGATATCAGTTTGTATCCAGTACATGCCCAGCATATGTCCATCGACGGCCTAGAATGCTTTGCCTCCAACCTCTTGCAACACAGCATGGGACAAGACACCAGTAATACCAGTGCCTTAAGGAATCTTCTGACCAGTCACAAGGAACACCTTTTGTGAAAGCCGTTCTATCATTTGGCAGACGTTGATGACACTGTCTGACGGCTTTTGTAGACCTCCTCTGTCCTTCTGAATTTTCAGCCAGTGACTGAGTTGACTGCCACCCAACGCTTTTGTTGTCAACACTGACTGATACTCAGACAAGGCGTTCTCCTGGCTGCCATCTTGACCATAAAGCCAGCCTCTCTGAATAAACACAGGTCTGGGATCTGTGAAAGGTTTTCTTCTGGACGGTGCTCTGCTGGAACCAGACTCCGCCATCTTGTAATCAAGACATCCTCAGACTGGTCTTCTACTGAAGTATTCACCGCAGAAGTTTGCAGACACTGTCGTCAGTACTGATGTGTGTTATCCAGCAGTATTGTGTTTCCAGTGACCACGGTGACGTCATAACGTATCATCAGACGTTTGTGAGAAGCCACAAAGTGCCTTGCTTTTCGGTTAATGTTAAAACTTCCTGCTGCTCGAACAGCGTGGAAGAAAAGTTCCAAATGATCTTGGGAAAGTCATGCATGGGAAGATATTGCAATGGTTGGTCCTGACACACAACTTGTACAAGATCCTCACAAATTAGACTGCATCCGTAAATCCAAAGAAAGATGTCCCTTTGGACGTAGCAAACATGATGTTGTCGGCAATATACTACTACTACTATTATCATTAATTATTATCATTATTATTGTTATTGTTTTTATCATTATCATTATCATCATCATCATTCTTCTTCTTCTTCTTCTTATTTATAAGGTGCCAAATCTTGGTTCAAGAATAAAATTAAGGCGCACACACTCACCAAAGCATTTGCCAACAACGACGAAACTGAGAGAGTGGGGATGGGGGATAGGGGATGGGAGGTAGGCATCATCATCATCATCATCATCATCATCATCATCAGGTGCCCTGCCGCATGGCGTTGGCGATCATGGACTTCCATCTCTCTCTATCTCTTGTTGTCTCAAGCATCTCTTCCGCCGTCTTTGTCTTCAGCCACTCTGCAGTCCGTCTAGTATCTTCTCCCTGGGGTCTACCCGATGCTCTCTTTCCCTCCAGCTTTCCCATTATGACCAGGTGCTCCAACTCCTCTTTCCTCATAAAATGGCCCATAAATGTTGCCTGTCTTTTCCTAATCTCCCTTATGAATGATCTACTTGTGTCTGCCTCCATCAAGACTGTCTCGTTTGTTTTCTTTGCTGTCCATGGAACTCTCAATATTCTTCTTATAAACCACATCTCGGCTGCCTCAATCTTGTTCTGGCTTTGTTTGTTGACTGTCCACACCTCACAACCGTACAACAGTATTGGTTCTATATAACATTCAAGAATTCTCTTCCTGATGTTACCTGGTAGGCATTTGTTGGTAAGAATGTTTTTCATCTTCCTGAATGCTGTTTTGGCTTGGCCGATACTGCTGGCTATTTCTGATGTACATCTGCCGTCTGATGAAATGATCGTTCCCAGGTATTTAAACTTATCAACCTGTCTCAAGGTTGTGCCGTTTGCTATTATTTTGTATGAGGGGATTTCATGTTTTTTACTGATCACCATGACTTCAGTCTTCTTGCTGTTTAGTCCCAACCCCTTACCTTTGCTTTCTATTTCAAGTATATTCACAAGGTTTTGTAGGTCCCTTTCACTTTCTGCAATTAGCACGGTGTCATCTGCGTATCGAATGTTGTTTATCATTTTTCCTCCAACCTTTAATCCAGGGTCTTCCTCTAGGTTTCTCATGATGTTTTCGCTGTATAGTGAAAACAGATCTGGTGACAAAACACAACCCTGTCTGACCCCTCTTTTGATGTTTTGGAAAGAGCTTATATCGCTTTCTACTCTCATTCCAGCTGTTTGTTCCCAGTACATATTTCTGATTATTCGTATATCTTTTCCATCAATATTGAGTCTTTCTAGTTGGTTGATCAATTCTTCATGTCTTACCCGATCGAAAGCCTTGGTATAATCAACAAAGCATAAATAAAAATCCTTGTTCACCTCGATTGACCTCTATGATAGTTCTTAGGATGTATATGGCATTAATAGTTCCTTTCCCGTCCACAAATCCACACTGTTCATCTGCTATTTCTCTTTTGATTCTACTCCTTGTCCTCATCATGATTATTCTTAATGGGATCTTGGTTACATGACTCATCAAACTGATTGTGCGATGGAGTTCGCATTTATAGCCCCTGTCTTCTTTGGAAGTGCAATGAAAATTGATTTTGACATATCTTTGGGGATTTTTCCAGTGTCATAAATTTCATTTAGGAGGACTGTTATTTTTCTATACCGAATTCCTCCAGGGCTTCAATCATCTCTGTGGTAATGGTGTCTGGTCCTGGGTTTTTCCTGGTTTCATCTTTTCAATGCTGCTCTAACTTCATCTTTCATTATGGGTGGTCCTTCAAAGTTCTTTCTTATAATGTGTTCTGCGTGTCTGTCATCTTCAAAAAAGTCTTTAATGTACTCTCCCCTCTGTCTAATATTTTAGTCTTTTTCCATGAGAATCGTACCATCTTTCGATTTTAAGCAACCAGTTGATGTGCATGTATTTTTCATGTGGACAATTTCTTCAATTCGTCTGTACATACCCTGAGGATCCGTTCTGTGTTGGTTCTTTATTTCTTTGCATTTTGTTTTCAGCCAAGCTTCCTTAGCTTCATTGCACCTATTCCTGATTTCTTTGTTTATTTCCTGTATATTTCATCGTTTCTCTTTGCCTTCCTCCGTCCTCCATCAAGCCTAAAATTTCTTTTGTCATCCAGCTCTTTTTTGCTTTCTATCTACTACAGGGATTTCTTCAGAAGCTTCATTTATCGAATATTCTCAACTTTGTCCATTGTTCCTCACTGTCACCAACGTCTTCCAGAGCACTGAATTTGTTTTGAAGATGCACATTAAATTTTCGACGAATCACTTCATCTGTCTTTAAGAGTCCAAGATCTAGTTTGAGGTTGCTTTTGGTCTGTTTTCTTTTCCATAATTTCAACCAAAATCTTCCCTTTACAGGGTTGTGGTCACTGTTGCAGTCTGCGCCTGGTAGTGTTTTTGCTGACAGTAAAGAATTTCTAAATCTTTTATTAATCAGGATGTAGTCAATCTGATTTTTGGTATTATCTCCTGGACTCATCCAAGTCCATTTTCTTCTATTAGGCTGCTCAAACCAGGTGTTTCTACTATGAACTCATTCATCTGTGCCCATTCTACAAGTTTCCCTCCCCTTTCATTTTGTGTACCAAGGCCATGAGGTCCAACTTTTTCCATCTCCCTTATCCTTTCCCACTTTAGCATTAAAAATTTCCCATTATTACTGTAACTTCTTGTGATTTACATTGGGCCTTGGCCATCTCTAATACTTCGTAGAAGTTGTCGATGTTCTTCTGAGTACTTGTGGATGTTGGTGCATACACCTGAATGATGTTGATATCAAATGGTCTGCCTCCCAGTTTGACCAGCAAGACTCTGTCGGACACAGCCCTGTATTCCTTAACTGCTTTTGATTTGTCCCTGTCCATTACAATGCCTACTCCTCTTTCATGTGAGTTTCCACCAGAGTATATACTGTATACTCTCCGGATGTTATCATGCCTGCCCCCTTCATTGTCACTTCCCCTAGTCCTAAAATACTAATGTTAAGCCTTCCATCTCCCTTTTGACATTGTCTAATTTTCCTTTTGCAGTAATTATATTCCAGTAGTCAAATACAACTCATCAAGGTCATGCACGTTTTACCCCATCGTCCCCACCAACCCTGTATTTCATTTCACACCCCCCCCCAACTCCCGTAACGACATATGATAGCATCATCAAGCCACTATGATAATCGTCTAATTAACACTACTATCCAGGCTATCGTTAAACGTTGCCTCTTCTTACATTTGTCGACTACAAGGCCAGGTCATATTTGACGATGAACATGCACGTATTTGTTCCAGTGGAAAAAAGGCCATCTCCATCTTGTTGGTGGGCTAACCATCCTCAACCCACAAGTACCAGGCCTACAGGTACCTTCTAACAAACGTGCATAGCATACACGCGAATGTTAACATGCAGCTGAACACAGAAGTACCAGCTGCGCGCCTCTTAACACCCATGGCATAATGCATAAACAAATGTTTTAACATAGAAGCTAAAAAGTATACCAGGCCTACAGGTCCTTCTAATAAAAACCATGGAATCATGCATAAACCAATGTCTTAACATAGAAGGCTGAAACACAAGTACCAGGCCTGCAGGCGCTCTAAACCCGTGCTAATGCATATAACGCGAATGCTTACATAGAAGTGAACAAATACAGCCTACAGACGCCCTCACAAACATGGTCATGCATATAACACAATATCTTAACACAGACGTGAACACAGAAATATCAGGCCTGCAGGCGCCTTCTGACAAACTGTGGCATCATGCAATATAAGCAAATGTCAACATTGTAATCTGTTATATTGTCAATATGGTTATAAAATCCAACCCCAATCCAACACCTCATGCAAATCGTGAGTCAGTGGATATGGATCATCCTGCTAATGAAGCTCTGGTTCACCATGATAGCTGATATCAGGTATACAGTTACTCAAGAACACAAAAGGAAAGTGAAACTGATGGATCAAAACAGGGGAAAATGATTAGAAACAAAGAAAAAGAAGAACAAGAAGAAGAAAAAGAAAGGGTTAAATCAAACAAACTGATACTGGAATGTCTGCGATCTGAAGGACAAAGATCCAGAGATAGCAGAATTCATGCAAAACGACAAAACACTAGTCATGGGAATGAATATAGCCAGTAGACGAAAGGACAGGTGAATCAAAGGAATTCATGCCAGCTGCGTTTTGGTATGGAGTAGCGTGAACATGGACCAGACAGACATTCATGATGCAGGATTTCTTCTCCACCAGGACGTAGCAAAAACTATACTTGAAACTAACTTGATCTCTGAGACAATCATCTTCTCCCCAACTTATCTCCCCAACATTTCACATAGTTATAGCACAAATCACCAACACCAACACCCAAAACAAAAACAAAACAAAAAAACAACAAAAAACACCCACCCACACTGTCATGCTTGTGTACACATATGCTCACGCAATCAGAACATATATACAGCACTCGTCCGTCATGCAACATAAAAAACTCATGCATACATCCCCCGTGCACACGATACAAAAAATATGTGCACGCACCACCCTGCGCACATGACACCCCCTATCCCGCGGAAAAAAAATTGTGACAGCAATTTTTTAAATAGCCACTGCTATAAGCATGGAAATCAAATAATGCCAAAATGACAAGCAATCATGTTTGCAACCAAATACATTCATCAACTCGTAGATGTTTGACATGTACAGTAATCAAGACATCCACCAAAATATGATACAGGTCAAAAGCCACTGAATTAATTAGATGCCCAGCACAGCACAATACCCATGAATAAAATAGGGCCTCTCACAGAATCTATCACAACCATTCACCAAAATAGGACATTTCATAATAATGTATGACACTCATTCACATATGGCAAATAGTGATAATTTCAATGTTGATAAACTTCGCCACATGAAATCATGCAATCAACAGCAATCAAATAATTATACTTGTGTTCATCATACAAATTGTTGATTCATGTTTCAGTCTAACAATATTGATGAACCATACAAATTCAATAAATCCAACATCAATTCAACATTATATATTCAAAGATCATGTCAAAGAAATACATGAAATTGAAAATCAGTCTTTACAATCATACATAAAAAATAGACTGATATAAATTACATCACATTCTCACATAAAACAAAACAAATATGATTATATAAGGATTTGATTGACTGACTGACTGACAGACAAGCAATTCACTCCCGTGACAGAAGATTTGCAAATGTATTTACTGTGCCCGGAATTGGTTCAATACGGAACCGGAATTCCTGCAGGGCAAGGGCCCATCGCAACAAGCGATTATTCCGAGTCTTTGCAGATTGGAGAAAAGTGAGGGGTCTGTGATCTGTCTGCAGAGTGAATTCTCTGCCAGTCAGGTACCTTGCAAATTTCTCACATGCCCAGACAATTGCCAAACACTCTCTTTGAATTGTGGAATATTTTTTTGCTGAGGCATGGAGAATTTTTTTGCTGGCAGACTGGACAGGCTGAAGGAGACCATTTTTGGTTTGAAGGAGCACTGCTCCCATGCCTTTAGAGCTGGCATCAGTTCTGAGGATAAAAGCCTCAGACAAAGATGGAAGTAGTAAACCAGGAAATGAATTCAATACCTGCTGGACACACTCTAAAGCGGATTGATATTCCTCTGTCCAACTGATTTGTCCACTGGAATTGTCTTTAGTGAGATCAGTCAATGGGGCTGAATTAATTAGATGCACAATACTCATGAATAAAATAGGGCCTCTCATAGAATCTATCACAACCATTCACCAAAATAAGACATTTCATAATAATGTATGACACTCATTGACATATGGCAAATAGTGATAATTTCAATGTCGATAAACTTCGTCACAAGAAATCATGCAATCAACAGCAATCAAATAATTATACTTGTGTTCATCATACAAATTGTTGATTCATGTTTCAGTCTAATAATATTGATGAACCATACAAATTCAATAAAATCAACATCAATTCAACATTACATATTCAATGATCATGTCAAAGATTGACATTCCTCTGTCCAATTGATTTGTCTACTGGAATTGCCTTTAGTGAGATCAGTCAATGGGCTGTCAAAGACGCAAAATGCGGGATATATCTTCTATAATAAGATAGAAGTCCAAGTAGTGATCTGACTTGCTTTTTGGAAGTTGGCCTTTGCAGTGACAAGATCTTTTTAACTTTTGTTTTTTCAGGTGTCATCCTACCAACTGAAATAGTATGTCCCAGAAACTCAAGGGTTTGAAATCCTGCCTGTATTTTAGAAGGCCTGGCCATAAGTCCAAAATCACGTTGGGGTCACCACTGTCATGCTTTTGTACACATATATTCACGCAATCAGAACATATATACTGCACTCGTCTGTCACGCAACATAAAAAACTCGTGCATACATCCCCCATGCACACGATACAAAAAACATGTGCACGCACCACCCTGCGCACATGACACACACACACACATACACACACACACACCCCCACACACACACACACACACAGAGAAACAACAACATCCAAGCAAGCAAGCAGCCAAGCAGCCAACCAACCAACCAACCAAACAAACAAAAAACAACAACAAAAAACACCACCACCAGCACCAACAAAAACAACATATATCCAAGCAAGCAAGCAACCAACCAGCCAACCAACCAACCAACCAACCAAACAAAAAACAACAACAACAAAACAAAAAACACCACCACCACCACCACCAACAAAAACAACATATAGGCTCCTCTGCCCACCAACATTATTAAAATATTTTGTCTTCATCAGCTGATATTCAAAGACAGCCTGCTCAACACACTCCAGGAAACATGTGTGACCAGGACATCTGGAAGAGGCCCAAGAACCGCGACAGCATGGTGCATGATGGAAAGACAAGGCTGTACAGAGGTAGGGTCAAATATTGCCCGGACCATCTTGCGATAATACATACATGTCATAATGGCACAACAGCCCAGACCTGATACACTTAGTGCACGTGACACACGCAGTGAAGGCACACAAACTATAGCGCACGTGACACACGCAGTGAAGGCACACAAGCTACACGCACAACACTCGGTAAGGAAGAGGGATGGATGGGGCGGGGGAAAGGTGTTGGTACGAACTGAGTCCACAATCGTATAAAGAAAATAGGTTGTTGATTCAAATCGCTCCATAGGATTTGCCGTGTATGTGTGTGTTTTCGCACGCAAGCCGCGCACTGTTAATGACATGATTCAGTTCATCTTGCAGGCTTGTCAAGAAATTGATGCTGATAAAGATCTTTGTGCTAGTGTGTGCATGAGTGTCCGCTCGATTGAGGAGTGTGAATACCGACGGCAAGCAGTTTGAGTATCAGAGGGATTAAGGCTGTGCTTGTTATTACACGTATATTCAATATTCATTTGTTTGTATAATAAGTGCAACAAATATTGTACGTGTTTTCTTTTTTCATAACTTGTATACCTACTTTTGCACCCCTGTATTATATATATATATATAAATATATATATATATATATATATAATTTGTGTGTGTGTGTGTATACATATATGTATATATGTATATGTATATATATATGTATATATATATATGTATATATATGTAGAGAGAGAGAGAGAGAGAGAGACAGACAGACAGACAGATAGATAGATAAATAGGTAGGCAGATAGATAGATAGATAGATAGAGAGAGAGAGAGAGAGAGAGAGAGAGAGAGAGATTGTGTTAAAATTGTCCTGACTGCTATGAAATGTCCTGACTGTTAAGTAATATGCCCTGACTTACGCAAAATGTCCTGACTGTTAAGTAAAATGTCCTGACTTATGCAAAATGTCATGTTGAGTAAAAGATACTGACTGTTAGTAAAATGTCGTGACTGTTAAGTGAAATATCCTGACTGTTAAGTAAGACATCCTGACTGTTAATAAAATTCTGACTGTTAAGTGAAATGTCCTGACTGCTAAGTAAGACACTCTGACTGTTAAATGAAATGTCCCTGACTGTTAAGTGAAATGTCCTGACTGCTAAGTAAGACACCCTGACTGTTAAATAAATGTCCTGACTGTTAATGAAATGTCCTGACTGCTAAGTAAATATCCTGACTGTTAATGAAATGTCCTGACTGTTCAGTGAAATGTCCTGACTGCTAAGTGAAATGTCCTGACTGTTAAGTAAGACATCCTGACTGTTAAATAAATGTCCTGACTGTTAAGTGAAATGTCAAATGTCCTAACTGTCAAGCAAATTGATTATAAAAGTCCTGACTGTTATCAAGAATTCCTGATTGTTAAAGTATATGTCCTGACTGTTAAGTAAAATGTACTAATTGATAATAAAATGTTCTGACATTCTATGTAAAATGTCCTGACTGTTAAGTAAAATGTAGTAATTGTTAAGTAAAATGTTCTGACTTTTATGTAAACTCTCCTGACTGTTAAGTAAAATATACTAATTGTTAAGTAAAATGTTCTGACTTTATTATGTAAACTGTCCTGACTGTTAAGTAAAATGTCCTGACTATGTAAAATGTCAAATGTCCTGACTGTCAAGCTAAATACATAAAATGTCCTGACTGCAGATTGGATGGTCATCATCATCATGTCATCATCATAATAATCATCATCATCAGTCATGCCTCATGGCGTTGGCGATCATGGTCTTCCATATGAACCTGTCTTTTGTCTCTGGAAGTATCTCTCCTACCCTTTCTGTTCTCATCCACTCTGCTAAACGTGTCTAGTTTCTCCCTGGGTTTGCCTGGTGCTCTTTTTCCCCTCTAGATTTCCTGTTGCAACTAAGTGCTCGAGTTTCTCTGGCCTCATAAAAGCAACAATTCCAGTATTGCTTGACCATTGTGTTTGCTCTCTTGTAACCGCGTGACGGACAATTTGAGAGCTATATCGCCAGCAGGTGCGGTGCTTTCCTGTTGACATCAACACGATGGGGAAGGTGTACGTGCGGCGACTGGTAGCGCTTGCAACTTGTTAAAGTCATTGAGACGTCTTCGCTTTTGGGTACGTAGACTCAGTATTGTTTAATTTATCAGTAGCCTGTAAGATGTCCATTCGGTCAACCCACCTTTCCTTTTGAAGAGCTGTTTCCTCTTTAATTAATTTTACGATGTCTACACGATTAAACCCATCAACCCCAAGCTTGTATCTTCAAGTATGAGCGGAAGTTGAAATATTCAGATAATTCGTTCGAAGGTTGACGATGCATTGTTGCCAACAGCCTGTAAGTGGGCCTATACATAAAGGAAGTTTGACATATGGAAACAGCTGATAGGGTAACGTCAATGTTTGACATGAAAACAGCTGATAGGGTAACGTCAATGTTTGACATGAAAACAGCTGATAGGGTAACGTCAATGTTTGACATGAAAACAGTTGATAGGGTAACGTCAATGTTTGACATGAAAACAGCTGATAGGGTAACGTCAATGTTTGACATGAAAACAGCTGATAGGGTAACGTCAAAGTTTGACATGAAAACAGCTGATAGGGTAACGTCAATGTTTGACATGGAAACAGCTGATAGGGTAACGTCAATGTTTGACATGAAAACAGCTGATAGGGTAACGTCATATGTTTGACATGAAAACAGCTGATAGGGTAACGTCAATGTTTGACATATGAAAACAGCTGATAGGGTAACGTCAATGTTTGACATTGAAAACAGCTGATAGGGTAACGTCAATGTTTGACATGGAAACAACTGATAGGGTAACGTCAATGTTTGACATATGAAAACAGCTGATAGGGTAACGTCAAAGTTTGACATGAAAACACTGATAGGGTAACGTCAATGTTTGACATGAAAACAGCTGATAGGGTAACGTCAAGTTTGACATGAAAACAGCTGATAGGGTAACGTCAATGTTTGACATGAAAACAGCTGATAGGGTAACGTCAATGTTTTAGAATTAACTCAGATTGGCCTACGTAATAGATGATATTCAGGCTGGTTTTGCTTGAACGAAGCTGAGAGGTAGTTGATAGCTGAGCATTGACTGGGGGGGGGGGGGGGGGGAGGGTTGTCACGTGAGACGTTTTTATACAGAATAGCTGATAGCTAGTTGTGATTAGACCTCTAATTATTTATTTACTTTTGAAGGTAAGATACATACACATGTCATTTACATGTAACAAGATTATTTCAGTGGTAGGCTGATAAAATACCAGTGTGAGTATAAGATATAGACTAGGTAAAACATAGTCTAGACAGGGCCTCGGGATCTGGCCAGCTCATGGGTTTATGTGCAGGCTAAAGCTTAGTGTGCCATGCCCATGGTCATCATACACAACACGTGGCACCTGTGACGTTTAGTGCATATGTAATTCGTTCCGAGTGCCCTAAGGTCCATCACTCCATGAATCCCTCTTGAACAAATAGGGCCTACCTGACTTCCTCTATATAACTATTAAAAAAACCACACCGACCCCCCTTCCCTCCCCCCCACTTCCACTCAGAGCCCCTGCCCCACCCACCTTGCTGCCCTCTTCACCCACCCCACCCCTCTTGCCCTCTTCACCCCCTCCCCCTCCTATCTCCTCACCCCACCACCCTCATTCCCACCACCCCCACCCCACCATCATCATGATTAAAATTGAACTCTTAAGACGGGTCCACTGCTCCAGATTTATCTGCTGCAAACCCCCAGTTATAGGCGCCAGAATAATCAAGTTTGATTGTGGGCCCTCAACACTGAAGAAGAAGAAGAGTGGGAGACGTCATCTTTAGAAACTGAAACCGAGATGTAGCTTTTTTTTTTTTTTTTTTAATAGTTATACCGCGGAAGTCAGGTAGGCCCTATTTGTTCAACAGGGATTCATGGAGTGATGGACCTTAGACAATTTCAGACAGGCCGTGCACTGCACCAGATCTGACGCACTTGTCTGGCAGACTCCTTTGAGTTTGATGAAAACCCTTTGTCCTGGCAAGGTCTTGAAATGGAGATGTGGGGGAAGGGGGGAGGTGAAGGTAGGTAGGGTGAACTGATCTAAAAACTTATTTTAGATTATGTCAAATCCGACCGACGTCCGGGATTTGCCCCGCAAAACCAAAAGTGCAGTCACTTCCATTACAGAAAATTGGTCAAAGAAACAGGTGTCAGTTCATGGAACAGCTAACTTCTAGGATTTGCCAATGAAAATAAAGGCGTTTTTAAAAACGATGGTACAGTGCACGTTTAGGGCCGCCCCAACTCGGCTGTTTCCGGGCGTCACGTGTGCCAAAGCGATTTTTTTAGTGATCACTTGCTGACCCCATGTAGCAACACTCCCCAACAGTCTGAAATCTGATCCTGTCGAGGGCCACGTAATCAGGGTAATGTATAAATCTGAGCTGTAAAAGCTATTTGTAGGTTTTTGATCTAAATCGTTGGGCTGTAGAAGCTATTGTAGGTTTTTGATCTAAATCGGTTGGGCTGTAGAAGCTATTGTTTATAATTAGGGTTTTTGATCTAAATCAGTTGGGCTGTAGAAGCTATTGTAGGTTTTTGATCTAAATCAGTTGGCTGTAGAAGCTATTGTAGGTTTTTGACTCAAAATCGGTTTGACTCTTCATGAAATGTCAGGTTTTGACAGTCGGATTTTACATTCGGTTCGAATACCTGTGATGTCTAATTCCCGACCGGAATCTCTACTATTCAACTCTCTCCCTCTCTCTCCTTTTTCTCTCTGTAGCTAGCTTTGTCCGCCTCTCTCTCGCTCGCGAGCGTGTGTGTGTGTGTTTCATAAAGTGTGTCAGATGGCAACCACGTTGGCCTAGATCTAGTTAGATAAGCTACGAAACTTGAGGCACTGACCACGCTTCCTTTCAAAAAAGTAGACCTATGCCACAGGAAGAGATGTCGATCGTTTGTGCAGGGAGTGTTAGGAAGGAAAAGTTTCATGGGCTAGGAAAACTGACTGCAGGGAGTATCAGGTAGGAGAAACTGTTTACAGGGAGTATCAGGTAGGAGAAACTGTTTACAGGGAGTATCAGGTAGGAGAAACTGTTTACAGGGAGTATCAGGTAGGAGAAACTGTTTACAGGGAGTATCAGGTAGGAGAAACTGTTTACAGGGAGTATCAGGCAGGAGAAACTTGTTTACAGGGAGTATCAGGTAGAGAAACTGTTTACAGGGAGTATCAGGTAGGAGAAACTGTTTACAGAGAGTATCAGGTAGGAGAAACTGTTTACAGAGAGTATCAGGTAGGGGAAACTGTTTACAGAGAGTATCAGGTAGGAGAAACTGTTTAGGAGTATCAGGTATGAGAAATCTGTTTACAGGAGTATCAGGTGGAGTAAATCGTTTTACAGAAGTATATGTAGGAGAAAACTGTTTACAGAAAGTCAGGTTGAGGTGGATTAACTGTTCTATACAGGGATGTAATTCACGGAGGAGAAAAACTGTTTACAGGGAGTCTCTGTAGGAGAACTGTTCATGTATCAGGTGGAAAATTTCGGGAGTATCAGGTAGGAGAACACGTTTACAGGGAGTAACTCAGGTAGGCAGAACTGTTTTCAGGTAGTATCAGGTAGGAGAAACTGTTTCAGGGAGTATCAGGTAGGAAAATGTTTACAGGGAGTATCAGTAGGTAGGAGAAACTGTTTACAGGGAGTATCAGGTAGGAGAAATGTTACAGGGAGTATCAGGTAGGAGAAACTGTTACAGAGAGTATCAGGTGAGGAAAATGACTCAGGGAGTCGGTAGGAAAAACTGACTCCAGGAGTCGGTAGGAAAAACTGACTCCAGAGAGTCGGTAGGAAAAACGACCCAGAGAGTCGGTAGGAAAAACTGACCCTAGGAGTCGGTAGGAAAAACTGACCCAGGAGTCGGTAGGAAAAACTGACCCCAGGGAGTCGGTAGGAAAAACTGACCCAGGGAGTCGGTAGGAAAAACGACCAGAGAGTCGGTAGGAAAAACTGACCCTAGAGAGTTGGTAGGAAAAACTGACCCCAGGGAGTCGGTAGGAAAAACTGACCCCAGGGAGTCGGTAGGAAAAACTGACTCCAGGAGTCGGTAGGAAAAACGACTCCAGAGAGTCGGTAGGAAAAACTGACCCAGGGAGTCGGTAGGAAAAACTGACTCCAGGGAGTCGGTAGGAAAAACTGACCCAGGAGGTCGGTAGGAAAAACTGACTCCAGAGAGTCGGTAGGAAAAACTGACCCAGAGAGTCGGTAGGAAAAACTGACCCAGGGAGTCGGTAGGAAAAACTGATCCAGAGAGTCGGTAGGAAAAACTGACCCAGAGAGTCGGTAGGAAAAACTGACTCCAGGAGTCGGTAGGAAAAACTGACCCAGAGAGTCGGTAGGAAAAACTGACTCCAGAGAGTCGGTAGGAAAAAACTGACTCCAGGGAGTCGTAGGAAAAACTGACTCCAGGGAGGGGTAGGAAAAAACTGACTCCAGGGAGTCGGTAGGAAAAACTGACCCCAGGGAGTCGTAGGAAAAACTGACCCCAGGGAGTCGTTAGGGAAACACTGACTCCAGGGAGTCGGTAGAGAAAAACTGACTCCAGGGAGTCGGTAGAAAAACTGACTCCAGGGAGTTGGTAGGAAAAAGCTGACTCCAGGGAGTGGTAGGAAAACTGACCCAGGGAGTCGGTAGGAAAAGCTGACTCCAGGGAGTGGGTAGGAAAAACTGAATGATTCTGACTTTGGGTAGCAAAACATGACTTCGGTAATGTTGAAGTCAAGGGAATCTGAAAGGATAAGTTATCAAGTACATCATGTATGACAGCATGGAGCACCAGTCAACATTGTCACCATTGGTTAGGGCAGTATGGTAAGTGTCCATCATGTGGTGAAGCTATAGCCAGGTCATTGCAATTACCCTTTGCCTCCCACATCCTACCCACTGAGTGCAAAAACTTAACCTTTGACTCTTCATCCTGTCCACCAGCTTCCAGCAGGAAGCTGGTGGAATAGGGTGAGGGTGTCAAAGGGTTAAGGTTTTGCTTTGCTATCATGGTGACAATGTAGGGATGCTGATGGAAGGATACGGGAGTCAAAGGGTTAATAAAACGGCTTGCCCTGTTGCTCAGTAAAGTGAGCCATCAGCATGAAACCAATGCTCACTCACTGAGGTGGAACAGCAGTAGAAGCAGAAATAGGTAGCGATTGGTTTTTCAGTTTTCAGACACATTCCTTGAAGTAACTTGCACATTAGCGTACAAATTTAACTGTAAAGTGTTATTAAATAGGTAGTGGTTGGTTTTCGAGAGACACATTCCTTGAGGTAATTTGCGCATTTGTGTACAAATTTAACTTTAACTCACTTGGGGGCGGAGAGTTTTTCCCTTGGTTTCCCCAGGTGACGCCCATTTTGAAGGGTTAGGAAAAAAATCACAAAAAATACAAAACATAAAGGAACAAAATGAAACTTATAGATCTGAATATTTACATGCTGGGTAGTTCATGCTAAAATATTGAAGTTCTTGAATATTTCTTCTTCATGTGCCATGTTGAAAATACCCCAAATTTTGTGGTCAGGATCACCGTACAGTCACACACTTTGATCAGCTCCATGAACACACAGTCAAAGGTGAGAAGGTCTTTGTATGCCAACATGGGTTTAAAAAAAAAAAGATTATTAGTGATATTATATGAATAAATGTTACAAATTATTACACAGGGGAATTATGGGGGCGTGGCACTCAAATGAGACATGCAGGCCACAAGAGCCAGAGAACGGAGGCGAAGTGGGAGAAAAATGAAAATCTTCGTGCCAGTCATGCATAGGAAAGTGAATGAAACCTCCATCAGATATGCGACTCACTGTGATTGGTCTGCTGACTGCTCGCCTCTCGTCACATGTACGCCCACCTCCCTCCCACTTCACTGTTGCTGAAACTGGGTCACTGTCAGTACCTTCTTGCTGGCAGCTTCCATCACTTGATACACTTTCACCATTATCTTCAGCATACTCCTCGATGTCCAATCCTTCAGTCTGAAGCACTTCAATCACTTCAGCAACAGTAAAACGCCGCCGTCACGATCTACTTTGTTCGAAAACTTGTACTCGCCTGCGACGCCATTTTCGACACGAATGCAGATTACCAGTCGTATGGGGTGCCGAAGTCAATCGTTTCACGAGGAGTGTATGGCTACGGAATCTCAGAAAGTAACTTTCCACTTGGCCCTTGACACATTTGTAGTGACCACTGTGGCTATGGTAGGCGTGCAAGGTCTAAAGGGGAGCGTCGAAAATTTTTTAATTATCGAAACCGCTATTGCGTTCCGTTTTACGGAACCATGCCTTTCATCATGACCGCTATAGCGTTCCGTCGTACCGAGTGAGTTAAAGTGTTATTAAGTAGGCATTGATTGGTTTTTCGTTTTCAGAGAGACATATTCCTTGAATTAAATATGCATTAGTGTACAAATTTAACTTTAAAGTGTTATTAAATATACAGCGATTGGTTTTTCAGTTTTCAGAGAGACGCATTCCTTGAAATAACTCGTTTCTTAATCATTTGTGATTGGAGACCATTTGTTGTAGATCTGACAAATATTTTTTTTTCCTGTTTCAGACATAGGATTTGACCTGAAGAGTGATGGTGGACTGGCTTCATTGATGGATGCCACCCAGATGGGTATCAAAGATAAAAAATTATAGAAATGATAGGAAAAAAGTAGTTTGTATATAAACAAAACAAAACAAAAATGCTGTTTTGTCTTGTTGGTTCTTTGTTACATGCAGTGTGTTATGTATTAGTTCATTCTTTATTGAATAAAAGTTTTTTTTTAATATTTTTTTTTTACAATTTAATGATACTTGAGCTAATACAGTGAGATTAAATTTAGGAGGTAATTATGGATTATGTGCTCGACAGTTTGCCCTTATTATCCAGGTTCAGGTTTTGAGGGAAGATCCTTGGATTTTCTGCGATATTTTTTCCTGCCCTATTATCTATGTATGCTGCCTGGATGGCGCAGAAGCTGGGACACTTTTTACTTTAATAATATGATGATGATGATATTGATGAGGATGATAATCATGATGCTGTTGAGTTTCATCTGGGATTGAGACTGCGTACAGGGCTGTACTCTGCGCTTACTATCATAATATATCCTAGCATCAACCAGGCCCGAGAGATACACACACCTGCAGTGCTGGTCAGAAGATTTGAACAACACCCTCAGTGACACATCCGTGAAGTGGATGAGACTCCACTGTGTGGTCCCAGCCTTCCCAATGGGCCCATAGCACGCCAAACTCAGGGTAGGAGTTGGTTAGAGCAGAACAATCCCACAATGATTTTTGAAGGGACTGATGGGGATTTGAACCCACAACCTTCCAGTCAGTAGTCTGTTGCATTAACCATGTACTCATTTTCTATAATAATACTTGTATTTCTGCTTTAGGGGATACATACTTGTATTTTCAATGATGATGCTCAGATTTCTGCATTTAGGGGATGAGTATATACTTTTTTTGTTGTTGATAATAATTGGATTTCTGCATTAAGTGGATGATAAGTACATGTATTTTTCTGTGAAAATACATTTCATGCATTTAGAGATAAAAAAGAAAACTTGTGATGATACTCAGAGCACTGCTGCATTTAGAGGATTAGACATGAACTTTCTGTGATCATATTCAGATTTCTGCATTTTGGGAATAACTACATGTACTTTCCTGTGGTGATGCCGGGGGCTCTTTCAGTATAAATAATATCCCTTTATGTGGAAATTCTGTGCTAGAAATTTCCTGTTGAAGTCATGTGTATGTTTTGAAATATAGTTCGTATATGGCTCTATGCAGTCAGCTGGGCTTTAAACAAAAATAACAGTAACAGTAACAAAGGGGATAACTACATGTACTTTCTGTGGTTGTATTCAATTTTCTGTATTTAGGGGATAACAACATGTACTTTCTGTGGTTATGATCAGATTTCTGCATTTAGGGAATAAATACATCAACTTTCTGTGTTCATATTCTGATTTCTGTATTTAGGGGATAACTACATGTACTTCATGTGGTCATATTCAGGTGGACATATTCAGATTTCTGTATTCAGGGGATAACTACATGAACTTTCTGTGGTCATATTCTGATTTCTGTATTTAGGGGATAACTACATGTACTTCATGTGGTCATATTCAGGTGGACATATTCAGATTTCTGTATTCAGGGGATTAACTACATGAACTTTCTGTAGTCATATTCAGATTTCTGTATTTAGGGGATAACCACATGTACTTTCTGTGGTCATATTCAGGTGGACATATTCAGATTTCTGTATTCAGGGGATTAACTACATGTACTTTCTGTGTTCATATTCAGATTTCTGTATTCAGGGGATTAACTACATGTACTTTCTGTGTTCATATTCAGATTTCTGTATTCAGGGGATAACTACATGTACTTTCTGTGTTCATATTCAGATTTCTGTATTTAGGGGATAACTACATGTACTTTCTGTGTTCATATTCAGATTTCTGTATTTAGGGGATAACTACATGTACTTTCTGTGTTCATATTCAGATTTCTGTATTTAGGGGATAACTACATGAACTTTCTGTGTTCATATTCAGATTTCTGTATTTAGGGGATAACTACATGTACTTTCTGTGTTCATATTCAGATTTCTGTATTTAGGGGATAACTACATGTACTTTCTGTGTTCATATTCAGATTTCTGTATTTAGGGGATAACTACATGTACTTTCTGTGTTCATATTCAGATTTCTGTATTTAGGGGATAACTACATGTACTTTCTGTGGTGATATTCAGATTTCTGTATTCAGGGGATAACTACATGTACTTTCTGTGTTCATATTCAGATTTCTGTATTTAGGGAATAACTACATGTACTTTCTGTGTTCATATTCAGATTTCTGTATTCAGGGGATAACTACATGAACTTTCTGTGGCATATTCAGATTTCTGTATTCAGGGGATAACTACATGTAACTTTCTGTGTCATATTCAGATTTCTGTATTAGGGGATAACTACATGTACTTTCTGTGGTCATATTCTGATTTCTGTATTTAGGGGATAACTACATGAACTTTCCTGTGGATCATATTCTGATTTCTGTATTTAGGGGATAACTACATGAACTTCCTGTGGTCATATTCTGATTTCTGTATTTAGGGGATAACTACATGAACTTCTGTGTCATATTCGATTTCTGTATTTAGGGATAACTACATGAACTTTCTGTGGTCATATTCAGATTTCTGCATTTTGGGAATAACTACATATACTTTCTGTGGTCATATTCTGATTTCTGTATTTTGGGAATAAGTACATGAACTTTCTGTGGTCATATTCTGATTTCTGTATTTAGGGGATAACCACATGAACTTCCTGTGGTCATATTCAGATTTCTGTATTTAGGGGATAACTACATGTACTTCATGTGGTCATATTCTGATTTCTGTATTTAGGGGATAACTACATGAAATTTCTGTGGTGATATTCTGATTTTTGTATTTAGGGGATAACTACATGTATTTCTGTGGTCATATTCAGATTTCTGTATTTAGGGGATAAGTACATGTACTTTCTGTGGTCATATTCTGATTTCTTTATTTAGGGATAACTAACATGAACTTTCTGTGGTCATATTCTGATTTCTTTATTTAGGGGATAACCACATGAACTTCTGTAGTCATATTCTGATTTCTGTATTTAGGGGATAACCACATGAACTTCCTGTGGTCATATTCTGATTTCTGTATTTAGGGGATAACCACATGAACTTCCTGTGGTCATATTCTGATTTCTGTATTTAGGGATAACTACATGAACTTTCTGTGGTCATATTCAGATTTCTGTATTTAGGGGATAACACATGTACTTCTGTGGTCATATTCTGATTTCTGTATTTAGGGGATAACTACATGAACTTCTGTGGTCATATTCTGATTTCTGTATTTAGGGGATAACTACATGAACTTCCTGTGGTCATATTCTGATTTCTGTATTTAGGGGATAACTACATGAACTTCCTGGGGTCATATTCTGATTTCTGCATTTAGGGGATAACCACATGAACTTTCTGTGGTCATATTCTGATTTCTTATTTAGGGGATAACTACATGAACTTTCTGTGGTCATATTCTGATTTCTGTATTTAGGGGATAACTACTGAACTTTCTGTAGTCATATTCTGATTTCTGCATTTAGAGGATTACTAAATGTATTTTTTGTGGTCATATTCAGATTTCTGTATTTAAGGGATAACTCTTGAACTTTCTGTAGTCATATTCAGATTTCTGCTATTTAGGGGATAACTACATGCTAATCGTTTCTGCTTAGAGATACAATTATGGTCATATTAGATTTCTGCATAGGTTAGGGATAACTACAGTAGAAGTCATTTCTGCTTAGTCAATATTCATTGATTTCTGCATTTAGGGATAACTAAATGTATTTTTTGTGGTCATATTGAGATTTCTGCATTGAGGGTATAGGGTATAACTACATGTGCTGTGCATGTCATAGTCAGTTTTCTGCATTTAAGGGATAACAACATGAACTTTCTGTGTCATGTTCTGATTTCTGCATTTAGGGATAACTAAATGTATTTTTTGTGGTCATATTGAGATTTTTGCATTTAGGGATACCCATGGGATGCCAGGAGCTCTTAAAGTATAAACAGTATCAGCACTGTCTGGAAATTCTGCTGACTGTCCAAGTTTTGCATCCTTAGAACATATCTGTTCTATAACACTGAAGAATTCTCTTCCTGATGTTACATGATAGGCATTTGTTGGTAAGAATGCTTTTCGTCTTCTTCAATGCTGTTTTAGCTTGGCCAGTTTTGCTGGCTGTTTCTAATGTGCATCTGCCATCTAGTGAAATGACTGTTCCCAGATATGTAAACTTACAGCCTGTCTCAATGTTGTTGTGCCATATGTTTTTTTTTTTTCTTTTTCTTTTTTTTTGCATGAGGGGATTTCTTTTTGTTGTTGTTTTTTTACTGATTATCATGACTTCAGTCTTCTTGGTATTTAGCTCCAGCCCTTTATTTCTGTTTTCTATTTCTATTAAACATACAAGATTTTATAGGTATTTTCATTTTCTGCAATAAGGATAGTGTCATCTGCATAATGATTTAAATGAGGATTGTCGAACATTTTCCTCAAACCTTTATCAAGGACATTATTCTAGGTTTTTGATGATGGTTTGCTGTAAAGTAAACCAAATCTGGTGACTAACACATCCCTGCCTACCCTCTTTTGATATTTTGGAAAGAGCTTACATCATTTTCTACTGTCATTGCTACTGTTTGTTCCAAGTACATATTCCTTATCATTCTTAAATCTTTTCCATCAGCATTGAGCCTTTCTAGTGGGTTGACCAG
Organism: Monoplex corrugatus; assembly: GCA_030674185.1. Taxonomy (NCBI): domain Eukaryota; kingdom Metazoa; phylum Mollusca; class Gastropoda; order Littorinimorpha; family Ranellidae; genus Monoplex; species Monoplex corrugatus. The sequence goes on along the minus strand of CM060308.1, from coordinate 14,054,251 downwards.
TTCTTCCTGTCTTATCTGACCAAAAGCCTTAATATAATCAACAAAACATAAAATAAATCCTCCAATTCAGTTGATCTTTCTGTGAGAGTTCTTAAGATGCCTATGACATTAATAATTCATTTTCCTTCAATGAATCCACATTGTTCTTCTGCTATTTCTTTTGATTTTGTTCCTTGTTCTCTCGTCATGATTATTCTTAATAGAACCTTTGTTGTATGGCTTATTAAGCTGATTGTGCGATGGAGTTGACATTCTATAGGCCCTGCTTTCCTTTGGAAGTGCAATGAAAATTGATTTTGACATATCTTTAGGGATGTATGTGGCATAAATAGTTCCTTTCACTTCAGTAAATCCACATTATTCTTCTGCTATTTCTGTTTTGATTGTGTTCCTTGTCCTCATGAGTATTCTTAAAAGGGTCTTTACTTACTTAAAATTTTGGAATGAAGTAGGAAACAACGTGTGTTCTAAATGGAGACCTCTTAACCATATTGTATGAAATCATTAAAAATGTATTCATTTCTAAAAGTAAAGAGTTGGATGCATTAAAACCATACAAATATATAAAAGCAGGGAATGGTATTATGATGAAGAAGACTGACATTCAATTTGCAGTCATAGAACATGTCAGTTTCTGTTAAACTGTAGCTATTGATTAAAATTCTGATGACCAAGATTTTCCCCTTTGAAGTCATGAAACTAAAGAAGATATAGTGAATTCAGACAGATGTGGTTAGTGAAGCATTATTTTAGGTGTCAGCATTTAAAACAGTAAAACATGATGATTTCATATTTATTACATTAAAAACAAAATACAGAGGAAGAAAGGTACCACGAGTAAACTGTTGACTAAATTGACCAGACTTTGTAGTCATGTCACTTGCTGATTGTAGAATATGCCGAAGTGAAAAATGGAGGTTGTCTTTTGGAATTGATCCTTGTCATGTCAAAGACAGTTGGAGGAAAGCCTTTATCAGAAAGGGAGATAATTGTGCCATTCTAACCCCGCCTTTTTTTCTTTTTTTTTTTTGTACACCAGATGGAGAGGAATTTTTTTGGAGGATGTATTTGGAGATGATGACAAAAGTGATTCTAAGAAGAAAATAGGCAAAATTGTGCGTGCGTGCGTGCGTGCGTGCATGCGTGCGTGCGTGCGTGCGTGCGTGCGTGTGTGTGTGTGTGTGTGTGTGTGTGTTTTCAGTAGTGGCATTCTGTGTAGTTTTGTTTTAATATTATAATTTATAGTGTTCTCTCTCTCTCTCTCTCACACACCACACAACACACACACACACACACACACACACACACACACACACACACACACACACACACACACACACACCACACAGAGAGTGCATGTGTGTTATGAATGGCTGACTTTTTTTTCTTTCTAGATTACTCGCTGTGTGTGTGTGTTTTAAATTTTCTAAAATTTTTATTTAATTATTTTTTTTGAGAGGTGGGGTAATTGGTGATAATGACAAATTGATTCTGCTATTAAAGTGTGTGTGTGTGTGTGTTTTCATATGATTATGACAGCCCTTCAGAAGCTGTGAGGGGTCTATGTGTTGTTTTTCATATCAGCGTGATTCTGATGGACATTGTGTTAATCTGATTGGGGGGGGGGGGGGGGGGGGAGGAGGGGGAGAGTCTGTATATCATTATTATTGCTATCATCATTATCATCTGTATATCATTGATGATATCATTATCATGAGTATGTTCTCATTGTTATGATGATGATGATAATCGTTATCATTATTTGTATCGTTTTTCCCCATGTTTCCCTCAGAGTTGAAACAGAGTGTTTGTGGGGAACTGGATAGAGGTTAATACCAAATTGAGATGAGATATGCAAGTCAGAGATTGATCAGTGGAGACCGTGTGTGTCAAAACATGTCTGTCTTGTGGGCTATTTATGGATGCATCTTTACACCATGTAATTGTATGTTCAGGGACAGCTGACAGAAAGCTGTAGACTGTATAGAGTTAGATCACACACCTGTCTTTGGCCAGTTTCACCCTTTGACTCCCACAGCATGTCCAGCAACATCTTGCTCTGTACACCATGCTAGCAAAGCAAAAAACTTGGCCCTTTGACTGTCTCACCCAATCCACCAGCTTCCTGCAAGTGTGAGGGAGTCAGAGGGCCAAGTGTTTGCAGTTGGTAGATAGGGTGCGGGAATCAAAGGGCTAAACTTAAAGACAGCAGTTGAATGTAAAATGATAGGTCATATACCTATCAATGGCCAGTTTGAAGACAACTGTAGAATGTAAAATGATAGGTCATATACCTATCAATGGCCAGTTTGAAGACAACTGTAGAATGTAAAATGATAGGTCATATACCTATAGATCAATGGCCAGTTTGAAGACAACTGCTGAATGCGTCTTAGTTTTAGACTACAACCAGTTTTTTTGTGGTTAGGGTTGAGATTGAAAATACTTCATTATTTTCACAAGAGAAATTACAATGGATATTTTCTTTTCTTTTAATCATATGAAAAAATGCACTGTACTTACATTTGGATTTTTTTTTTACTTTTTAAAATTTTTTTAATTATCAAATTGTAGTTTTAGTTACCAGATTTTCATCTCACCTGTGGTTGTTATTTTTTCAAGTAAGGGTTTGAACAATATTTTTCTGGGATCTCAGGGTTTATGGATGGATTTTTACGGTCTTTTGTTTTTCTTTATGAAATTCGGAACTTGACAGTAAACTGTTAACTGCAGTAGCAGGTATGAAAGAGAAGAGCTGTTGATGGACTCATTGCTTTGATGACAGAATGGGCCCCTAGAAAAATGTCTTGGCTATTGAAAGATGCAATGTAACTGCTGGTGTCAATGTTGGATTAGCATAAAGATTTGTTTGACCAGATCAGATCCTGCTTATGTGTACTAAAAAAATTGTGGGGGTAACATTGGATCAGTACAGAGATTTGATTGACCAGACTACTAGATCTGCTTGTGTTTACTGTAAAAGTTATGAAGGAAACAATTTGTGCTGATGTCAAAGTGAAGATTGTTGTTTGTTTTTTGTGTGAAGATTGATTATTTGACCTTTTTATTTTATTTTTGATTTATTTTTTTGAGGGCGGGTGGGCGGGTATTGTTTGGTATTTGTGTGAGTGTTTTGTTATTGATATTAAAGTGTGTATGTGCGTGTGTGCATGAATATGTGTGTGTGTGATTGTGTGTGTTCCCCCGTGGGATGCCGGGGGCTCTTTCAGTATAAATAGTATCCCCACCTTCTGGAAATTCTGTGCTAGAAATTTGCTCTTTTCTGTCACTCTCTTTGTTTCTTCCTCCTGTGCTTTCTGTCATTTCTTCTTATCATTTTCTGCCTTGCTGGTCCATTTACCTGTATGTGTTCGATAAAGTCTTGCATACTTTCAATTAGGATTGACAATTGGGTACATGTATTAAGTGTATTTTTGGCTCTAGGGAAGTGAGGTAATGCAGAAGCAATTTTAGGTAATTCATGTCCGTTTTCATGTATGTTTTTGTGTCCTTCTGAATGTTTAATTTGTATTAAGGTGTTTTTTTTAAATCCTGTGTGTGATAATTGGAAGGAGTGGTCAGTGCCAGGGCATCTCCTTAGATTATGTGTGTGAATGCATTCATAAGTATACTTTTAAAACATTTTTTTTTTTTTTAATGCGGTTGAAGTATTGTGTATGTTTTGAAACTGTCATAGACCTGATATGGCTGTACGCTGTCGGCTGGGCTTTAAACAAAAATAACAATGACACAGGTTGTACTCATACCATGGGTGTTGTTGTTTTTGAAACTGGGACATGGAACTGCATAGTGCCATGAAATTTGTGTTGGGTAGACAGAAAATTGTCAAATTAGGAACTTTCCCCATAGATTGTGGTTTGTGATTTACAGAACTATAATCATTTGTTACACATTGTAATGTTTTCCATAGACTTCAGTAAACTTGTGATACACAACTAGTATCTGAGCACACAATGTTTTCAGTACACCATCATTGAAACTTGTCCCAGAGTTAAGTAACTCTTGTCAGAATGTTAACAAAATGAAAGCAAAGCATGTGTCGCCCTTTATGACTAAATGTTTTCAGTCCCTGTTGTCGAAGTGTTCACAAAATTCACAATTTCACAGTAAACACTGCCCACTTAGGACCTGGCCCACCCAGCTCGTCTTGACAATGATGTGATATGATGTGCACAATACCAGCACACTATATAGGTGGCAGCACACTCGAAGGGCGTGCGATTACCTTCAGACTAGTTGCATAATGGGAAGATGTGATGCCCACCAAGAGCCCAAGGTACTGAAGTCAGAAGGGAGTGTTCCCGTCTTCAGGCTGGTTTTGTGATGGGAACAATGAAGTATTGACTTCGATCTGACATGACGTGCAGCCATCAAAAGCCCAGCACACTGTAGGTGGCAGCACACGCAAGATGGAGTGCCCTGCTCAGGGTTGTGATGGCAGCACAGTCAGAGGATGTTCCTTTCAGGCTGGTTTTTTGATGGACAATGAAGTATGACTTGATTGACATGACGTGCAGTCATCAAAGCCAGCACGCGTAGGTGCAGCACACGCAGATGAGAGTGCGCTCTTCAGTCTGTTGTGTGGCAGCAGTCTAGTGCTAAAGTCCCCAGAGTCAGCACTACAGTGCAGCACCATCAGATGACGTCACCTAGGGTCTGGTGGGCCATGTATTGGGACTTTGCTGACATTTTGAGTGTGCAGCACTTTGCTGTTGGGGCAGATCATGGCTGTGGTGGGCCGTTTGGAAATAGTAGCTCGTTGATATGGAAAAAAGTCCCTTTTTTGCTTTCATAGTGTTTGTATTTGTAGGTTCATGCTAGGTCAGGTGGAAAGAGAGAGGAAAGGAAAAATAGGAAAAAAAAAAAAAGGGGGGGGGGGAGGGAAACGTTACTGTCTGTTAGCAAGAGAAGAATGTAGCCCATACAAAGAACAGAAAGCAGCACAGCAGCAACAACAAATACATGACTATGATAGTTCCTGGACCAGTTTTGTGTGCATGTGTGGAATGGATGTGACGTGCTGATAGAAAAAAACAAAAACAAATGAGGAAAAAAAGAAAAAAAAAAAAAAAAAAAAAGAAAAGAAAAAAAACAAAAAAACAACGAAAAACAAAACAAATGAGCATCAAAAAAACAAACCCATACTGTGTAGATTGCAAACCTGTTTCTAGAAAGATCTTCAGTGGTTCATGACTGGCTGCTGGCGCATGGGACACCTACAGTATGATGATGTGACAGTGCGTCATTGTGATCTTCACCCTGTGACACTGTGTGCTGTTAACTGTCAGAAACGCGCAGTCACATGCAGTCGTCATCATGATCTTCACTGTTTGATCAGGAATTGTTCACAATGCTCGTTGGAAATGGGCGCTTAGCATAAGCAGTTTCAGTCTTTGTTGGATCATTGACAAGCTTGGGGGACATCAGCGGCAATATTGTGATCGTCACTGTGTCTTGGTGGATTGTGTAAAATGTTTGAAGTGACAACATCATTATTGTGATCTTCAGTGCATCATAAGTGGTGTGATATGCATGTATTGTGTGAAGACTGAACTGGTGCGCTTCGTGATCAGTTTTGGTTGTTGGAAAAAGACTGTGTGCAGAAGATAGTGGACAAGGCAAAGAAACTCAGACTGTGTGCAGAAGATAGTGGACAAAGGCAAAGAAAACTCCTCCATCACATATTTGCAGTGATTTTTTTAAGTGGATCTGTGGTGTCATGGGGCACTACTTTTCCTGGAGTGACAGACCAGGGGACCACTTTTCCTGGCGGCGGGGATCCTTATGATTGTGGTGTGAAGAACTCAAGTTCCTGGGAACGAATGACCTTGTGGTGTGTGGTCTGAAGTTCATGGGAACAAAATGACTGTTTCATGGTGATTCGTACAGGACTTAAGTTCCTGGGAACAAATGACCTTGTGTATTATGGCGGTGTGTAGGGGACTTAAGTTTCTTAGGATAGATAAACAACCATCTTTTATGATGGTGCACGTTGTGAGCTGAGGGCTGTTTGGTTCCGTAATGTACGTCCCTTTACTTTGTGATGTGGAGTATGTAGAATTGGGTTGAAAGTGTGAATGTTGTGTGTATTCAGCTTGTGCTAGTGTGAGATGGATTGTTTTTCTTGCCTTTCTTCCCCATGTCATTTTCTTTTTTTTTTTTTTTTTTTTTTTTTTTTGCTGTGTGATGTGATTTCTGTATGTGCATTTTTAGGTTTTGTTTTTGAAGGGGCATGTAGTATTTGTGTGTGCATATGGTGTGTGTATGAGTTACATGTGTGTGTGCTTTTTTTTCTTTTCTTTGACGTGTATGTGTGTTTTTGTATTTTTTTTTTCAAATCCTCTGATGTATGGTTTCTCACTTTGCTGGGCATGGGACGGTGTGTGTGTGTGTGTGTGTGTTTTGTGTGTGTGTGTGTGTGTGTGTGTGTGTGTGTGTGTGTGTGTGTGTGTGTGAGTGTGTGTGTTTTGTGGACATGGGCATGTGTGTGTGTGTGTGTGTTGTGTGTGTGTGTGTGTGTGTGTGGTGTGTATAGTTTGGTGCACATGTGCACAAATACGCTGATTCTTCTTCTGATGAGTGCATTTTGAAGAAGTACAAGTCATTTTCCTCAAATTAAATATGCGAGACAAAACCCAGAAAGAGAGAAAAGGAAAAAAAGACATGCTCCATGATACGAATAGTAAGAACCTAAAATAGAAAAAAAAGACAACAACAAGGAATTCTCAGACTAGAGATTAGACAAGATTCAAAACGAAAAAAAAGTGAAGAGCAAGGAAGTCTCCTTATTACAAAAATTGGAAAACTGACATAAAAACGTAAAACAGTGAGATGATCTAGCTTCAAGCATAGCTAAAATTAAAGAGTAACTCACAATTCATTTGGGTACAATTTGATGGACCACCTCTCCTCCTTAAAAAACAAGAAGAAAACAAAAAATAACAACAGCAATGGGAAAGTTCTAGGGTTCATCATTACTGTCTCATGGAAAAATTTTTTTCTTCAATTCATAGTCTGTCATTCATTAGCTTATCTGTTTGATTTCACAGTTACTGTTGTTCTCGAGGTTACTGCTGTTTTCTTAGTTACTGTTGTTCTCTGAATTACTGTTGTTGTCCAGGTTATTATTTTATTAAGTCTGTTCCTCTCCAGGTTACTGTTGTTCTCCACGTTACTGTTCTCATTACTATTGTTCGTCATATTACTGTTGTTCTCCCCCTCCAGTGGGGATGCTGGGTACTCTTTCAGTATAAATAATATCCCCACCTTCCAGAAATTGTACGCTAGAAATTTCCTCTTTTATGCCATTCTTCTTTGCTTTCTGTCATTTCTTCCTATCATTTTTTGCCTTACTGGTCCATTCAGTGATTCACCTGTATGTGTTTGATACAGTCTTCATACATTTTCTTAGGATTGATAATTGGGTACATGTATTAAGTGCATTTTTTGGCCTAGGGAAATGAGATATGGGGAAGCAATTTCATGTAATTTAGGCCTGTTTTTGCTACATGCTTTAGTGTCCATAGTGATGTTTAAATTTGCATTCAGGGATGTTTTTTAATTCCTTTGTGTGATAAATTGGAATGGTCAGTGCTAGGGGCATCTCCTTAGATTATGTGCATGAATGCATTGACATGTGTACTTAATTTTCTTTTTCTTTTTTCCTGTTGAAGTATGGTGCATGTTTGAAAAGGTTACAGCCATGATATGACTACAGTCATTGAGTCAGCTGGTCCTTAAACAAAAAATAGCAGTAACAGTGTTATTCTTCTCTTTACTTCTGTTCTCCAGTTTACGCTTGTTCTCCAGTTAACTCTTGTTGTCCAGTTTACTGTTGTTCTCCACGTTATTCTTGTTCTCCAGGTTACTCGTGTTCTCCAGGTTACTGTTCAAGTTTCGGTAGTTTTCCAACTTTGTTTAATTACTGTTCGACTACTGTTGTTGTCCAGCTTACGGTTGTTCTCCAAGTTACTGTTGTTCTCCAGATTACTAAATATTGTCGAAGTCATTTTAAGTTAGTTGTTCTCCAAGTGACTGGTGTCTCCAACTGGTTGTTCTCCAAGCTAAGGTTGTTATTCCAGTTACAAAAACTAGAAGAAATAAAATATGAAGTTAATTTGATATTTTCTATCAAAGTTAATTAGGTGAATTTAGATTTCCATTGCTTTTACGTAAAAACTTCTATTATTTCATTAGGTGTGTTGTAATGTTGAATTTGAATAATTTACAGATTGTGTTGGTGATATGATTGTGGAATACATATTGCAGTTGCTCTGAGTATCTAGTATTGTCATGATAATATTGGGAACACATTTCGACTTGCTCTGAGTATCTTGTTATTTTATGATAATGTTTTATATTACATATTCCAGTTGATCTGAATATCTCAACATTATGACAATGATAACTAATATTGTGAACTAGCTATTTCAGCCTGTTGCTCTGAGTATCTTATGATTATAATGATGTAAGTACCTTAGCATGATTACGAAGACAGCGTATTATGATCACATAGCATGAATGTGATTACATAACATGATTATTTTTATTTATATAACATGGCATGATTATGATTACATAGGTATCTTAACATGATTATGGTGACAGCATGATGATGATGACATAGCATGATGATGATGGCATAGCATGATGATGATGACATAGCATGATGATGACGATGGCATAGCATGATGATGACATAGCATATGATGATGACGTAGCATGATGATGATGACATAGCATGATGACGACGACATAGCACGATGATGGCATAACATGATGATGATGACATAGCATGATGATGATGATGATGACATAGCATGATGATGATGACATAGCATGATGATGATGACATAGCATGATGATGATGACATAGCATGATGATGATGACATAGCATGATGACGACGACATAGTACGATGATGATGGCATAGCATGATGACGACGACATAGCACGATGATGATGACATAACATGATGACGACAACATAGCATGATGATGATGACATAGCATGATGATGACGACATAGCACGATGATGATGACATAGCATGATGACGACGACATAGCACGATGATGATGACATAGCATGACGACGACGACATAGCATGTCGACGACGACATAGCATGATGATCATGACAGCATAATTATGACATAGCATGATGATGATGACATAGCATGATGATGATGACATAGCATGATGATGATGACATTATGGAGCGCATAGTCCAGCTGCTCACAGACCGTGAGCATTATGATATTAGAACACACAGGACTGTCCAAAATATTGGTATTTTCTGATTGATGATTGATGTAGACCTTGCATTGAATGGGGGATGTTGGAGAGGGGAAATGTGGGAGAGGAAAAGAAATGGGTAGGAGAGAGGTGTTAGGGAGGGAGGGAAAAGTTGGGGAATGAGGGAAGGGGAAAGGGAGGAGGTTGAGGTGGGAGGGAAAGGGTTGGGGTGGGAGGGAAAGGGTTGGGGTGGGAGGGAAAGGGTTGGGGTGGGTGGGAAGGGGTTGGGGTGGGAGGGAAGGGGTTGGGGTGGGAGGGAAGGGGTTCGGATGGGTGGGAAGGGGTTGGGGTGGGAGGGTGGGGGTTGGGGTGGGAGGGTGGGGGTTGGGGTGGGAGGGTGGGGGGCTGGGGTAGGAGGGGAGGGGTGGGTGGGGGGCCTGGGACAGGGTGTGTGTGTGAATGTGTGTGTTTTTGGATGTAACGGCTTGTTTTCTTTCTGTTTCAGGTGAGGTGCCCCATGGAGATGATGGTGGAGCTTTTTCCAACAATCATGGCGACCTTCTGAACTAAAGATAAGTGGTTTATATGTCTATTAATGTTTAAAGATTTCTTTTTTGATATGGTGGGTGTTTTCATGTTTCCGTAAGCCAGACACTGACATGGCTTACAGGATTTTTAACATGCATATTACATGCGTATTTGAGATTTTTTTGTGCGTATACACAGGAAAGGGTGGGTCTGGACAGAGGCAGGACTGCCAACATGCTGACCTGGAAGATTGTGGAAAAAAACTCCATCTTTTTCTCAGTAGGCAGAGGTTCTAGGTGGATCGAACCCAGGACCTTCCTGTTGGAAGGCAGACATTTACCCACACTGCTACTATGCCCATTTTGTTGGTTTAAAGCTATTGCAAGTAACCCTTTGACTCCTGCACCCTGTCCACCAGCAACCTCCATTGTCAGCCATGCTAGCAAAACAAAAACTTAACCCTTTCACTCCTTTGCGCAATCCACCAGCTTCCTGCAGAAAGCTGGTGGATAGGACGAGGGAGTGAAAGGGTTAAGTTTTTGCAGCTGGTGGATAGGGGGCAGGAGTAAAAGGGTTAAATTTGTAGTAGCATTGAGTTATGATAGTTGTATCATTGATAGCTTGTACGAGTATGAATGATAGCATTTAATTGGTTATTGAGTATTTTTTAAATTAATTTATGTAGGGCTTTTGTATTAAATTCAGCTCTGTTGCTGTATCATACTTTGAAGATTATAAGTTGTTTCGGTTGTAATGTGTAGGAATAATCAACTTACACTTGTACTATGTATGAAAAATAGTATTCATTCAGTTTTTTGAGGTCATGTTATCTGTGTTTAACGTTAGGTCTAAAACTCATTTTTGTATGAGTTATGGGAATTGAAAAGTATGAGATTGGGGGTGGGCAGTATTATTTGTAGTTTTGCATTATTAGATATTACATCTGTTTTCTTTTTGTTTTGGTCTCATGTTTGCAGATACCATTCCCCTGGAGGACAAGGATGATGGTGGTCTTCAGAGCCAAGATGCTGGCACCAAATATCCATTGAAGAATTAAGTCAAGCCATGGACTCCGGTCAGGGAAAATAATCTTTGTTGATTATGTGCTGCCATGTTTTAAACCGTTATTTCTACAGGTGAGACATCATGTTTTAATTAAAAACCTTCATTTCTACAGGTGTGAAATCATGATTAATCTTTTGTTTGTAGAGGTGAGACGTCATGTTTTAAACCTGTATTTCTACAGGTGAGACATAATTATTTAAATCTCTATTTCTACAGGTGATATGGCATGTTTAAAATCCATTTTTCTACAGTGACATGTCATGTTTTAAACCTTTATTTCTATAGGTGAGACATGTTTAAAACATTTATTTCTACAGGTAGGACATCATGTTTTAAACCTATCTTTTTACAGGTGAGACATGTTTTAAACCTTTGTTTCTACAGGTGAGACATCACGTTTTAAGCCTTTGTTTCTGCAGGTGTGATGTCTTGTTTTAAACCTTTATTTCTACAGGTGAGACATGTTTTAAACCTTTGTTTCTGCAGGTGTGATGTCGTTTTAAACCTTTATTTTTACAGGTGAGACATGTTTTAATCCTTCCTTTTTACAGGTGAGACATCATGTTTTAATCCTTTATTTCTACAGGTGAGATGTTTTAATCCTTCATTTCTACAGGTGAGACATGTTTTACACTTTGTTTCTGCAGGTATGATGTCTTGTTTTAAATCTATTTCTACAGGTGAGACATCATGCGTGTGATGTCTTGTTTTAAATCTTTATTTCTACAGGTGAGACATGTTTTAAACCTTTGTTTCTACAGGTGAGACATGTTTTAAACCTGTTTCTGCAGGTGCGATATCTTGTTTTAAACATTTATTTGTACAGGTGAGACATCATGTTTTAAACCTTTGTTTCTACAGGTGAGACATCATGTTTTAAACCTTTATTTCTACAGGTGAGACATCATGTCTTAAACCTTTGTTTCTGCAGGTGTGACGTCTTGTTCTAAACCTTTATTTCTACAGGTGAGACATATTTTAAACCTTTGTTTCCACAGGTGAGACATCATGTTTTAAACCTTTGTTTTTACAGTTGTGACATCTTGTTTTAACCTTTATTTGTACAGGTGAGACATGTTTTAAACCTTTATTTCTTCAGGTGAGGCATCATGTTTTAAACGTTTGTTTCTGTAGATGTGACGTCTTGTTTTAAACCTTTATTTGTACAGGTGAGACATAATGCTTTAAACCTTTGTTTCTGCAGGTATGACATCATATTTTAAACCTTTATTTCTGCAGGTGTGACGTCTTGTTTTAAACCTTTATTTCTACAAGTGAGACATGTTTTAAACTTTTGTTTCTGAGGTGTGATTTTGTGTTTTAAACCTTTGTTTCTACAGTTGAGACATGTTTTAAACCTTTATTTTGTACAGGTGAGGCATCATGTTTTAAATGTTTTTTTCTGCAGGAGTGACGTCTTGTTTTAAACCTTTATTTGTACAGGTGAGACATCACGTTTTAAACCTTTGTTTCTACAGATGAGAGATCATGTTTTAATCCTTCATTTCTACAGGTGTGGCATCTTCTTTTAATCCTTTATTTCTACAGGTGAAACATGTTTTAAATCTTTATTTCTACAGGTGAGACTTCATGTTTTAAACCTTTGTACAGGTGGGACATCATGTTTTAAACCTTTGTTTCCACAGGTGTGATGTCTTGTTTTAAAACTTTTTTTCTACAGGTGAGATATTAGGTTTTAAACTTTGTTTCAGCAGGTGTGACGTCTTGTTTTAAACTTTTATTTCTGTTTCTACAGGTGAGACATGTTTTAAACCTTTATTTCTACAGGTTAGGCATCATGTTTTGAATGTTTGTTTCTGCAGGAGTGACATCTTGTCTTGTTTTTTAAACCTTTATTTGTACAGGTGAGACGTCACGTTTTAAACCTTTGTTTCTACAGGTGAGAGATCATGTTTTAATCCTTCATTTCTACAGGTGTGGCGTCTTCTTTTAACCCTTTATTTCTACAGGTGAGACGTGTTTTAAACTTTTATTTCTACAGGTGAGACATGTTTTAAAACTTTGTTTGTACAGGTGGGACATCATGTTTTAAACCTTTGTTTCCACAGGTGTGACATTTTGTTTTAAACCTTTATTTCTACAGGTGAGACATCAGGTTTTAAACCTTTGTTTCTGCAGGTGTGACGTCTTGTTTTAGACCTCTAATTCTACAGGTGAGACATCATTTTTTTAACCTTTGTTTCCGCAGGTGTGACGTCTTGTTTTAAAAGGTATATTTTTATTTCTACAGGTGAGACATGTTTTAAACCTTTATTTCTACATGTGAAGCATCATGTTTTAAATGTTTGTTTTTGCAGAAGTGACAACTTGTTTTAAACCTTTACTTGTACAGGTGAGACATCACGTTTTAAACTTGTGTTTCTACAGGTGTGATGTCTTGTTTTAAACCTTTATTTCTACAGGCGAGGCATCATGTTTTAAACCTTTATTTCTACAGGTGAGACATGTTTCAAACCTTTATTTCTACAGGTGAGGCATCATGTTTTAAACGTTTGTTTCTGTAGAAGTGACGTCTTGTTTTAAACCTTTATTTGTACAGGTGAGACGTCATGTTTTAAACCTTTGTTTCTACAGGTGAGAGAATATGTTTTAAATTTTTGTTTCTACAGGTAAGACATCTCTTTCTACAAGTGAGACTTCATGTTTTAAACCTTTGTTTCTGCAGGTGTGATTTCGTGTTTTAAACCTTTAGTTCTACAGGTGAGACATGTTTTAAACCTGTGTTTCCGCAGGTGTGACGTCTTGTTTTAAACCTTTATTTCTACAGGTGAGACATATTTTGAACCTTTGTTTCCGCAGGTGTGACGTCTTGTTTTAAACCTTTATTTCTATTTCTACAGGTGAGACATGTTTTAAACCTTTATTTTTGCAGGTGAGGCATCATGTTTTAAATGTTTGTTTCTGCAGGAGCGACGTCTTGTTTTAAACCTTTATTTGTACAGGTGAGACATCACGTTTTAAACCTTCATATGTACAGGTATGGCGTCTTCTTTCAATCCTTTATTTCTACAGGTGAGACATGTTTTAAATCTTTATTTCTACAGGTGAGACATCATGTTTTAAACCTTTGTTTGTACAGTTGGGACAACATGTTTTAAACCTTTGTTTCCACGGGTGTGACGTCTTGTTTTAAACCTCTATTTCTACAGGTGAGACATCATTTTTTTAACCTTTGTTTCCGTAGGTGTGACGTTTTGTTTTAAATTTTACTTTCTATTTCTACAGGTCAGACATCATGTTTTAAACCTTTATTTCTACAGGTGAGGCATCATGTTTTAAACGTTTGTTTCTGCAGGAGTGACATGTTTTAAACCTTTATTTCTACAGGTGAGACATCACGTTTTAACCTTTGTTTCTATAGGTGAGAGATCATGTTTTAATCCTTCATTTCTACAGGTGTGGCATCTTCTTTTAATCCTTTATTTCTTCAGATGAGACATGTTTTAAATCTTTATTTCTACAGGTGAGACACCATGTTTTCCACCTTCATTTCTACAGGTGAGACGTCATGTTTTAAGCCTTTGTTTCGACAGGTGAGGCATCATGTTTTAAACGTTTGTTTCTGCATTGCTTTTACACCTTCTTTTCAGCATGTTTGAATAATTCTCCTGGAACATTTACAATTCCTGGGAACTTTCTTGTTTTTAACTGCTTGGTGGCTGCTTGAATTTCACTTAAAAGTGGATCTGGTTCTGATTTGGGACTGTTCAAGTTGGGACATAGCGTGTCTTGAGGACTATTGTCACTAAAAATGGATGCTCCATATTCATTCCATCTGTTCATACTAATCTCTGGTTCAGTCATTGTAGTGTCAACGGCGGATGTGATGCATCTAATGTGGCAGCTAGTGACTGCGTGCTTATCACCTCTCACTATCGGCCTGCACCGCTGGCTAGCACTGCTGCTTGCAGCTATGCGAAAAGAAGAGCAGAATGCATAAGTCTCTTCCTGTTAGTACATAGCCTCTCCATCAGCAAGCCCTATGTTATGCCTCCTCATTGGCGACATGCGGTAACTGAGCACCTCACGGACTCGGGCTATATCTTCAGGGACTCGGAGGAGGTCTGGCCCCCAGATGTGCGGCATGCAGGCCCACCGGCATGTGGATATGCCTTAGTGCCCACTGCCTTGTGGACATCTCGGGAGAGAATAAAGCTAAGGGAGTTAACCCTGAAAAAAATTACCCTACTACTGCCTTGTAGGTTGTCGTGGGAACGACAAAGGATAACGGAGAAACCGTAAACGGGAAACCACCATTGTATTTTCCCCAGGATATTTATGGATGGACAAACAAAAGGAAATTGAAGATAACGACGTAAATAGGTGCTCCTCGTCCAGTAGGGACTGTCATGCGGCACAGGTGACACCAGACTGTCAGCCAGATACTGCAACCAAACCCAAACTCAAACTCAAAAACATCAAAATAGCAACATGGAACATCAGAACACTGTTGCAGAAGGGAAAAGTAGACAACATCAAAATGGAGATGGTAAGGCTTAACATTAGTATTTTAGGACAAGGGAAGTGAGATGGAAGGGGGCAGGCATGATAACATTAGGAGAATACAAGTGATATACTCTGGTGGTAATTCACATGAAATAGGAGTAGGCATCGTAATAGACAAAGACAAATCACAAGCAGTTAAGGGATACTGGGCTGTGTCCAACAGAGTTTTGCTGGTCAAATTGGGAGGCAGACCATTTGATATCGACATCATTCAGGTGTATGCACCAACATCCGCAAGTACTCGGGAAGACATCGACAACTTCTAAGAAGTATTAGAGATGGCCAAGGTCCAATGTAAAATCACGAGAAGTTAGTTATAATGGGAATTTTAATGCTAAAGTGGGAAAGGATAGGGTGGAGGATATAGTTGCACCTCATGGCCTTGGTACACAAAATGAAAGGGGAGGGAAACTTGTAGAATGGGCACAGATGAATGAGTTCATAGTAGGAAACACCTGGTTTGAGCAGCCTAATAGAAGAAAATGGACTTGGATGAATCCAGGAAATAATACCAAAAATCGGATTGACTCCATCGTGATTAATAAAAGATTTAGAAATTCTTTACTATCAGCAAAAACACTACCAGGCGCAGACTGCAACAGTGACCACAATCCTGTAGTGGGAAAATTTAGGCCTAAATTAAGGAAAAGGAAACAGACCAAAAGCAACATCAAACTAGATCTTGGACTCTTAAAGACAGATGAGGTGATACGTCGAAAATTTAATGTACATGTTCAAAACAAATTCAGTGCTCTGGAAGACGTTGGTGACAGTGAGGAACAATGGACAAAGTTGTGAAATTCGATAAATGAAGCTTGTGAAGAAATCCCTAAGGCAGACAGAAAAGCAGGTATTGAAAAAATAACAGTCCTCCTGAATGGGATTTATGACACCAGAAAAATCCCCAGAGATCTGTCAAAATCAATTTCATTGCACTTTCAAAGAAGACAGGGGCTATAGAATGCGAACTCCATCGCACAATCAGTCATGTAACAAAAATCCTACTATTTAATAGTAATCATGATGAGGACAAGGAATAGAACCAAAAGAGAAATAGTAGAAGAACAGTGTGGATTTGTGGAAGGGAAAGGAACTATTAATGCCATATACATCATAGAGAGGTCAGTCGAGATGAATAAGGATTTATGTTTATGCTTTGTTGATTATACCAAGGTTTCGATCGGGTAAGACATGAAGAATTGATCAACCAACTAGAAAGACCCAGTATTATTGGAAAAGATCTATGAATTATCAGAAATATGTATTGGAAACAAACAGCTGCAATGAGAATAGAAAACGATGTAAACTCTTTCCAAAATATCAAAAGAGGAGTCGGACAAGATTGTGTTTTGTCACCAGATCTGTTTTCACATGACAGCGAAAACATGAGATACCTAGAAGAAGACCCTGGATTAAAGGTTGGAGGAAAAATGATAACATTCGATATGCAGATGATACTGTGCTAATTGCAGAAAATGAAAGGGACCTACAAAACCTTGTGAATATTCTAGAAATAGAAAGCAAAGGTGAGGGGTTGGAACTAAACAGCAAGAAGACTGAAGTCATGGTGATAAGTAAAAAACATGAAATCCCCTCATGCAAAATAACAGCAAACGGCATAGCCTTGAGACAGGTCTGGGAACGATCATTTCACCAGACGGCAGATGCACTTCAGAAATGGCCAGCAGAATCGGCCAAGCCAAAACAGCATTCAAGAAAATGAAAAGCATTTTTACCAACAAATGCCTATCAATTAACATCAGGAAGAGAGTTCTTGAATGTTATATAGAACCGATGATGTTATACGGTTGTGAGGTGTGGACAGTCAACAATCAAAACCAGAACAAGATTGAGGCAGCTGAGATGTGTTTCCTAAAAAGAATGTTGAGAGTCCCATGGACAGCAAAGAAAACAAACGAGATGGAGTCTTGATGGAGGTAGATGCAAGAAGACCATTGATAAGGAAGATTAGGAAAAGACAGTCAACATTTATAGGCCATTTTATGAGGAAAGGGGAATTGGAGCACCTGGTCGCAACAGGAAAGCTGGAGGGAAAGAGCACCAGGTAGACCCAGGGAGAAAATATTGGACGGACTTGCAGAGTGGCTGAAGACAGAGAGGGTGGAAGAAGTGCTTGCGGCAACAATGGATAGAAACAGATCGAAGGCCAACGCCATGTGGCAAGGCACTTGATGATGATGATGGTATGTCGACAAGACTGCTTCCTACTGCTGCAGTCAGGTACATATGTACCGCCATCATAGCAGTGTTTCACGGTTGCAGACACTCCCTTCCCGGTAGCTTTTGAGGCTTGTCTGTCCCTGGGGGTCTCAGAAAGTCCAGTCCTACAGCATTTTTGTTTCTTTTTTGTCATCTGACGTGTGATTTTTGACAGAAATACAACCAGTGGTTTGTCATTGCTTTCTGGAATGGCAGTGTACATACTGTGCGAAGGCTCTGGCCATTGTTCCTTTTGGGATCATCTGCCCACAGCTGTGGTGACAGAAGCCACTGCTATTACATATGTGTTGGTCACCTTCTGACTCCATCCGTCCCTGCTTACCAGGACTTGGATGTGATGGTAGGAGTTATTTATAGGTGCCCCTGACTCGCACAGACAGACCTGTCATTGGGTTATGAGACCTTTTGAGAGGGTATAGGCACCATGCCATACCCCAGCCTCCCCTCTGGGTCCATTGCCATTTGGTCTGTGACTGTTATTGCTCATTCGTAGCCAACCCCCATACATGAGGGTCATTCCCCTATCTGCTGCCTGGGGACATGTTAGGTTAATAATAATAATAATTACAATATTTATATAGCGCAAAATCTTGATAAAATCAAATCTAAGCGCTGAAACACATACACGCACGCACGCACGCACACGCACGCACGCACACGCACGCACGCGCACACGCACCCACGCACGCAACACACACACACACACACACACACACACACACACACACACACACACACACGGCTATAAATGGGGAGAAAGAATAAAAACAATAGAAAGTTATAGAGAGCATATTATATACAATTATATATTGCAATGTGATTCCCCTCCGAGTGGAGACAGGCTGCAGAGGGGATTGAGTGAGGTCAGGATTTTATGCAGAGGAGAAAAGGTGAGTTTTGAGAGCGGACTTGGAGACAAAAGTAGGTAGCTGACGGACTGAGAGAGGAAGTTTGTTCCAGGAGAGCGGACCAGAAACAGAGAAGGCTCGTGGACCATAGGTATTGAGCTTAGTGCGTGGAAAGCGAAAAGTCAGAGGATCGGAGGCAGAGCGGAGGGTACGTGAGGGAACATAGATCTCAAGTAGGCTTGACAGGTAATCGGGGGCTGCGCTATTGAGGCTTTTGTAGCACATGATGTCTAGTTTGTACTGTATGCGCTTTGATACAAGGAGCCCGTGAAGTTGTGCCAGGAGAGGAGATATGTGGTCAGCTTTTTTCTTTTTGAGTACAAGGCGTGCAGCATTGTTTTGAATGCACTGTAGGATGTGAGTGGTGGAGGCAGGAAGACCGGACAGGAGTGAATTGCAATAGTCGATGCGAGACATTATGAAGGAGAGAACGAGTTTTGCAGTTGTTTCCACAGAGAGATACTTACTGATCAGGCTTATACGATGGAGGTGATAGTAGCAAGATCTGGCAGTTTGAGAAACAAAGTTGTTCATGGATAGGGTAGAGTCAATGCAGACACCAAGGTTTTTAGCTGAATCAGAAATTGGGACTGATGTGTTACATAATGGGAGAGAAAGAGGAGGCAGCTGAGAAAGTTTCTGACGGGTGCCAATGAGGATAGCTTCTGTCTTGTCATCATTTAGCTGAAGTTTGTTGTATGTCATCCAATTTTTGATGTCCGAGTAACACTCAGTGGTGCGAGTCAGGAGGCGCTGTATATTGTCAGGTGAGTCACTGTCTTGAAGTTGGGTGTCATCAGCACAGAAGTGGTGTTTTATAGAGTGGGAGTTGATGATGGTGGACAGGGGGGAGGTGTAAAGAGTGAAAAGAACAGGGCCAAGGACAGATCCTTGTGGAACACCACAGGTCAGGTATGCAGGTTGGGGATGGTCACCCCACGCTGATAGCAAAACTGTTGCCAGGCGTGGACTGCAACATTGACCACAATCCTATAATAGGAAGATTTAGGCTGAAACTATAGAGAAGAAGAAAAACCAAAAGTAACATCAAACTAAATCTTGGACTCTTTACAGGTAGATGAATCGACTCATGCAAAATTTTGCATGTATGTTCAAAACAAATTCCGTGCTCTGGAGGATGTTGGTGACAGTGAGGAACAATGGACATGGTTGAGAAACTCGATAAATGAAGCTTGTGTAGAAATCTGTAGAGCTGAAAGAAAAGCAAAGAAGAACTGAATGACACAAGAAATTTTAGGCATGATGGAAGAACAGAGGAGGACAAAAGGGAAAAAAAAGGAAAAGAGGAAGAATACAAAAAGATAAATAAGGCAAATCATTACAAGATTCAAATGTTTCCATTCCCCTCCCTTCATCCCTTGACAAGGCGATAACCACTGACAGGGCTAACTATGGGGATAGTACATAACCACAGACAGGGCTAACTATGGGGCTAGTACATAACCACAGACAGGCTAACTATGGGGCTAGTACATAACCACTGACAGGGCTAACTATGGGGCTAGTACATAACCACAAGACAAGGCTTAAAAAACTATGGGGCTGGTACATAACCACAGTACAGGGCTAATACGGGTCAGTACATGACAACGACAGGGCATACAGGAGCTCAAATTGTTTACAAGTACACTGATGACTGTGTATACTGTGGAAACCCAGCTTGATTACCTGTTCGAAGGAGGGACTATAACTATAGTACATGGACTAACAAATGACTGTGAACAATGTAAATGATATATATACAGTGACAAGGGACAAACCTCTCAGACAATGATGTGTACACTAGTCACCTAGAGACCTACAAAACCTTGTGAATATACTAGAAATGGAAAGCAAAGGTAAGGGGCTGGAACTAAACAGCAGGAAGACTGAAGTCATGGTGATCAGTAAAAAACATGAAATCCCCTCATGCAAAATAACAGCAAATGGCACAACCTTGACACAGGTTGATAAATTAAAATACCTGGGAACGATCATTTCATCAGACGGCAGATGCACATCAGAAATAGCCAGCAGAATCGGCCAAGCCAAAACAGCATTCAAGAAGATAAGCATTCTTACCAACAAATGCCTATCAATTAACATCAGGAAGAGAGTTCTTGGATGTTATATAGAACCAATGCTGTTGTACGGATGCGAGGCGTGGACAGTTAACAAACAAAGCCAGAACAAGATTGAGGCAGCCGAGATGTGGTTTCTAAAAGAAGAATGTTGAGGGTTCCATGGACAGCAAAGAAAACAAACGAGACAGTCTTGATGGAGGCAGACACAAGTAGTCACTCATAAGGAAGATTAGGAAAAGACGAGCAACATTTATAGGCCATTTTATGAGGAAGGGGGATTTGGAGCACCTGGTCACAACGGGAAAGCTGGAGGGAAAGAGAGCACCGGGTAGACCCAGGGAGAAAATGTTGGACGGACTTGCAGAGTGGCTGGGGACGGGAGGGTGGGGGAGATGCTAGGGGTAACGAGAGATAGAGGCTGATGGAAGTCCATGATTGCCAACGCCATGCGGCAGGGCACCTGATGATGATGATGATGAGTCACTTGTACCAAAGGAAACAGTTATACTTGCTTTGACACAGGGCCTTTCAGTCACCCAATGATGCACGGCCATTTGAGGCACTGCAGATACTGCCAGTTGGGCTATACATAGGAATAATATGATCACATGATTGTCCAGTATGTTCCATGGAAATAATGCATAAACGAGATATTTGCAGGGAACAATCTGTAGGTATGAACAAGAGTTTTATGTAAAATGTTTCAAATATGAATTTGTATTTGTTAGTGTGTAACATGTAGGTATGAACAAACGTTTATTTAAAACACAGTCTTCAGTTGAACTTGTGTGTATTAGTATCTAACATGATGTAAAAATGTCTTCAGTATGAACTTGTGTGTATTAGTATCTAACATGATGTAAAATGTCTTCAGTGTGAACTTGTGTGTATTAATATCTAACATGATGTGAAATGTCTTCAGTGTGAACTTGTGTGTATTAGTATCTAACATGATGTAAAATAAATGTCTTCAGTGTGAACTTGTGTGTATAAGTATCTAACATGATATGAAATAAAATGTCTTCAGTATGAACTTGTGTGTATTAGTATCTAACATGATGTAAAATAAAGTGTCGTCAGTGTGAACTTGTGTGTATTAGCATCTAACATGATGTAAAATAAAATGTCTTTAGTGTGAACTTGTGTGTATTAGTATCTAACATGATGTAAAATAAAATGTCTTCAGTGTGAACTTGTGTGTATTAGTATCTAACATGATGTAAAATGTCTTCAGTGTGAACTTGTGTGTATTAGTATCTAACATGATGTGAAATAAAATGTCTTCAGTGTGAACTTGTGTGTATTAGTATCTAACATGATGTAAAATAAAATGGCAGTTTGAACTTGTGTGTATTAGTATTGTGAACTTGTGTGTATTAGTATCTAACATGATGTAAAATAAAATGTCAGTGTGAACTTGTGTGTATTAGTATCTAACATGATGTAAAATAAAATGTCTTCAGTGTGAACTTGTGTGTATTAGTATCTAACAATGTAAAATAAAATGTCAGTGTGAACTTGTGTGTATTAGTATCTAACATGATGTAAAATAAAATGTCAGTGTGAACTTGTGTGTATTAGTATCTAACATGATGTAAAATAAAATGTCAGTGTGAACTTGTGTGTATTAGTATCTAACATAATGTAAAATAAAATGTCAGTGTGAACTTGTGTGTATTAGTATCTAACATGATGTAAAATAAAATGGCAGTGTGAACTTGTGTGTATTAGTGTCTAACATGATGTAAAATAAAATGGCAGTGTGAACTTGTGTTTATTAGTATCTAACATGATGTAAAATAAAATGTCATCAGTGTGAGTGAACTTGTGTGTATTAGCATCTAACATAATGTAAAATAAAATGTCTTTAGTGCGAACTTGTCAGTTTGTATCATGTAGGTATGAATAACAGTGTGATTTAAGATGCAGGGCTCCCGATTTTCCAATTTTTCTTGGAAATCCGAGCACATGGCTTTTTTTTTTGAAATGAGCGCATGGCTTTCATGAGTTTCAAAAATAACAGAGGCTGGCATAGCCTGCTGTGTCTGTCTTTTGCTGCTTTGAAGTCGGTTAAAATAACTATAGTTGAGCAGACATCCACAAATTTTCGACCATTTCAAGTCAAGCACCAGACGAGGCAGAAAACTGCAAAGAATCTTGAAGCTGTTCAGTCTGAGTTGTATAATGTATACTCCTAATCATAATTTAAGGGCCACTTCTTCCTTCCTCTCTAATTTTAAGTTGAAATAATTGACAATGTTTAGAATTGATTCTATGTTTTATTTCATCATTTCCACACCTGTTTTGGAAAAAGAAATTAGCACAATGACCCATTAGTGAACAGCACATGCATTTAAAGGAACATCCCCCCCTTTTCAAAAAACAGAAAGTGTCAGATTTGGCCAATCTGTTTTCAATATCGCGTGTGTCCGCCCCGAGCCTGGATGCATGCTTCACAGCGCCGATGCATCGACCCCACAAGGGTACGGAGTGTGTCCTGAGGGATGGCCGCCCACTCGATCTGCAGGATGTCGACCAGCCTGGCCAGGGTGCCCGGTGGGGGTGGTTGTCCCTGATGCGCCTCCCGAGCACATCCCAGAGGTGTTCAATTGGGTTCAGGTCAGGTGAGCACGCTGGCCAGGCCATACGGACGACTTCATGCTGCTCCAGGAAGTCGATCACAAGGCGTGCTCGATGCGCAGGTGCATTGTCGTCCTGGAAGATGGCGCCTTGACCAAGGTCCACAAGCGCAGGCAGTGCCACGGCCGCCAGAACCTCGTCCCGGTACCGGACCCCGTTCAGGATGCCGTCAATGGGGAGCAGGGGGGTCCGGGTACCACGGCTCATGCCACCCCACACCATCACCGACCCGCCGCCATACCGGTTATGCTCTTGGACAGTGGCGTCAGCGAACCTCTCCCCTTGACGTCGCCACACCCGAGCCCGGCCATCGTTAAAGGTCAGGGTGAACCTGGACTCATCCGAAAACAAGACCCGGGCCCACTGTTGCCTTGTCCAGGTCACGTGCTCCCTGGCCCAGGTCATGCGGCGCACTCTGTTGACCGGTGACAGCACGGGTCGGACGGCCGGTCTCCGTGACCTCAAGTTTGCCTCATGTAGCCGTCTTCTCACCGTGCTGCAGCTGATGTTAGCACCTGTTGCGTCCCTCAGCTGACCCCTCAAGGTCACCGCAGTGGATGCCCTTTCCCTCAGGACGGAGAGGGCAAGGTAGCGGTCTTGCTGTCTTGTCGTTACTCTGGGTCGACCCGTGTGACGCCTTTCCTGGACTGCTCCAGTCTCATTGAAGCGCTCCAGCAGTCTCTGGATTGTGGAATGCGACACTTCAAGTCGTCTAGCAACTTCCCGCTGCGCTAGGCCTTCATCAAGCAGAGCGAGGGCTCTCCCCCGCTGCTCATCCGTCATCCGTCGTCTTGCAAGCATGGTTAAAACGAACCAAGAACGGGTCCTTTTTATCCTCGTCTGCGGGCAACTTTGGCTGGAGTAGTGTTCAAAAAGGGCTTGCCTTGCACGTGCAAAGCGAATTTTGTCGCTACCTTGCCTGCGTCGTCAGAGAGACCCTGCTGAAGATTCGACAATTTCGTGTGGAAATTGTCTTCCTTGGGCCGCCCATTGCAAATCGGCAAATCCCCAAACACGTGCCAAAAGGAAACTGCAATGTTGTCTGAGCTCTTATCCATTCAGTTACGGCAACGAATTGGAGAAAAGAGTAAGAGAAAATAGGTTATTTCTCCTTTCAAAAATTGACTCAAAAACGTTCCTGGCCCTTAAATAATGACGTGTAGTATATGTTGGAGCATACATTGGAAGAATACTCACCAAATTATCTTGAAATTTGTCACCAGTAAGTACAGATTATTTGCTTCAGTACAAAGGATCATAAACGAGCCTAAACTTGTGCTTGATAAGGTCAGATTCCATTATTTTGCATCTATATTCAAAAACCTTTTCTGATGAAGCATGCCCTCGGACTCCTTAGATTTTCAGTGTTTCTTTTTTTGTTTTTTCATTTTGAATCGGGACCCCTGAGGATGTCTTTAATGTGAACTTGTTATGTTTTGGTATGAGTTTACATTTACATGGGACTATTGATAGCCCTGTATTTATTTACAAACAAATCGAAGAGTGGAGTTTGTGTGCATGTTGGTGTGTGTGTATGAGAGTGTGTGTGTGTGTGCATGTGTGTGTGTGTGTGAATGTGCATACATGAGTGTGTGTGCGTGCATAAGTGCATGTGTATATATGTATGTGTGTGTGTGTGCTTTGGGGGCGTGTATGTGTGTTGCTGGTACTGGGAATCGTTACGTAATGTTAAAAATACAGGGGGTGGGGGGGGGGGGGAGGGCGAGATTGACAGAAAGGTTAAACACTCGCTTTCAAATCTGACCACTTGAGTTTGCAAGGATACAAATCTCAATGGAGCAAAACTTGGTCTCCAGTCTACCCAGCTGTGAATGAATACCTGTTTTTCTTGTAAGATAAGGGAGGTAAAGCAGTGATGGAGAGGAGATGGGCCACATCCCCATGATGCTGACCTGAAGACAAATTGAGATCTTTTGTCAACTTCATTCCCTTAAACTTAAGGGTTAGGTATGGGACAACCTGTCTTTTACCTGTTCAAAAACATCTAAGTCATTACTTGTTAAAAGTATGAGTGATGTGGCACAAGTAAAGAACAAGCAATGGCTAGACATGTGATTTTTAGATCCAAAACAAGATTGACTGCCCGCGCCCAAGCAAACACAAACCAGAAGAACAAGAAAACCAATGTAAGCGCGTCTCCAACAAGACAAAACAAAACAAGCGCAAATCTTCGGCCAACTAGCCTTTGTCAAGCGCGAACGCACGGTCACAGACAAATCACAGACACCAAACAATGGATAATAAAAACGGGACTAAAAACTTCCCTGCCGCCTCGTCCAGGGAAGTTTTTAGTCCCGTTTTATATTATCCATCTCTTACCCACTGGACAAGGCGGCAGGGAAGTTTTTAGTCCCGTTTTTATTATCC
The DNA here is from genome assembly GCA_030674185.1 of Monoplex corrugatus. Taxonomy (NCBI): domain Eukaryota; kingdom Metazoa; phylum Mollusca; class Gastropoda; order Littorinimorpha; family Ranellidae; genus Monoplex; species Monoplex corrugatus. The sequence goes on along the minus strand of CM060308.1, from coordinate 14,028,616 downwards.
ATTGTTTGGTGTCTGTGATTTGTCTATGACCGTGCGTTCGCGCTTGACAAAGGCTAATTGGCCGAAAATTTGCGCTTGTTTTGTTTTGTCTTGTTGGAGACGCGCTTACATTGGTTTTCTTGTTCTTCTGGTATGTGATTTTTAGGCAAATTCATGTCTTTTGTGTATATTTTGTTTCCCACTGTCATTGATTTTGTGTATTAACACTTTGACTCCCGCACTTTGTCAATCAGCTGGGAAACAAGAAAATATAATTTTATCCCATTGTCCATGAGCAGTCTTTTGCTTATACCTTTCATGTACGCCATGGGTATGTATAATCACACATACCTATGTCTTCGGCCTTGTAACTAGAGCAATTTTAGTGCTACTTTTACTAAATTTAACTAGAGCAATTTTAGTGCTACTTTTACTAAATTTATAACTAGAGCAATTTTAGTGCTACTTTTACTAAATTTAACTAGAGCAATTTTAGTGCTACTTTTACTAAATTTATAACTAGAGCAATTTTAGTGCTACTTTTACTAAATTTAATAGAGCAATTTTAGTGCTACTTTTACTAAATTTATAACTAGAGCAATTTTAGTGCTACTTTTACTAAATTTAACTAGAGCAATTTTAGTGCTACTTTTACTAAATTTATAACTAGAGCAATTTTAGTGCTACTTTTACTAAATTTAATAGAGCAATTTTAGTGCTACTTTTACTAAATTTATAACGAGCAATTTTAGTGCTACTTTTACTAAATTTAATAGAACAATTTTAGTGCTACTTTTACTAAATTTATAACTAGAGCAATTTTAGTGCTACTTTTACTAAATTTAACTAGAGCAATTTTAGTGATACTTTTACTAAATTTAGTAGAGCAATTTTAGTGCTACTTTTACTAAATTTATAACTAGAGCAATTTTAGTGCTACTTTTACTAAATTTAATAGAGCAATTTTAGTGCTACTTTTACTAAACTTATAACTAGAGCAATTTTAGTGCTACTTTTACTAAATTTAACGAGCAATTTTAGTGCTACTTTTACTAAATTTATAACTAGAGCAATTTTAGTGCTACTTTTACTAAATTTAATAGAGCAATTTTAGTGCTACTTTTACTAAATTTATAACTAGAGCAATTTTAGTGCTACTTTTACTAAATTTAATAGAACAATTTTAGTGCTACTTTTACTAAATTTATAACGAGCAATTTTAGTGCTACTTTTACTAAATTTTATGACAATCAATAAAACGTCATATTATATATTTACAAAAACAAACAATTAAATGAACATTGAAAGTCCTACATAATCACCAAAACAAACCTTGTGCGCTATACGTTGGGTGTGTGGAATCATCTGTGCTATTTTTAGAGAGGCGGGCATGCTCTATGTGTATATTATAGGTGATAGAAGCATCACTGGTACCAACTGACCTGCTGACCCTTGACATCTGAGCCAGGCCACGGCCCTTGTAAATAACCAGGGGTGCTTGCAATTTTCGGCCTTACCGAGTAAGAGATCTTGATCAAGAGATATAGTTCCAGTACAGATTTTCATATAAATTGTACTCGGCGGTATTGACAGTGACATTACGTGTATTCTTTCAAATGTACGTTTATAGCTAGAAATATACACATATAGGCACATAATGTGATCATTCACATACAGATAAACACGCACACATATCAATATTCCTGTGCAAACAATGCTGGAACACCTATTCTCTACCGTCTCCCTTCTCGTTTCTTTTACACACGCGCGTACGTGCACACAGACAGACACACACACATACACACACAGGCGTGTGCGCGCCCATCCACTGAATACAGCAACAACACTTTGACATACACAGCACACTGACTCATGGCACTGACACATGTTAGACTCTACTCTGTAAGATCCGTTATAAGACACAATCAGGTCAGTTTCAGTCAGTACTGTCCAGTTGGCATATGGTGCAAAATGTCATGCTGCACTGAGATTTGGCAGCACTGGTTTATGAGAGTCACCAAAAAACAGCTCCACGTGAAAGTCTGAACTTAATTTCCGATCAACAAAACGATAAACGCACTGACAAACAGCTACAAATACCACGAAAACAATCCTAGATGCCATGAACCACTCCCTCCCCAAAAATACAAACTTATTTTCAGGGATTTATGCATATGTACACAATGACCAACGCACCGACAAAACCCCTAGAACACTCCCAGACATTCTAAAATACTCAACGCCATTCCAAGCATTTATGCATCAGGTACACACTGACAAACATCTGACAAACACCTCTTGAAAAGTCCAAGACACCCGAAAGCACCTCTACGACATCACAACACTCTAAAAATACTTCCCAACACATCTTTTTAGGCAGATATGCATTGGGTAAACACTAACAAACGCGATCATAAACATCTCAAAAACCATCTAAGACACCTTCAAGCATCCCTAAGCTACCCCCAGACACGCTAAAACACCCCCAAAATTACCTCTCCAGGCATTTATGCATCAGGTACGCACTGACAAACGCAGTGACAAATGCCTCTAAACCTATCCAAGGTAACGTGAAACACCCGTAGAATACTCCAAGTTGCCTGAAAACACCTTCCGAATATACGTCCAGCCATTTATGCATCGGGTACACACTGACGAACGCACAGACAAATACCTCCAAACCTAAGATACCCTAACACACACCCCTAGAATGCTCACAGACGCCCGAACCCCCCCCCCCCCATCTACCCCTCAAAAAAAAGAAGAAAGGATGGAAGAAGCAGGGGGGGGGGGGGGTAAATTTGGCGTACGCGCAATTTACTCCCAGTAAAATTCTGCGGGCCAACTTTTTCGTGGAGGGAGTAGCCTACTTTCGGCTTGGTCAAGGGAGTAAATTTCTCGTAGGCCGTTTTTACTCCCAGTAAAAATTGGCACACGCGGTTTTTACTCCGGAGTAATTTCCGCGGGGAGTAAATTTCGCGTGTTACACTGGCTTACATCTCATCGGAAAGACAAGATCTGGAAGCCAGACCGTCATTCGAGGTCGAATGGAGGGGTGGGGGTAGGAAGTTGGGGATGGGGGAGTCCCTTGTACCAGAGTCATATCCAAAGTTTTTTGCCTACCAGACAAAAAGGTCCTTGAAACAATATGCCCAACACTCAGGTTTTTTTATATTGTGGTTATTAATGTTAGCCACAGGTCTTAGGTGTATATTCGGACAAACAAAAATCATTTGTATCTCCAAATCTATCTCTCTCTCTCTCTCGTATGCAAAAGAAACTCTTAACCCAAGAGCCTTCAGCCGTGAGAGAGAGAGTGAGTGTGTGTGTGTGGTGTATGAGTGCGTCCGTGTATGTGTGGAGGGGGGGAGACAAAGAGAAAGATCTATATATTAGCGTACCAATTTGTGTGTGCGTTTGTTTTTGAGAGAACAAGAGACAGAAAGTACCCCTTCCCCTCACAAAAATGCGTGTGTGCATGCACATGCGTACAAACACACACACACGCACACGCACGCACGCACACACAAGCATGTTGCCAGCACTCTGAACAAGATTCCACTAATTTATAATTACAAATGACTGTTTTAATAAAGACAGGATCATTATGAATAACATGTTTCAATGTCTTTGGTACACCCGATAACGACGTACAACAGTCTTAATGGAGGAATGAAACAATATAAAATAATAGTAATAATAACAACAGCAACAACAACAATAATAATAATAACAATAACAAGAAGAAGAAGAATGGGCATGTGTGTAAAAGCCTGCTGTACAGAATAATAAGGATTAGCTGTCAGAGAGGTCCAGCGGGACCTTACGCTTCTTTTTCCTAATAGTAAAACATGTTGAAGTCTAAACGCATGTGGGAGAGGCAGCACACACAGGAAAACAAACAACAATTTCAGTTTCAATTTAACAAGATGACGTCTCCGCGCTCGGAATAAATTCCATATGCACTAACGTCACCGGTGCAATGTGATGGAGAAGATCCAGAATGATCACGGCAACAAACAACAACAAGACCAACGACAACAATTACAACAATGACAGCAACAACAACGTCAAAAACAATGACAGCGACAACAACGACCACCACAACAACGAAAACAACAACAAAACCAACTACAACAACAAAAACAACAATGATAAGAGATTTTTGCTGATGGATTTTATTCAATTTTTCACAGTGGTTCTTGCCTTATAATTCTAACAGTCTTTGCTGATTCGATGTAGAGGAAGATATGTCATCAGCAATCACAGATGTCTGCAACATACACAAGAAATTATCAGTTTTTCACTCACAACTGGGAATAAAAGACAGAGAAACTTATTCCACTACAATAAGAACCTGACACAGAAACGTTTGGAGTTTGTTCAAGAGGGAGTCATCGCACTTGGATGATTCCATATGAGCTTCATCCAAATTTGTCAGCAATTATGTGGCAGACTCCTCAAGCCTGCGCTAAAGCCCATGTTCTGTCAAGATCTTTAAATGGAGAGGCGGGTGTGGGGAACACGATCCATTAACCCTTTGACTCCCACACCTTGTCCACCAGCATCCTGCATTGCCAACCATGCTAGCAAAGTAAAAACTTAACCATTTGATTCTGTCACCCTATCCACCAGCTTTCTTGAGGAAGCTGGTGGATAGTGTAAAGAAGTCAAAGGGTTAAGTTTTTGCAGTTGGTGAATAGGGTGAAGGAGTCAAAGGGTTAAACACTGACATCGCCATTACGAAAGGAGCAATAATGTTGGCAGCTATCAGGCCAGTGTTTAGGTCGCGTGGTGGTACTGAACTTCTGTTAACGTCCTATTGGTATACTCCGCCCAATCGGTATATTTCGTTGAAAACAGCATACACAGCAATATTTACAAAATCTAAAGCTTAACGTTTCAACATACTGTTTCGAAAGATTATAAAGGTGTACAAAATTAACATTAAAAGATCACGATTGAGTTAGAAATGCACTTATGTAAAAATTCCTGGGTACAATTTGGCCTCCCTCTCCCGACCTATTTTTGGTTTCGTCTGCTTTTACAGCCAACAAATTATTCAAAGCCATTTCGTCATTTCGATAGACAGTCCTATTTCGATCTAATGAACACTAAAGAAAATATCGTCTATAATTTATTATTTATGAGCAAGCTTGTGATGTTTCTGAAACGGAAAGAATGTACATAAAACATAAAGTGGACTACTGAAACACTATACAAAACTCACCCCTTTAGTGCTCGAACACTGTACATAACTCATTCCTAGAGCACTGGAACACTATACAGAACTCACTCCTTGAGTACTTGAACACCACAGAACTCACCCCTTGAGTACTGGAACTACATAGAACTCACCCTTAGAGTATTTAAACTATACATAACTCACCCCTAGAGTATTGAAACTATACACAACTCACCCCTAGAGTTCTGGAACATTATACAGAACTCACCCCAGAGTACTGGAATACTGCACAGAACTCACCCCCTGGAGTACTGGAACGCTAAGTAGAACTCGCGCTAGAATACTGGAACACTATACTGAACTCACTCCTAGATTGTAGGAAGATTGTACAGATTTCGCCTTTTTAGTGCTCGAACGCTGTACAGAACTCACCCCTAGAATACTGGAACATTATACAGAACTCGCCCTAGAGTACTGGAACACTATACAGAACTCACCCCTAGAGTATTGGAACACTATACAGAACTCACCCCTAGAGTATTGGAACACTATACAGAACTCACCCTGAGAGTACTGGAACACTATACAGAACTCACTCCTAGAGTATTGGAACACTATACAGAACTCATCCCTAGAGTACTGGAACACTATACAGAACTCACCTGAATACGAGTAATGCTGAAACATTTTACACAACTCACCTCTATGGAGCTGGAACAGGTGTTTCACCTGAACTTTTACTCCGTAGATTTATCAAGAGAGTCGAACTCTGGAACAAACAATTGATTAAGCGTCAAACAAATCTTTTAACTTTTAAAGGTTATGAGCCCATATCTTTATGTCTTCAACAAATTCTAGAAATTTTATTTGACATCTCGGAATAACGCAGCTTTGCATTTGAAAAAAGGACGTGTGTGTATGTATGTATGTAAGAATGTATTTATGCATGTATGCATGTATGTATGTATGTGTGTATGTGTGTGTGTGTGCGCGCGCGTGTGTGTGTGTGTTTAGGACTTTTCAATCTAGTAGATGAAGGAAGTAATATAGGCTGTTTTTGTTCCATATATCTATTGAAATAAGGGGAAATTGTTTCACGTCGACTGGATGTGTGTGTGTGTGTGTGTGTGTGGCGCGCTCGTGTGTGTGTGCGTGTGTTTACCTGTCTATCTGTCTGTCTGTCGGTGACAAAAATGTGTGGACACCAATTTCTTCGTTTTTTTCTGGATCATGTAGAAACACATTTATCAAATTTGGAACTTGGGTCAAAGCTATGGATCGTTGAAAAGTCGCGAAAAGGTCAGGTAACAAAGTCAAGGTCACACAGACTTGATGCCGGTTATACCAAAATTTCATTCAATTTTTGATACAGTCATAAAGTGGAAGAAAACTAGAGTGTTTTCAATACAGTCATAAAATGAAACAGAACAAGATCTACGCTTACCTAAACTTGAAACATATGCCTAGATCTATCTGGTACAAGAGAGAATCTAACAACCTGAACTTGTCAAAATGAGACCATCTTCCATCTCATCAGGGAAAACATAAAAGTACTGTTGCGTAAATGCAGACATTTGATAAAAAAAAAACCCAACTTCTTGATCTTACACCATTTCAAATGGTGCAATTAATCGTCAAAGACCATCACCGTCTACTTGGTCTTCCCGCTTTGGAATTTAGCCCAAGACAGCTGCCATGTTTTTTGTACACACGTTATAGTTTCAGTTTCAGTTTCTCATGATGACGTCTCCGCGCTCGAAATGACTTCCACATGCACTAACGTCACAGCTGCCATGTGATGGAGAAGATCCAGAATGATCATGGTACAAGCCTTAAGCCTGCACATAAACCCATGAGCTGGCCAGTGATGCGAGCATATGTATGTTTGTTTGTACATATATATGTATGTGTGTGTGTGTATGTTTGTGTGTGTATGTACATATGTGTGTATATGTAATGTACGTGTGTGTATGTGTGTGTATGTACGTTCGTGATTGTGTATGTATGCGTATACATGTATGCAGACTATGTATATGTGTATTTGTGTATGTGTGTGAGTGCGCGCTCTCGCTCACGCGCCAGCTTGCGCACGCGCGTGTGTTTTGTTTTGTGTGTGTCCAACGCTACCTTCCTCATCCTGGACTTCCGCTTGAGATCTGGTCCTTCCATGGCCAAGAGGTCGTCTGGTGGGGAAAAGGAAAATTTGCATTTCAATGTAAGGTGTGTGTTTGAAGAAGAAAATCACATTGGCATGGCCATGTAACAAGACCCAATGGCCTGGCTCCATTAATCGTCCAGTGAACTGTTAAGGTAAGGAGACGGTGGGGAAGACGAGGGGAAAGAAAAGATGGACTGACAACATCACTGAATGGACAGAGAAATCATTTGCAGACCCAGGCTTTGGCACACAGCCGACAGACTCACAAGGGGAGTCGGATTGAGAAACCTGACTACCTACAATGCGTGGGTTCGATTCCCGGAGGGCGACACATTGCTATTTTTAAAAAAAATTGGCGACAGCAGAGGGGCATCAAGGAGTCATGACCAGGAGTCCTTAGAGTGTCAGGAGTTAAGGGCCGAAACACTTGCTTGATGGGGATTCCTCTTTCTGCTGTCTGGTTCTCTCCAGAGTTTCTTACTATTTTCTGATAACATAATAAGAATAAAAATAATGGTGATGGTGGTAATGGTAGAGTAGTAATGATAATAACAACAATAAGAAGAAGAGTGTAATAACAATAACGATAATGATGATGATGATGATACTGATAGAAATAATAATGATAATAATAACGGTAATGATGCTAAATGTAATACTAATAGCAAGAAGAAGAGAAAGAAGAAGGAGAAAAACAAAAGAAAGAAAAGCAAGAAGAAGAATCATCATCGTCATCGTCACTGTGATCATAATAACAACAGTAATAGCAACAAAATGATAAAAATGATGAGAATAATAAGAAGAATGATAATAATGATGGTGGTGATAATATTTATAAGAGAAATACGTGTTTTGCTCTTTTAAGATTTGTTTTCATCATACATGACAAAATGCATTGACAAAGGGTACTGGCAAAGCAGAATAATTTGTATCAAAGATTTAAAGCTTGTATGTGTGTGTGTAGCCAAAATACCTTCTTCTTCTTTTTCAGCCGTGGGTTCCTGTTCACGTTTTTCTGCCTCGACCTCCTCTTCTGAAAATAAAACATGATGATGATGAGAACAATAATAACGATAAATAATAATAATAATAATAATAATAAGAAGAAGTACGAGAAGACAAAGAAAAACAAGAACAAGGAGAGTCACCACCATCGCCACTACCACCATCGCCAACATCATCAGATTCATAATAATAACAGTAATAATGTTTTTATATTGATCATACAAATATGATGATGATTATGAGGACGATGTTGTCGATGATGATGATGATGATGATGAAAGCAAAAACAACATCAACATCAAACTACAACAACAATAGTAATGATAATAAATGTGATGATGACTAGATGCCGTTTATACCAAAATTTCAATCAATTTTTGATACAGTCATAAAGTGGAACAAAACTAGAGTGTTTTCAATACAGTCATAAAATGAAACAGAACTAGATCTATGCTTACCTAAACTTGAAACATATGCCTAGATCTAGCTGATACAAGAGAGAATCTAACAACCTGAACTTGTCAAAATGAGACCATCTTCCATCTCATCAGGGAAAACATAAAAGTACTGTTGCGTAAATGCAGACATTTCATAAAAAAACAAAACTTCTTGATCTTACACCATTTCAAATGGTGCAATTAATCGTCAAAGACCATCACCGTCTACTTGGTCTTCCCGCTTTGGAATTTAGCCCAAGACAGCTGCCATGTTTTTTGTACACACGTTATAGTTTCAGTTTCTCATAATGACGTCTCCGCGCTGGAAATGACTTCCACATGCACTAACGTCACAGCTGCCATGTGATGGAGAAGATCCAGAATGATCATGGTACAAGCCTTAAGCCTGCACATAAACCTGTGAGCTGGCCAGTGATGCGAGCGTATGTATGTTTGTTTGTACATATATATATGTACGTGTGTGTGTGTATGTTTGTGTGTGTATGTGTGTACGTACGTATGTGTGTATATGTACACAGTGTGTGAATGTGTATGTAATGTACGTGTGTGTATGCGTGTGTATGTACGTTCGTGATTGTGTTTGTGTGTATGTATGTATGTACATGTATGCAGACTATGTATATGTGTATTTGTGTATGTGTGTGAGTGCGCGCTCTCGCTCACGCGCCAGCTTGCGCACGCGCGTGTGGTTTGTGTTTGTGTGTGTCCAACACTACCTTCCTCATCCTGGACTTCCCGCTTGAGATCTGTTTCTTCCATGGCCATGAGGTCGTCTGGTGGGGAAAAAGGAAAATTTGCATTTCAATGTAAGGTGTGTGTGTGAAGAAGAAAATCACATTGGCATGGCCATGTAACAAGACCCAATGGCCTGGCTACATTAATCGTCCAGTGAACTGTTAAGGTAAGGAGACGGTGGGGAAGACGAGGGGAAAGAAAAGATGGACTGACAACATCACTGAATGGACAGAGAAATCATTTGCAGACCCAGGCTTTGGCACACAGCCGACAGACTCACAAGGGTGAGTCGCATTGAGAAAACTGACTACCTACAATGCGTGGGTTCAATTCCCGGAGGGCTACACATTGCTATTTTTAAAAAAATTGGCGACAGCAGAGGGGCATCAAGGAGTCATGACCAGGAGTCCTTAGAGTGTCAGGAGTTAAGGGCCGAAACACTTGCTTGACGGGGGGTTCCTCTTTCTGCTGTCTGGTTCTCTCCAGAGTTTCTTACTATTTTCTGATAACATAATAAGAATAATAATAATGGTGATGGTGGTAATGGTAGAGTAGTAATGATAATAACAACAATAAGAAGAAGAGTGTAATAACAATAACGATAATGATGATGATGATGATACTGATAGAAATAATAATGATAATAATAACGGTAATGATGCTAAATGTAATACTAATAGCAAGAAGAAGAGAAAGAAGAAGGAGAAAAACAAAAGAAAGAAAAGCAAGAAGAAGAATCAACATCGTCATCGTCACTGTGATCATAATAACAACCGTAATAGCAACAAAATGATAAAAATGATGAGAATAATAAGAAGAATGATAATAATGATGGTGGTGATAATATTTATAAGAGAAATACGTGTTTTGCTCTTTTAAGATTTGTTTACATTCATACATGACAAAATGCATTGACATAGGGTACTGGCAAAGCAGAATAATTTGTATCAAAGATTTAAAGCTTGTATGTGTGTGTGTGTAGCCAAAATACCTTCTTCTTCTTTTTTAGCCGTGGGTTCCTGTTCTGAAAATAAAACATGATGATGATGAGAACAATAATAACGATAAAAAAAAAATAAATAAAAAACAAGAAGAAGAAGAAGTACGAGAAGACAAAGAAAAACAAGAACAAGGAGAGTCACCACCATCGCCACACCACCATCACCAACATCATCAGATTCATAATAATAACAGTAATAATGTTTTTATATTGATCATACAAATATGATGATTATGATGACGTTGTTGTCGATGTGCTGCTGCTGCTGATGATGATGAAAGCAAAAACAACATCAACAACAACTACACAACAACAATAGTAATGATAATAAATGTGATGATGACTAGATGCCGGTTATACCAAAATTTCAATCAATTTTTGATACAGTCATAAAGTGGAACAAAACTAGAGTGTTTTCAATACAGTCATAAAATGAAACAGAACTAGATCTACGCTTACCTAAACTTGGAACATATGCCTAGATCTATCTGGTACAAGAGAGAATCTAACAACCTGAACTTGTCAAAATGAGACCATCTTCCTTCTCATCAGGGAAAACATAAAAGTACTGTTGCGTAAATGCAGACATTTCATAAAAAAACAAAACTTCTTGATCTTACACCATTTCAAATGGTGCAATTAATCGTCAAAAACCATCACCGTCTACTTGGTCTTCCCGCTTTGGAATTTAGCCCAAGACAGCTGCCATGTTTTTTGTACACACGTTATAGTTTCAGTTTCTCATAATGACGTCTCCGCGCTGGAAATGACTTCCACATGCACTAACGTCACAGCTGCCTGTGATGGAGAAGATCCAGAATGATCATGGTACAAGCCTTAAGCCTGCACATAAACCTGTGAGCTGGCCAGTGATGCGAGCGTTTATGTATGTTTGTTTGTACATATATATATGTAGGTGTGTGTGTGTATGTTTGTGTGTGTATGTGTGTACGTACGTATGTGTGTATATGTACACAGTGTGTGAATGTGTATGTAATGTACGTGTGTGTATGCGTGTGTATGTACGTTCGTGATTGTGTTTGTGTGTATGTATGTATGCACATGTATGCAGACTATGTATATTTGTATTTGTGTATGTGTGTGAGTGCGCGCTCTCGCTCACGCGCCAGCTTGCGCACGAGCGTGTGTTTGTGTTTGTGTGTCCAACACTACCTTCCTCATCCTGGACTTCCCGCTTGAGATCTGGTTCTTCCATGGCCGTGAGGTCGTCTGGTGGGGAAAAAGGAAAATTTGCATTTCAATGTAAGGTGTGTGTGTGAAGAAGAAAATCACATTGGCATGGCCATGTAACAAGACCCAAGGGCCTGGCTACATTAATCGTCCAGTGAACTGTTAAGGTAAGGAGACGGTGGGGAAGACGAGGGGAAAGAAAAGATGGACTGACAACATCACTGAATGGACAGAGAAATCATTTGCAGACCCAGGCTTTGGCACACAGCCCACAGACTCACAAGGGGAGTCGCATTGAGAAACCTGACTACCTACAATGCGTGGGTTCGATTCCCGGAGGGCGACACATTGCTATTTTAAAAAAAATTGGCGACAGCAGAGGGGCATCCAGGAGTCATGACCAGGAGTCCTTAGAGTGTCAGGAGTTAAGGGCCGAAACACTTGCTTGATGGGGATTCCTTTTCTGCTGTCTGGTTCTCTCCAGAGTTTCTTACTATTTTCTGATAACATAATAAGAATAATAATAATGGTGATGGTGGTAATGGTAGAGTAGTAATGATAATAACAACAATAAGAAGAAGAGTGTAATAACAATAAGGATAATGATGATGATGATGATACTGATAGAAATAATAATGATAATAATAACGGTAATGATGATAAATATAATACTAATAGCAAGAAGAAGAGAAAGAAGAAGGAGAAAAACAAAAGAAAGAAAAGCAAGAAGAAGAATCATCATCGTCATCGTCACTGTGATCATAATAACAACAGTAATAGCAACAAAATGATAAAAATGATGAGAATAATAAGAAGAATGATAATAATGATGGTGGTGATAATATTTATAAGAGAAATACGTGTTTTGCTCTTTTAAGATTTGTTTTCATTCATACATGACAAAATGCATTGACAAAGGGTACTGGCAAAGCTGAATAATTTGTATCAAAGATTTAAAGCTTGTATGTGTGTGTGTAGCCAAAATACCTTCTTCTTCTTTTTCAGCCGTGGGTTCCTGTTCACGTTTTTCTGCCTCGACCTCCTCTTCTGAAAATAAAACATGATGATGATGAGAACAATAATATCGATAAATATAATAATAATAATAATAATAATAAGAAGAAGAAGTACGAGAAGACAAAGAAAAACAAGAACAAGAAGAGTCACCACCATCGCCACTACCACCATCACCAACATCATCAGATTCATAATAATAACAGTAATAATGTTTTTATATTGATCATACAAATATGATGATGATTATGAGGACGATGTTGTCGATGATGATGATGATGATGATGAAAGCAAAAACAACATCAACATCAACATCAACTACAACAACAATAGTAATGATAATAAATGTGATGATGACTAGATGCCGGTTATACCAAAATTTCAATCAATTTTTGATACAGTCATAAAGTGGAAGAAAACTAGAGTGTTTTCAATACAGTCATAAAATGAAACAGAACTAGATCTACGCTTACCTAAACTTGAAACATATGCCTAGATCTATCTGGTACAAGAGAGAATCTAACAACCTGAACTTGTCAAAATGAGACCATCTTCCATCTCATCAGGGAAAACATAAAAGTACTGTTGCGTAAATGCAGACATTTGATAAAAAAACAAAACTTCTTGATCTTACACCATTTCAAATGGTGCAATTAATCGTCAAAAACCATCACCGTCTACTTGGTCTTCCCGCTTTGGAATTTAGCCCAAGACAGCTGCCATGTTTTTTGTACACACGTTATAGTTTCAGTTTCTCATAATGACGTCTCCGCGCTGGAAATGACTTCCACATGCACTAACGTCACAGCTGCCATGTGATGGAGAAGATCCAGAATGATCATGGTACAAGCCTTAAGCCTGCACATAAACCTGTGAGCTGGCCAGTGATGTGAGCGTATGTATGTTTGTTTGTACATATATAAGCTACGCACAAAAAGTTAAGGATCACTTGCACAAAAATTCATAACTTTCAAAATAAGAAAGCCAATGCGCTGAAGTTTGGCAAACATTTAATTCCATGCTTTAGTGATAACGATACACAATTGCCTTCAATTTCGAGCAATCGTTTGGTGTGTACATTTGATCAAAATGGGTACGTATCGAAATTTGATTTCCCAAAGTCATTGAAATCACAAGACAGGGCATTCTGATGCTCCCAAAAGTTCAGTAATGCGTGTAACCGCCGTGGCTGTTCTGGCACTCGACGCAGCGACTCCTCATCGAGTTGACCAGGTTGGTGAAGATCCTCTGTGGAAGCGCCTGCCACTCAGCCTGCAGCATCTGGTAGAGGTGTTGGGCATCCCTGGGAGGGGGGGTGGTTGCTCCTCACTTTGCGATCCAGCTCATCCCAGAGGTTCTCAATCGGGTTGAGATCGGGACTGCATGCTGGCCACTCCATTCTGTTGACTCCAGACTGCTGCAGGAAGTCGTTGACCACCCTTGCCCTGTGGGGGCGAGCGTTGTCATCCTGGTAGACAGCCGTCGGTCCAATCTGCTGCAGTGTAGGCACAGCCAGCGGTTGAAGGATCTCATCCCGGTATCGGAGGCCAGTCAGGTTACCCTGTACATGATACAAGGATGTTCTGTGGTGAAGGCTGAAGGCCCCCCAGACCATTACAGAACCTCCACCAAAGGCCACCTTTTATTGGACAGTGGTGTCAATAAAGCGTTGTCCTGGGCGCCTCCAGACCCTCAGTCGGCCGTCGTTGTGGTTCATGGTGAAGCGTGATTCATTACTGAACAGGACCTGGGACCATTGCTGACGTGTCCACCTCACGTGACGTCTGCAGAAGGCGCGGCGTGCTGCCCTATGGGCTGAAGTCAAGCGTGGCCGTACAGCTGGGCGACGAGAACGGAGGTTAAACCCATGAAGGCGGTTCCGTATGGTCTGCTTGCTGATGTTGATGTTAATAGCCACCCTCAGCTGCCTTCGAATGATGCTGGAAGAGGCTGTTCTTGTCTGCAGGGCTTGTCGTTCAATGAGACGATCTTCATGTGGGTTTGTCTTCTTCGGTCGACCAGATCTGCGTCTTTCATGGACCCTCCCAGTGGCTGTGAAGCGTTGAATCAGTCTGACAATGACCGAGATGGACACCTGAAGTCGCCTGGCCACTTCTCGCTTGGGAACACCATCTTGGAACCATGCAACAGCTCGTCCCCTCTCAAACTCGCTCAATTTTCGTCGTGGAGGCATTGTCAGATCAGGCCTACTACTGGTGGAATGTCTTCTTATAAAGCCAAGCAAGAGACAGCATCTCACACATAAACAGCAGTGCTTGCACGTGCATAATGGTTTTTCCATCTGGCTTGTGCAATGTGTTCAGGCAGAACGGTCCAAAACAAGGTCCTTTTTCGCAAGTTTCCGCTTTTCCGTTTGCGGCCAAGCACAGTAGTAGAGAATCCCGTGCAATTTTCGCACTAACACAACATCGCCCACTTACAGCTGAACAAGAATTCATAACAATTTGGCTGGACTGAGAAATAAATAACAGTAGCGAACTGAGTTTATTACGCACCTGTTTTCTCATAGTGATCCTTAACTTTTTGTGCGTAGCTTATATGTACGTGTGTGTGTGTATGCTTGTGTGTGTATGTGTGTACGTACGTATGTGTGTATATGTACACAGTGTGTGAATGTGTATGTAATGTACGTGTGTGTATGCGTGTGTATGTACGTTCGTGATTGTGTTTGTGTGTATGAATGTATGTACATGTATGCAGACTATGTATATGTGTATTTGTGTATGTGTGTGAGTGCGTGCTCTCGCTCAGGCGCCAGCTTGCGCACGCGCGTGTGTTTGTGTTTGTGTGTGTCCAACACTACCTTCCTCATCCTGGACTTCCCGCTTGAGATCTGTTTCTTCCATGGCCGTGAGGTCGTCTGGTGGGGAAAAAGGAAAATTTGCATTTCAATGTAAGGTGTGTGTGTGAAGAAGAAAATCACATTGGCATGGCCATGTAACAAGACCCAATGGCCTGGCTACATTAATCGTCCAGTGAACTGTTAAGGTAAGGATACGGTGGGGAAGACGAGGGGAAAGAAAAGATGGACTGACAACATCACTGAATGGACAGAGAAATCATTTGTAGACCCAGGCTTTGGCACACAGCCCACAGACTCACAAGGGGGAGTCGCATTGAGAAACCTGACTATCTACAATGCGTGGGTTCAATTCCCGGAGGGCGACACATTGCTATTTTAAAAAAAATTGGCGACAGCAGAGGGGCATCCAGGAGTCATGACCAGGAGTCCTTAGAGTGTCAGGAGTTAAGGGCCGAAACACTTGCTTGATGGGGGTTCCTCTTTCTGCTGTCTGGTTCTCTCCAGAGTTTCTTACTATTTTCTGATAACATAATAACAATAAGAATAATGGTGATGGTGGTAATGGTAGAGTAGTAATGATAATAACAACAATAAGAAGAAGAGTGTAATAACAATAACGATAATGATGATGATGATGATGATACTGATAGAAATAATAATGATAATAATAACGGTAATGATGATAAATGTAATACTAATAGCAAGAAGAAGAGAAAGAAGAAGGAGAAAAACAAAAGAAAGAAAAGCAAAAAGAAGAATCATCATTGTCATCGTCACTGTGATCATAATAACAACAGTAATAGCAACAAAATGATAAAAATGATGAGAATAATAAGAAGAATGATAATAATGATGGTGGTGATAATATTTATAAGAGAAATACATGTTTTGCTCTTTTAAGATTTGTTTTCATTCATAATGACAAAATGCATTGACAAAGGGTACTGGCAAAGCAGAATAATTTGTATCAAAGATTTAAAGCTTGTATGTGTGTGTGTAGCCAAAATACCTTCTTCTTCTTTTTCAGCCGTGGGTTCCTGTTGACGTTTTTCTGGCTCGACCTCCTCTTCTGAAAATAAAACATGATGATGATGAGAACAATAATAACGATAAATATAATAATAATAATAATAATAATAATAAGAAGAAGAAGTACGAGAAGACAAAGAAAAACAAGAACAAGGAGAGTCACCACCATCGCCACTACCACCATCGCCAACATCATCAGATTCATAATAATAACAGTAATAATGTTTTTATATTGATCATACAAATATGATGATGATTATGATGACGATGTTGTCGATGATGATGATGATGATGATGAAAGCAAAAACAACATCAACATCAACATCAACTACAACAACAATAGTAATGATAATAAATGTGATGATGACTAGATGCCGGTTATACCAAAATTTCAATCAATTTTTGATACAGTCATAAAGTGGAAGAAAACTAGAGTGTTTTCAATACAGTCATAAAATGAAACAGAACTAGATCTATGCTTACCTAAACTTGAAACATATGCCTAGATCTATCTGGTACAAGAGAGAATCTAACAACCTGAACTTGTCAAAATGAGACCATCTTCCATCTCATCAGGGAAAACATAAAAGTACTGTTGCGTAAATGCAGACATTTGATAAAAAAACAAAACTTCTTGATCTTACACCATTTCAAATGTGTGCAATTAATCGTCAAAGACCATCACCGTCTACTTGGTCTTCCCGCTTTGGAATTTAGCCCAAGACAGCTGCCATGTTTTTTGTACACACGTTATAGTTTCAGTTTCTCATAATGACGTCTCCGCGCTGGAAATGACTTCCACATGCACTAACGTCACAGCTGCCATGTGATGGAGAAGATCCAGAATGATCATGGTACAAGCCTTAAGCCTGCACATAAACCTGTGAGCTGGCCAGTGATGCGAGCGTATGTATGTTTGTTTGTACATATATATATGTACGTGTGTGTGTGTATGTTTGTGTGTGTATGTGTGTACGTACGTATGTGTGTATATGTACACAGTGTGTGAATGTGTATGTAATGTACGTGTGTGTATGCGTGTGTATGTACATTCGTGATTGTGTTTGTGTGTATGTATGTATGTACATGTATGCAGACTATGTATATGTGTATTTGTGTATGTGTGTGAGTGCGCGCTCTCGCTCACGCGCCAGCTTGCGCACGCGCGTGTGTTTGTGTTTGTGTGTGTCCAACACTACCTTCCTCATCCTGGACTTCCCGCTTGAGATCTGTTTCTTCCATGGCCATGAGGTCGTCTGGTGGGGAAAAAGGAAAATTTGCATTTCAATGTAAGGTGTGTGTGTGAAGAAGAAAATCACATTGGCATGGCCATGTAACAAGACCCAATGGCCTGGCTACATTAATCGTCCAGTGAACTGTTAAGGTAAGGAGACGGTGGGGAAGACGAGGGGAAAGAAAAGATGGACTGACAACATCACTGAATGGACAGAGAAATCATTTGTAGACCCAGGCTTTGGCACACAGCCCACAGACTCACAAGGGGGAGTCGCATTGAGAAACCTGACTATCTACAATGCGTGGGTTCAATTCCCGGAGGGCGACACATTGCTATTTTAAAAAAAATTGGCGACAGCAGAGGGGCATCCAGGAGTCATGACCAGGAGTCCTTAGAGTGTCAGGAGTTAAGGGCCGAAACACTTGCTTGACGGGGTTCCTCCTTCTGCTGTCTGGTTCTCTCCAAAGTTTCTTACTATTTTCTGATAACATAATAACAATAAGAATAATGGTGATGGTGGTAATGGTAGAGTAGTAATGATAATAACAACAATAAGAAGAAGAGTGTAATAACAATAAGGATAATGATGATGATGATGATACTGATAGAAATAATAATGATAATAATAACGGTAATGATGATAAATGTAATACTAATAGCAAGAAGAAGAGAAAGAAGAAGGAGAAGAAGAAAAGAAAGAAAAGCAAGAAGAAGAATCATCATCGTCATCGTCACTGTGATCATAATAACAACAGTAATAGCAACAAAATGATAAAAATGATGAGAATAAGAAGAAGAATGATAATAATGATGGTGGTGATAATATTTATAAGAGAAATACGTGTTTTGCTCTTTTAAGATTTGTTTTCATTCATACATGACAAAATGCATTGACAAAGGATACTGGCAAAGCAGAAGAATTTGTATCAAAGATTTAAAGCTTGTATGTGTGTGTGAAGCCAAAATACCTTCTTCTTCTTTTTCAGCCGTGGGTTCCTGTTCACGTTTTCCTGGCGAGACCTCCTCTTCTGAAAATAAAACATGATGATGATGAGAACAATAATAACGATAAAAAAAAATTAAAAAAAATGATAAGAAGAAGAAGTACGAGAAGACAAAGAAAAACAAGAACAAGAAGAGTCACCACCATCGCCACTACCACCATCACCAACATCATCAGATTCATAATAATAACAGTAATAATGTTTTTATATTGATCATACAAATATGATGATGATTATGATGACGATGTTGTCGATGATGATGATGATGATGAAAGCAAAAACAACATCAACAACAACTACTACAACAACAACAACAGTAATAATAATAAATGTGATGATGATGATGATGATGATGATGATGATGATGATGACGACGACGACAACAACGACAACGACGACGACGATGATGATGATGATGATTATGATCATCATCATCATCATCGTCGTCGTCGTCATCATCATCATCATCATTACCACACTATAATAATAATGATATAGTGAGCCCTAAAGGCAATGGCACAAGCAGCGGGGAAATGTTCCAGCTGGATCTGGACCTGGAGGAACAAAAGTGAACTTCATAAGACTTAAAAAATTCCCCCCATATGTTGCTGGTGACCGATAACCATGTGGTTAAGACATCCGTCACAAGGGTGAGTCGCGTTGAGAAACCTGACTACCTAGAATGCGTGGGTTGATTCCCGGAGGACGACACATTTCTATTTTTTTTTAAAAATGGTGACAGCAGAGAGGAGACATGGGGGCATGAGTAACCTGATTGATCTTTGACTTAGTACCAGTAACAATAAGCTCAGTCTTAACATCATTCATACTGATTGATCTTTGACTTAGTACCAGTAACAATAAGCTCAGTTTTATAATCATTCATCTTCAGCTTGTTTTCACTCATTCACTTGGAGACATCCTCTGTACAATCTCTCAGACTGCACTCAAGAGCGTCAAAATCTGATGGGGCAGAGGAGCTATGCGGCTGTGAGTCATCCGCAAAGAAGTGGTATGAGTGACCTGACTGATGAATGATAGTGCTGAGAGGTTGTGTATACATAGTGAACAGGACAGGTCCCAAGACAGAACCTTGTGGGACACCACATTTCAGCACAGATGGATTTGATTTGTGGCCAGTGACAACAGACTGGGTACGGCCAGTCAAATAGGAGGTAACCAGTCCAGAACCGTTCCAGGACAGCCAAAAGTGGTACGCAACCGCGTTATGATGATGCTATGGTCTATGGTGCCAAATCCTGCTGACAAGTCAAGCAGTGACAAGATAGACACACTCCCATTGTCTGAAGCCTGAAGGAGGTCATTGACCACACGCAATAGAGCGGTTTCTGTGCTATGGCACTTACGGTAGGCTGACTGGAATGGCTCTAGCAGGTTGTGAGATTCCAGATGCTGCAGAAGCTGTTCTAGTACATTACGTTCCAACACCTTTGATAGGAATGGTAGATTGGAAACTGGACGATAATTCTTCAAGCAGTCTGGGTCGAGGTTTGCCTTCTTCAGAAGGGGCTTGACAAGAGCGAGCTTAAAGCACTGAGGCACAACACCAGATGACAAGGACTTATTCATAATATCTGTGACAATTGGAGTAATTTCATATAGACAATCAAATAGGATAGAGGCAGGGATAGGGTCAAGGTCACAGGACTTCTTTGGCATTTTCTTCAGTATCTCTCTCACACAACCCTCAGACATAAGCTCAACATTTTCTAGCTGTGTACCAGAGAACACAACAGCATCAGTGGGGCATGGTGTATCAGGGTCAAAGCTGCTTCTGATCCGTTCAATCTTTCCAAAAAAAAAAATCATTGAATTTATCAGGAAGAGACTCTGGGGGGATGTTAGAAGGAAGCACAGTATCTCCAGCTTTTCCCAGCATCTGATCACTGAGGCGGAAGAGTTCTCTGGAACTATCAGCGCCTACTATCTTACAACATATGTACTTTTTCTTTATTCACGTATTATATTTGTAACTATGTTACGCTGCTCTGCATATATTTCTCTATGAACGGTCAGACCGGACTCACGCCACGCACGCTCAGCGGTACGCCGTAGCACTTTAGCATGAATGACTTCAAGAGTCATCCAAGGGGCGGATATA
>CM060308.1:13985175-14000175 GCA_030674185.1 Monoplex corrugatus | reverse complement strand
TGATTATCTTGAAACAGTTTCCAAACATAGGCGTTTACTAAATTACAAGATTCATTTAAAGAGGGAGAAAGCTTTATGTTGTTTGATTCTGGTGAACCCTTAGCTCCTCGTTTGGCAGCCCTGTCAACCACATCGTTATGATGAAACGAACAATGAGATGGTATCCAACAAAAATTTCTATTACCATTTCAGATCTAGTGTCTAATTTCATCAATTCAAGAGCCTGAAGCACTGATTTAGAATCAACGCAGAAAAGGATTTGTGATATATTTCGAGGATAATTTACTAAGTAATTTAAAGCCATCAGTATTGCAAAGAGTTCAGCTGTAAATATTGATTTGTTGGGTCCTATATGGAAAGATTTCTCTATTTTAAGAGCTGGTATTAGAAACGCAGAACCTGCTATTTTCTCAATTAATGAGCCATCTGTGTAGATTTTTAAATGATTGGGATAAAAGTGTTCAATATGACATTTAACTCGACTCGCTAATAAGTTGATATTATATTCTTTCTTTAAATCAGTGTGGTGTATATCAAAGTTTGCTCTTAAGAGTTCCCAACTGGGTACTGGAGAAAAAGAAGGTCTTATAGATATAGGATCCGCTTCTAAATCAATTCCAGAGCCATTCATGATGTCGTATGTATACGTTGCAAGTGTGGCGTGTGAAGATTTAGCTCGTTTTGGAAAATCAATGTCTGATCTTAAATTTATATCAGGTCTCAAAACATTTTCAGTGGTGGTATTTCTTAGCAGAAATTTGGTAGAGACGAGTTTCCTTTTTCATCAAGCGGCAACGTATCAATTTCACCGTAAGTACGGAGGTTGGAAGCATGCATTGGAAGACCAAGCGCAAGTTTAAAACTTTTGCATTCTATACTTTGTAGTTTTTGTAGTAAGTGTCTAGGTGCACTAAAGAATATTTCTTGGGCATATGTTAGTTTAGATCTAATGAGAGATTTACATAGATGTACAAGTGTTGATGGATTATGTCCCCATGGTTGTTTGCACACTATTTTCAAAAAATTTAGACTTTTGGGCTTTTGTGAGTAAGTAGTCGACATGCAGATTCCATGATAATTTTGCTGTAAAGAAAACACCTAAGAATTTAATGGTTTGGTTATACTGAAGAACGGTATCTCCTAGTTTAAAGGTGGGCATTATGTCCGGGTTAGACCCACTATTAAATAAAATTATCTTTGTCTTCTCCGTAGATAGATGGAGCCCATTTTCTGCCATGTATTTCGCTATTTTGTCAAGTTCTAATTGATAAAGTTTGCGTGTATAGTTGATACTACGAGAAGGAGTTTTCCTCTTCATGTTTACCGGCATCCACATGCAAGATCATCAGCATACTGGACTAATGTGACATCTTTAGATATTCTACTTGGTAAATCATTCATTAGTATCATAAAAAGGAGAGTGCTATAACTGATCCCTGTGGGATACCCATTTGAAGGGTTCGTTTTTTTGAATACACGTTTCCAATCCTGGTTTGAATTACTCGGTTTTCCAACAGACACTTCACATAATTATAAACACGACCTGTTAGTCCTATGGTTTTTAATTTAAATAATAATCGGGAGTGCCACACTTTGTCGTATGCTTTGGTTATATCAAAAAATGTGGCCAATACACATTTACGTCTTGCAAATTGTCGCTTTATGTCAGTGGTTAATTTAGTTAAGAGTTCCACTGTTGACCTGCCTTTTCGAAAACCAGCCTGATTGACAGGTATAATGTTATTCTTTTCACAATAGTGCAACAACCTGTGTACAATGATTTTCTCCATCAGTTTACAGACGTGGGATGTTAGTGCAATTGGCCTATAATTTTTCAGATCAGTGTTACATTTACCCGCTTTTGGGATAGGAACCACTATTGTCTGTTTCCAAGTGTCCGGCATTTTGCTACTATTCCAACATTTTTCAAAGATAGTATATAGCAAAATTACAAAATTTTCGGGTAAATGTTTCAGCATCTGATTAGAAATGGCATCTAATCCTACTGACGCTTTTTTGTTTGGAATAGACTTAATGGCATCTTTTATTTCTTGAAGTGTAATTGATGCGTTCATGTAGTGTGTATTATCTGGGGCAGGGTCGTTATAAACCTCTGTCTTTTCTTCTCGTTCCCTATGATTTTGACTGGAAACAGGAAGGCCGTCATTATGGCAGACTTCAGCAAATAAATCTGCAAAAGCTTCTGCCTTTTCCAACGAGCTTGGGAAAGGATTATTGGCTAGCTTTATCGGAAATGACGGCAAACTGATCCCAATTTTCATAATTTTTAGTTTCTCCGAAATTCTATGCATGTCTTTGTGATTATTTATTTCAGATTTACAAAATGTTGTCCAATACAGCTCTTTGACTTGTTCTATGATTCTGTTACATTTTATGTTGGCACTTTTCATCGCTCTATGATTTTCAGGTATCCGATTGTTTATGTATGTTTTAAAGCTTTTTATCTTTTCGTTAACTGCTTTTTCACAATCCTTATTCCACCAAACATTTCCGCGATGTTTTCCTGTATTTGATGCCTTTACTTTTGGGATGGAAATGTTGGCAGCATTTAAAAGGGAGTCACAGAAAAATGTGTACAAGTTGTCTATGTTGGTGGTATCAGATAGATCTATTTTTGTATTATGAAGGATTGCTTTAAATTTAGTCCAGTCTGCTTCTTTATAATTAAATCGTGGTAAACTTTCATGTGATATCATGCTATCTTGTAAGTTATTTTCTGTTTCAGGTCTATGGTTTAGGCTGAGAATTATGGGGATATGATCTGATCCTAAAGAGTCTACAGCTGTTTTCCATGTGGCGTTTATCGCTAGTGATGGCGACACTAAAGTTAGATCTATCGCTGTGGGTCGATGGGATGCAATGTCAGGGATACGGGTAACACGTCCATCATTAAGCAGACATAAATTTGAGTCCACAAGGTTATCGATGAACCTGTTGCTGGTAATATGAGTACAGTCCCTTTCCCAAAACGGAGCATGCGCGTTGAAGTCACCACCAATGATCCATTTATCGTGGTGATCTTCAAAATGTCTCAGCCATTCTGTGTTCTCAGTATCTGGGCCTCTTGGTAAATAGACAGAGGCCATATTTAGGACTAATGATGAGGAAAATTTTATAGTAGCAGCACATGACGAAATAGAAGCAGTAGATCTTGGCACTGGAGATTTTGTTTCACAAAAGTTCAGTCCTTCACGAACATATATTGCCGTAAAAATTCGGCTACCATCATTTATAGAGCTGTAGATGGGTGGGTAATAAAACCCTGATAATTTGGGCAAATCCTTTTTGTCGGTATTCAGCGACTGTAAAAGTAAGACCTGGAAATTTGTAGAAGAGAGATAGTTACTGAGGTAATGAATATTTTTAACAATGGAACGAGTGTTCCACTGAAGTATATTTACTTTAAGGTTTGTACACTTATTTATCATGATCGATCAAACTGGCACAGAGCAGTGCAGGTAGTATGGATGGAGTTATTAGATAATGGCAAGTTTGTTAATACAAGTAAATGTTCAAAAAATGTCGAAAATCGTTAAAAAAGGCACGTGAATAATTAACACCAAAAAAAAAAAATAAATAAAATAAACACCAGGAGTTGAAAAGAACAGTATAACAATAAAACTTTTAAGTAGAAGTGCGAATTCCTAGCAGTTGATCAACAGTGTCTTAAATCATATAGTTCCTTAGTATATACGACAACAGTAGGCCTAAAAATAAAAACAACTATGTGAGAAAGGAAATGGCAAACGTTACTCAAATCAGGAACAGCTTTGTATGAATAGTATCTGCTGTCATCTTATACATCTGGTGCTGTCACAAGAAACGATCGACACGAAGTGGTTACCACACATGATTTTTTAGTACATTAAAATAATTTTGATGTTGAAAGTCCTGTTGATCCCACCACGGCCGATAC
The DNA here is from genome assembly GCA_030674185.1 of Monoplex corrugatus. Taxonomy (NCBI): domain Eukaryota; kingdom Metazoa; phylum Mollusca; class Gastropoda; order Littorinimorpha; family Ranellidae; genus Monoplex; species Monoplex corrugatus. The sequence continues at coordinate 13,996,238 of CM060308.1, read as the reverse complement.
GAGTGAAAAGTCATAGACGGCGCTGTAGGGTAATAACGATCAAAACTGGTGGTGGGTGGATGTTCTGTGTAGTGAAGAGGACGGTGTCGGTGTCGGTGTGGTTTTGGCCTTTTCCAAAAGAGATTTCTAACGTGGTTACCGATGTTTTTGGCTAAGATGGAAGAGCCACGAGAGCTAGGATGTATAGTATCTCTGAAAAGATCTTTGCGTTTGGTATTGAGATTGTCGTTTCCGATGAACGATACATTGCTGTGTCCATGTAGCGCTGAGGTGACAAGGGCGTTAAAAAGTTCCCTTTTTATCCGAAGGGCCTTGTCTTTCATGGGCGTAACCTTGCTGATGATTATTTTACATTTTGGGTGCATGGTTTTAGCATCTTCCACAATCTTTACGAAATTGTCACTTGCTGTTTTTGGATCAGTCGTTTTCAGATCGTTGACGCCAGTGTGAAGTAGAATGCAGTCCACTGGATTGGAAGTCAAGTGTTCCTCAGTTAGACATTTCTGCATGTCACTAATTTTGTGTGATGTCCTCGCTTTTGCCATGAAGACATACGACGATCCCAGTCTTTTATTATCTAATGTGTGTGTGTGTGTGTGTGTGTGTGTGTGTGTGTGTGTGTGTGTGCCAACATAGGAGAGAAGAGGAGCAGACGGAAGAATTAAGACCAATCAACAGCCAGCTCAGTCCAGACCTACCCATCCTACACACACCTTGTTATAGCTACCAACACGCATGCAGTAGACGTGTACTTCCCCCTTCTTGACTCTTCGTCTGCAAACAGCAACCAGAAAAACACGGAAAAAAATACAGAATCAGAACATGTATTCAATACAACCGGACAAGACAGGCGCAATTCTATGTGCCAGCTGGCCTTTGTCAAACGTAAACGTAAGATCACAAACATCATCATCATCATCATCATCATCATCATCATCATCATCATCATCAGGTGCCCTGCCGCATGGCGTTGGCGACCATGGACTTCCAACCATCTCTATCTCTCGTTGCCCCTAGTATCTCCCCCAACCTCCTCATCCCCAGCTAAACAGTTGTGCCGTACTCTGTACTATCAGCTACGCAGAATTGGTAAGATTCGCTCCTTCCTTTCCACTGATGCTACCAACAAGCTTGCTGTCTCTTTCATACTATCTAGACTGGACTATTGTAACTCTCTATTCGCAGGTCTCCATGACAATCAACTATCTAAACTTCAGCGCATACAGAACTACGCGGCTCGCCTTGTTCTCCGCAAGCCCAGGCGTGAGAGTGCAAAATCTCTGCTTAGAACACTTCATTGGCTCCCGGTAAAGGCTAGGATTCAATATAAAGTTGCCTGTCTCTGCTTTCAGTGTATCTATCACGAGAACATGCCATCCTATCTTGCCAACCTCCTGCAGGGTTACAAACCTTCTCGAACGCTCCGCTCTTCTGACACCTCACTGTTGACTGTTCCTCGCTTCTCTCTAGACACCTTTGGTAAAAAATCTTTCTCTGTCTTTGGCCCAAATGTATGGAACTCTCTACCACTGTCTCTCAGAAAAACTAAGTGTTTCTCAACCTTCAAACGGCACCTGAAAACCCACCTCTTTCAAACTCATCTAACCTGAAGAGCCTTAGTTTGCAAGTCTGTCATCAGACTAATCTCTCCTGCCTGTATAACAGTATTTTGTATAAGGGCCTATAGAGCAAGGTGTGTGTGTGCGTGCATGTGTGTATGTGTGTGTGTGTGTGTGTGTGTGTGTGTGTGTGTGTGTGTGTGTGTGTGTGTGTGTGTGTGTGTGTGTGTGTGTGTGTGTGTGCTTGAGTGAGCATGTGTGTGTATCACTGTATGTGTACAGCTGAGGAAGGGATAGGGGAGAAATTGAGTGGGAAAGAGACTGAAATACTTTAAGAAACTTTTTCAAATCTTTGTTTGTATGTAAATTGTGATGTATGATATGCGAATAGTTCATAATTTGTGAGGAATTTTGATTGTCAAGGTATTAATGCTGTAATACTGAAGTTGTAATGTTTTTCCTGTATATGGATTAGAATTTTTCTGTTTTTATCTTCATTCAAAATATTGATTATAATTTTATGTACAACTATTGCATGCATAAACACACACACACGCATGCAAACATAGCACACGCACACACACACACACAACACACTCTCTCTCTCTCACACACACACACACATTCTTACAAACACACGCGCACAGCAACGCACACGCACGCACACACACATGTACACACACACGTACGCAAGCACACACACGCAGCAATATATAAACACAGTATGCCTCTTTATTCATATGAAAAATCTGTTAATCTTTCTTCATTACATAAGTCAGTGTTTAAATTTTAATATTCTGTGGTTTCTTATGTGTCTTCTTACTTGTATAGCTTTAATGTTTGTTGTTATCTTATTGTGTATGTAATTGTGAACATTTTTTATCACCTTTTGCCTTTCTTGCGAAATGTAAAGCGCTGGTGAGCATGTTTTTTATATGGAATATGCGCTATACAAATAAACATTATTATTATTACTTTGCAAGTCCGTCCAGCATTCTCTCCCTGGGTCTATCTGGTGCTCTCTTTCCCTCCAGCTTTCCTATTGTGACCAGGTGCTCCAAATCCCCCTTTCCTCATAAAATGGCCTATAAATGTTGCCTGTCTTTTCCTAATCTTCCTTATGAGTGATCTACTTGTGTCTGCCTCCATCAATACTGTCTCATTTGCTTTCTTTGCTGTCCATGGAACTCTCAACATTCTTCTGAGAAACCACATCTCGGCTGCCTCAATCTTGCTCTGGCTTTACTTGCTGAGTGTCCACGTCTCGCAGAATAAACACGGAACGTCAGAACACTGTTGCAGAAAGGTAAATTAGACAACATCAGAATAAACACCAAATACAAAAAAAAGAAAGAAAAAAATGGGAGAAAAAGACATACTCCCCTGCTGCTTCGTCCAGTAGGAGGAGAAAAGAACTAAACCGCAGTCGCGCTTCTTTTGGACGTCGTTCGCAAAGCCACTCTATAATGATGACTGTCTGCGACGATGCGTACGCTGAGTGTTTTCGTGTCTCTATAAATCTTTTTGATGACACCATGGCTCACAGGACCTTGAACACATGTATTTGATTTTTTTGCGTGTGTACAGCAAAACAGTTTGTTTGAGGGTGGATGTGATGCGTCTAGTGTGTCGGCTAGTGACTGGTGACTGACTGCTTGTCACCTATCACTTTCACAGCCTACACCGCTGGCTAGCAGCTAAGCGAAAAGAAGAGCAGAAGGCGTAAGTCTCTTCCTGTCAGTACATAGTCTCTCCATCCGCAAACCCTACGTTGTGCCTCCTCGTGGCGACAGGCGGTAACTGAGCACCTCACGGACTCAGGCTAAATCTCGTAGGACTCGGAGGAGGTCTGGCCCCCAGACGTGCGGCATGCAGGCCCACCGGCGTGTGGATATGCCCTGGTGCCCACGAACCAGATCCCCAAGCTATGGGTAAATAGCTCCACTGCCTTGTGGACATCTCGGGAGAGAGTAAGGCTAAGGGAGTTAACCCTGAAAAAAAAACCGATGGAAGGCAAGGGGAAACCACCATCGTAGTTTTCCCCAGGAAAACCATGGACAAAAGAAAGATAGAGGCAGACACAAGTAGATCACTCATAAGGAAGATTAGGAAAAGACAAGCAACATTTATAGGCCATTTTATGAGGAAGGGGATTTGGAGCACCTGGTCACAACGGGAAAGCTGAAGGGAAAGAGAGCACCAGGTAGACACAGGGAGAGAATGCTGGACGGACTTGCAGAGTGGCTGGGGATGAGGAGGTTGGGGGAGATACTAGGGGCAACGAGAGATAGAGATGGATGGAAGTCCATGGTCGACAACGCCATGTGGCAGGGCACCTGATGATGATGATGATGACAGCAAAACACGACGGGAGCCAGGCACTAGCAGATCTGCACAACTATTGACCTGGCGGATCAGAAAATTCTACACTTTCATCAACCAGGCGGTACTCTGGCAGGTTCCAACCCAGATCTTCCAAATGAAAGACCATTGTCTTTACCACTGGACCAACTGTTGTCTCGGCTGTTGAGGACAAGCCGTTAGATAAAGATATACATGGAAGAAGTTTTGGTAAGATTGCAATTAACTCTTTTTAAAAGTCTGTCTTCCGATCCGGCCTTCGAAAGGTGGATGAATAGAGCTATCGCGCAGACACACACACACACACATGCACAGACAAACGCACGCACGCACATACACGCACGCATACATGCACATACATACACAAACACACACACAAAAACACACACACATAAGGGCCTACTGCCCCCCCCCCCCACACACACAAACACACACAAACATATACACACACAAACACACACATACATCACACACACACATGCGCGCGCCCGCACACACAACACACACACACACACACACACACACACACACACACACACACACACATGCACACACACATGATACTTGACGTCACATAAATACATCTGCCCACCATTATTCAAAATACTTGGATCTAAAATATCGCATTTTGATACATCATCGTATTTTACATGAAGGAAACTTTATATAAAGGGAGAGGTTAGATGATAAAATACATCTTTTGAAGCCGTGTTGTGTTTTCTGCCTCGAATTACTTCAGAAAACATTACCAAGATGATGCGTCCATATACAGTTTCGTTTTGCGTTTCTCAAGATGGCGTCTCTACGCTCAGAATGAATTCCATGCAGATGCCATGTGATGGAGAAGATCCAGAATGATAATGGCATAAGCCCTGTACCTGCACAGAGGGCGTACGAGCTGCTAAGGTCTTGTACGTACTCAATAACGTGTGTAAATAAATCCGATATGGTCTGCTTATACAGCGGCGTGCAAAAGTAGGTATACAGTAAGTATCGCATCATTATTATAATGCTTAATTCCGCTCTCGATTAGAGGAGCGTGTGAATCCGACGGCAAGCAGTTTGAGTATCTGAGGGTGTCATGCTTTCATGGTTTTGTACACATGTTCACGCAATCAACACACGCAAAAAGCATTCGTCGTCACGCAATCGCACTGACTCCTTTCAACCAATGTCACTAAATAGATCACGATATTAAATTCTTTTAACATTTATTACTATTTACTTTCACACATCACACATACAACATTTATAACCACGCACCTTCACATTAACGTCTTTTAGTTTTGTTTTGTTTTGTTTTCTCCTCCTTCTTCGTCTTCTGCTCCTCTTCTTCTCTTTCTCCCCTTTTTCTTCTCTTCTTTTTCTATTCCTTTTTCCTCTCTTCCAGTTCCTCTTTTAACACCGCTCTTATATTACAAGTAAAACCGTCAACCACAAAGTGTAGGGAACATTTCTCCTCAGAAACAGAAACCAAACATCCAATGGGAAAAAAACCGCAGGTACAACAGGATATCTACTATCAACAGAATCTTGTCTCACAACTGTGGTTCACAGAGTATTCAATATTAATATAATCTTGTCTGACGACTCTGGTTCACAGAATATCCAATATTAATACAATCTTGTCTGACGACTCTGGTACACACAATATCCAATATTAATACAATCTGGTTTCACAAATTTCGTTCAATACCACCAAATACGTTTAACTTGGCACTCATGGAACTTCCCGATTTTCAACATATTTATATTTATATTTTTTTCCCCGAGCATCAGACAACCGGGTCTGCTAAAAAACGACAACAACGTTGTACTTCTCTCTCCCCGTGACATCACGGGAACATTGACGTCATCTCAATGACGTATTTACTTCGCGTGTTTACATTCCGTATTTGATCCATACATTACTCCATGCACCCGACACACACACACACACACAAAAACCATGTGCACACATCACTGTGCACATGACAGAGGGATTAAGGCTGTGCTTGTTATTACATGTATATGCAATATTCATTTGTTTGTATAATAAATGCAATGAGTATTGTTCGTGTTTTCTTTTTTCATAACTGTATACCTACTTTTGCACCCCCCTGTATATTCCTGTCCGGCTTTTAAGTCTGTAGAGAAAAATCAGTTCACTGACTTTTTACCATTTTATTCCCCAATGTTGCTTTGCTGGACCTTATCGGGCAATCTTATTTCTAGACATGAACTGGATTGGATCGGATTAGTTTGGGATGGATTGGACCGGGTTGGATTGGATTCATTGTTTTTTTTTTGTGTGTTTTTTTTTGTCACAATGGCATTTTTCAACGTGAAATATGGGTTGCTCTGCTGAAAAAAAACCATGTTGGCCCAGTACTGTCCGACACATTGTAACCGTTTATTTCTTGTATGTGTGCGTGTTTGTGTTTGTTTACCTATAAAAGTGGATCTTCATCTGGATCTTCATATGAACAACGTAGGAAACATGACTGGTTTAAACATGAGGGAAAAGGGAAGTGTACTTGATGTGTTATAAGGTCAGAGGACTGTTCTGTGTGCGGAAGCAGTCACGCGATGGTGATGTCACTGTTTGATCATCCAGATGGTTCCAGTCTACTACTGTTTAAAAAAGAACAAATTTTAAAATTTTTCAATACAGCTGTTGGGAATCTCTCTGTATCTCTCTCTCTCTCTCTTGGTTTATAGATGAGTAATTGTATTAGGTGACTAACTTAACTGGTAGAGAAACGGTTCAGTATTTTAACTGATCGGATTTAGATGGCTAATTAAATGATAGAATGGTAGTTGATTGATTGATTGATTACCTTGCCACGGTACACTGAATGTACTAAGTATTTGTTTGATTAGATGGATAAAGTGAAGTATGTTTCACAAGCAAGGTGATTTACCAATTATTTGTTGATTGTGTGATGATTGTATTATTTGACCGGCTGTTGGCTATACAGAGAGACTAATTGCTTGACCAGTAGATGGAGGAATGGAACGTTATATGTATATGTATATAAATATCTTTATGACTTGTTTGATGCCTTAATGCACTGATGAAGCTTAATTATAATCAAGTACTGTTTAGTGTATTACTTCATTAAATGTTAGATTTAGTCAGCAAAAGAAAGATCTGTTGACTGTTACACCAACGAAGTATTCAACTGAGGAAAGCGCGGAAAGTGTCAATGTTCGACGATGCAGTCATACGCATTACAATATTGGTGTAATCCACAAAAACCCTATCTCCCCCCCCCCCCCCCCCCCACCGACTATTGTATTGTGGCCTAAGGCCGATGTACATTAAAAAATTCTGAGTTCTGAGTTCTCTCTCTCTCTTTCTCGCTCTCTCTTTCTCTCTCTCTTTCCCCCCTCTCTCTCGCTCTCTGTCTCTCTCTCACTGTCTGTCTCTCTCTGTGTCTCTCTGTCTCTGTCTGTCTGTCTGTCTCTGTCTGTCTGTCTGTCTCTGTCTCTGTCTCTCTCTGCTTTGCTTTGCCTAACTTTGAAAAACAAAGCCAGGTGGTATTTAGAGATGGGAACACTGGATTTCCTCTCTCTCTCTCTTTCTCTGTCTGTCTGTCTGTCTTTCTCTCTCTGTGTATCTCTCTGTCTCTGTCTCTCTTTTCCTCTCTCTCTCTCTCTTTCTCTCTCTCTCTCTTTCTTTCTCTGTGTCTGTCTGTCTGTCTGTCTCTCTCCGTCTGTCTGTCTGTCTCTCTTTCTCTCTCTCTGTCTCTGTCTGTCTGTCTTTTTTTCTCTCTGTCTCTCTCTCTGTCTCTCCCTGTCTCTGTTTCTCACTGTCTCTCTCTGTCTCCCTCTGTCTGTCTATCTGTCTGTCTCTGTCTCTCTCTCTCTTTGTCTGTCTCTCTCTGTCTCTGTCTCTCTCTCTCTTTTTCTCTCTGTCTCTCTGTCTCCCTCTGTCTGTCTGTCTGTCTATCTGTCTGTCTGTCTCTCTCTGTGCTTTGCTTTGCCTACCTTAAAAAACACGTCAGCTGATATTTACAGCTAGGACTACTGCAGCCCACACGTGAATTATTTCCCTCAGTCAGGATTGAACACGTACAGTGAGAGAGCTCCACCTCCACCTCCAGGTCAGTAGCTGGCAATACGTTGTGTTAGTCTGTTCAGGCAGCTGAATACTAATATCAATTTCTTTCCAATACGGACAAGCCGTACTACCTCTGTGAAGCTGTCCACATGTTGTTTTCCTCTTGATACTGCAACAAGGCCATTTTCTTAAAAAAAAAAAAAAGCAAAAAAAAAAAAAAAAAAAAAAAAAAGCATTTGCTGCTTGTTTGCTTGTCGAAACATCGAACATTTTTGTTGAACACATCACCAAGACTTTGTGACGAAAAGTCTGGATTTTTTTTTATGACTCAGTGTTGTTATGAGTGTAAGTGGGATGAAAAATCTGGATTTCGTTAATGACTGAAAGTTATTATGGGTGTAAGTGTGATGGAAAAAAATGGATTTTTTATGACTCAGAGATATGAGTGTAAGTGTGATGAAAATAACTGGATTTTTTATGACTCCAAGATATTTTGGGTGTAAGTGTGATGAAAAATCTTGATTTTTTATGACTCAAAGATATTTTGGGTGTAAGTGTGATGAAAATAACTGGATTTTTTTTATGACTCAAAGATATTTTGGGTGTAAGTGTGACGAAAATAACTGGATTTTTTTTATGACTCAAAGATATTTTGGGTGTAAGTGTGATGAAAATAACTGGATTTTTTATGACTCGAAGATATTTTGGGTGTAAGTGTGATGAAAAATCTTGATTTTTTATGACTCAAAGATATTTTGGGTGTAAGTGTGATGAAAATAACTGGATTTTTTATGACTCAAAGATATTTTGGGTGTAAGTGTGATGAAAATAACTGGATTTTTTATGACTCAAAGATATTTTGGGTGTAAGTGTGATGAAAATAACTGGATTTTTTTTATGACTCAAATATATTTTGGGTGTAAGTGTGATGAAAATAACTGGATTTTTTTTATGACTCAAAGATATTATGGGTGTAAGTGTGATGAAAAATCTGGATTTTTTTATGACTCAAAGATATTATGGGTGTAAGTGTGATGAAAAGTCTGGATTTTTTTTATGATCAAAGATATTTTGGGTGTAAGTGTGATGAAAATAACTGGATTTTGTTTATGACTCAAAGATATTTTGGGTGTAAGTGTGATGAAAAATCTGGATTTTTAATGACTCAGTGTTGTTATGGGTGTGTATCAATATTCTATAGTGACAATCTCATGGCATCTTTGGGTCATACTTTAAAAACTATGCAATAAATCAATACTTAGATTCATTTGGACGCATTAAATTTCTTTGTAACTTTATCAATAGTACACTTTGGTTTTTTCCAGTTCCAGATATTTCTTTTGTACAAGAGTTCTTAGAGACAAGTTGAATTCAAAGGAAGTATAGAATATTTAATGATGGTAATAATGTTAATGATAATAATGATGATGATGATGACGACGACGACAACAACAACAACAATATCAATAATAATGATGATGATGATGATAACAATAACAACAACAATAATAATGATAACAATAAATATTGTTATAATAATGAAAAAAAAACACCAATAACAACAACAATAATAATAACAACTCCATTTATATGTCCATGTCAGAGTATGCTCGTTGTATTTTCATCATCATCATCATCAGGTGCCCTGCCGCATGGCGTTGGCGACCATGGACTTTCAACCATCTCTATCTCTCGTTGCCCCAGCGTCTCCTCCACCCTCCTCATCCCCAGCCACTCTGCAAGTCCCTCCAGCATTCTCTCCCTGGGTCTACCTGGTGCTCTCTTTCCCTCCAGCTTCCCCGTTGTGACCAGGTGCTCCAAATCCCCCTTCCTCATAAAATGGCCTATAAATGTTGCTACTTGTGTCTACCTCCATCAAGACTGTCTCGTTTGTTTTCTTTGCTGTCCATGGAACTCTCAACATTCTTCTGAGAAACCACATCTCGGCTGCCTCAATCTTACTCTGGCCTTGCTTGCTGACTGTCCACGCCTCGCATCCGTACAACAGTATTTTACGAAAAGAAAAAGTGGGGAGTGGGGGGTGTTATGTCGATACAGCACTAAGACAGATGGACACACATGAACACATCAGTGCAGCAGAAAGATAGTTCATCAAAAATAACAACAAATTATTATCTTTTATTTATCAGTATGAGATTTGCGTATGCAGACACACTCATGAAATTACACACACATATAGGCACGCACACACACATATATACGCTCATACGTTGATACGCTGCGCACATGACACACACACACACACACATACACACACATACACACAAATATACACATAAGCACACACACACACACACAACACAACACAACACACATAACAACACAACACAACACACAACACAACACACATAACAACACAACACACACATAACAACACATAGCAACACACACAAAACACACACACACACACACACACACACAACACACAACACACATAACAACACAACACACACATAACAACACAACACAATACAACACACATAATAACACACACAGCACACACACACACACACACACACACACACACACACACACACACACACACACACACACACACACACACACACACGCACACACACACACAACACAACACAACACGCATAACAACAAACACACACAAAACACAACACAACACAACACAACACAACACAACACACACACACACACACACACACACACACACACACACACACACACACACACACACACACACACACACACACACACACACACACACACACACACAACACACACAACACAAGGCGCGTAAAAGCACGTATGTGAATAGACGTTAAAAGAAATAACGAAACGAAACGAAACGAAACGAAACAACACAACACAACACAACACAACACAACACAACACAACACAACACAACACAACACAACACACACACATAACAACACAACACATAACAACACAACACATAACAACACAACACACATAACAACACACAACACAACACAACACAACACACATAACACACACACATACATAACAACACACACACAACACACATAACAACACACACACACAACATACAACACACATAGCATCACACACACAACACAACACAC
>CM060308.1:13977675-13980175 GCA_030674185.1 Monoplex corrugatus | reverse complement strand
GGTGTGTGCTGTGTAGTATACTGCAGGAATGTTTCACAACATCACGAGCGTGATTAGACTTCTGTACAGAGTAGATGCAGCGAGCAAGAAGGTAGGTCTAAATCTAAATGGCAAGAAGACAAGAGTAATGCCCCTAAGAGGAATAGAAGGTCAAGCATATCGAGATATATCGAGATATTCAAATCCACAAGACTGCATTAGAAAATGAGAGTGATTTTAAACATTAAAGCTCATTTTAGCAAAACACTAGAGACATCAAAATAAGAGTAGGAATTGCAAAACAGAAAATTGTCCAAAACAGCATTCAAGAAGATGACAAGCATTCTTACCAACAAATGCCTATCAATTAACACCAGGAAGAGAGTTCTTGAAAGTTATATAGAACCGATAATGTTATACGGTTGTGAGGCGTGGACAGTCTACACGCAAAACCAGAACAAGATTGAGGCAGCCGAGATGTAGTTTCTAAGAAGAATGTTGAGAGTTCCATGGACAGCAAAGAAAACAAACGAAACAGTCTTGATGGAGGCAGACACAAGAAGATCATTCATAAGGAAGATTAGGAAAAGACAGGCAACATTTCTAGGCCATTTCAAGGAAAGGGGAATTAGAGCTCTTGGTCACAACGGGAAAGCTGGAGGGAAAGAGAACACCAGGTAGACCCAGGGAGAAAATATTGGACGGACTTGCAGGGTGGCTGAGGACAGGGAGGGTGGAAGATGTGCTTGTGGCAACAAGGGATAGATACAAATGGAGGGCCATGATCGCCAACGCCATGCGGCAGGGCACTTGATGATGATGATGAATGCTAAACTTAAGTGGTAGTGGACGTGTGTGTCGTACAGGTATGCCTGCAGTAAATGAGGATGGCATAGAGGATCTACCCGTGCTGGCAGATACACATGTCTTTTATATGTAACCAAGATTGTTCCAGTGATAGACTGATAAAATACTGTTCCAATGATACACTGATACAATACTTACATAAGATGAAAAAGAAAGACTAAGTAGGACCTCAGGACCTGGCCAGCTCATGAGTTTATGTGCAGAGTTAAGGCTTGTGCCGTGATCATTCTGTATCTTCTCCATCACATGACACCTGTGACGTTAGAGCATATGGAATTCATTTCGAACACGGAGACGTCATCTTGAGAAACTGAAACTGAAACTGAAACTGAAATCCGTGGTCGAAACTATGGTCTAAATCAGTGTCAAAAACAAGAGAGGGGTGGGTGGGAGGGGGGATAATCGTCAGTTTCTTCTATTAGTTCAGTCATAGACTGGAGGCCCCGCATGTGAAGGTTTACTTATTTGTTTAGTTATTTGTGTATTCATTTATTCATTTATTTATCATTTTAACCCACATCTAACCCAAACAGTCAAACTGGAAGGCGGGAAACTAGCATCGTGGCAAACGGGCCTCATTTAGAAGGGGAACAACTGCTTAGAAACCAATAACCAACTCTTACACGCTTCTCTCCCTTGCACTATCCGGGCCTGTTTGGAGGTCGGCGCTCGGGGTTTGTTCAAACGGGATTGAGAGCACTTGGACAATCCCATTTTCATATTCACTGCACCCACATCTACTTGTGAATATCTGGCCGACTCCTTGAGCCAGCGCAAACTCTATGTTTTCATCCTTATCATCACCATCACTGATAGCAGTAGCATATTTGTTATAGACATTTGTTTTACAAGAGACTGGGAATGCGCGAGAAATTGTTCTCCGGCAATTAAAGTTGGATCTATTTCCTTACAATATAGTAAGAAGTTGTGAGAAAGTGGGCCGTTACACGCGTTGGGGAATTAAACGATTGTGGTTATTTGCTTGTTCTGTGTGTGTGTGTGTGTGTGTGTGTGTGTGTGTGTGTGTGTGCGTGCGTGTGTGTGTGTGCGTGCGTGTGTGTGTGTGTGCGCGCGCGCGCGCGTGTGTAGTATGTGTTTGCGCGCGTGTGTATGAGTGTATTTGTGTACGTGTGTGTGAGTGTGTGTGTATGTGTGTGTGTGTGTGTGTGTGTGTGTGTGTGTGTGTGTGTGTGTGTGTGTGTGTGCGTGCATATGTATGTGTATGTGTGTTCACTCATTTGTGTGCCTGTGTGCGACGGTGCTTTCATGTGCGTGTTTCGCTCTGTGTTGTGTGCTTGAGTGTGTGAATGCGTGCGTGCGTATGTGTGTGTGCGTGAGCGCGCGCGCGCGCGCGCGCGTGTGTGTGTGTGTGTATATGTGTGTGTTCTGTGTGTGTGTGTGTTTTATGGCAGCATCAATTGTTTATTCATCACACACACACTCACATACATACACATACACACACATACACACGCATACACACGCACATACACACACATACACACGCACATACACACACAAACACACAAACAAACACATACACACATATGCACACACAAATACACACACACAAACACACACACACACACAAACACACACACACACAAACACACACACACACGAACAAACACACACTCAAACACAAATACACACA